>JAQHUG010000117.1:189254-235363 GCA_028555095.1 Dicrostonyx torquatus | reverse complement strand
CTCACTGGGTAGTGATGACCTCAGGACCAGCTGAGTTGATGGACACTGGGTTATAGAGTTCTACACTTAAAAAGGGTTTGGAGACAAAACAATTAGCAGAAGTACATAATTAAAATGTTTTGAAAATTGTAACAAGATAATAGTGAATAATCTTCCTAGTCATTGTATGTGTCCTTTTATTTTCTTGGTATTAAAAAATGATTGGAATTAGATCAGCTGAAGAACTGCCAAAGAAATATTTACAATACTCCATATTTTATATAATAAAGAAATCATAGTGCTTGACAGAAGTCTTTATTTTTTTGGAGAGATTTATTTACATTTCAAAAGATACTTGAGGTTATATGAATTTTTTCTAGTGGAAATCCTAAAGAAAAGCAAAAGTATTTAATGAAATTCAGAATTTTGTTGTTAAAATAATTTTAGGAGGACCACAAGTCTGATTATTGAAAGTATTAATAAAACATTTCTAATTAGTAAAATGTTCATTTCATGTAAATTAGTTCAAGAGAGATAAACTTATTTATAACAATTAGTTGTGATATTTCTTTTTTTATACATATCTATTGAATTTTGGATTTGAAATAAACTTAAAAGGTTGAGCTAGGCATTGTGGCACACACCTTTAATCCCAGCACTTGGGAGACAGAGGCAGGTGGATCTCTGTAAGTTTGAGGCCAGCCTGTTCTATGGAGTAAGTTCCAGGACAGCCAGGACTGTTACATAGAGAATTCCATCTCAAACAAACAAACAAACAACAACAACAAAAACACTTGAGTAATGCATGAAATTCTATATGTTTGTCTTAAAGGTCCCTCCTCTTTTACTATAAATGTCATCAGGTTTAGGGTAAGGAAGCATCACAGATGCAGTAACAAGTGATGAATGAACACATTCACATCTGAGAAAGGGTCCTAGTGGCTCACAGTAATATGACCAAGCAGAGTAGTGGGGTCAGAGAGATGGCCTAAGGGTCTTTTAAAAATTATTTTTGAGCTATGTAAGCCTGATTTTTCTATTTCATGTTACTTATCAATCTATCCATATTGGGCCTATGATATCTGGTGAAAGCTTCTGTGAATCCTTTGAAAGTGTTGACTTAATAATATTGCCTTCAGATGACTGTTTGAGGGACACAATGTCTTCTTACTCTAAGCATAGTGTACATCAAATACGATAGCACCCAGGTATATAAGGTCAACAGCTATGGTTATCTTCAGCTACTTTGATTGTGTGTTACCTTTTATCTCTTGTCTCAGATTTAGTAAGCTGGTGAAGATGAGGCAGCTGATGGAAAAACGTGGCCGGTTGTCTTGTTAGAACATTCTAATTAGCTTAGTCAAACTAAGAAGTAACAAGCTGACTCCCCTTCCCCCCGCCCTAGGACCTTTCCAGCCTACCTACTGCCTTTTCCTAACGTTGGATTTGTCGTTTTTTTAGATGTGGAAGTCATGTACTATGACTGGATTTCTCTTTGTTTACATGGCGCCCTTATGGACTAGCAGGGTCTGTGCTTTAAGTATCTCCTAACCGTCCCAACTTTAACCAAATGTGTGCATCCGTGTATTAACCAGTATTTTTTTCAACCTTTCCCATTGGGCACTAGTCTGCCGCATGCCATCCACTAACATAATAGACGTAGCAAACCGACTCCTAACTTTAATCCACTTCCTAAATGACTGATTTTGAGGATGGAAAGTGAATTCCATGAAACTTGTGGATGTAGTTTTGAAGTTTATTTTATATAAAAAGACCTGTTTTGATATTTTATGTAAATACCATAATTTTAGATTAAGTATAACTTTGTGTTTTTCTCACTAAAATAGAAATGGAAGTACTAATTTATGTCAAATAGTGATTCCATCAAATATGTTTATTGCATAAATACATTGATTTGTTTAGAGATATAAGCATGTCTTATATTCTAAAAATTAACTTTAAATGAAAACAGGGAGTCCAATACCCATGAGCTAGGAGCTAGGAAAATGTTGTGTCACGTGCCCCAGCTTGTGCTTGTGGCTGTTGCCTCGTCTGCAGCACATCCCTCTGAGGAGTGGCTTCGCTCCCGTAGTCCTGAGCAGTACTTATTTGTAAGTTAAGAGTTTAAAATGCTGCCTCTGAGTAAGAGCTTCAAGCATACAAAGATATTACATGAAGTAAGTACACACTTTTAGAAATTTAAGATTTATTTTCCACTCCTGATATCATTATAAATGTATTTTAATTATCTCAGGGTCTAGATTCAGTAATAAAACTATTCACTTCTCTCTTGAAAATCAGTTGCTGTGATAAATATCAGTCAGACATTTCTCAGAATTTTAAAAATTTGTTTTGTTTTTCAGCAAAGATGTCAAGGAAATTAAGCTTGCCAACTGACCTAAAGCCCGATTTAGGTGAGTAGAATAAATGTGCAAAGTAATTGCACTTCGTAGTAGGAAAGTGGAGATCAGACTATTACAGATTATTCTAATGCAAATCCCACTGAAAGTCAATATTATGATGATTCCTAATATAACACCTTTTAAAATAATATTTGGAATGCATACTCAGGCGAGACAAAAATCCATATTTCCTTGCTTCTCTTGCTTTTTTCTAAGTAAAATTTTCTCAATTACAGATTAGTTTTTACTAAAACTGTTTATATCCCATCTGTTCAAAAACCATTTTAAACTCTACAAACTTAATTTTATACTAATTTAATATTTCTGAAACAGATAACTAGTTTTTCATATAGAAAATGTTCTTGTTAAACATTGTCATTGTTGACTTCGATAGTAATTTGGAAATACTCCCTTATGATACTTTTATGTAGCTCATTTGTTCTGAAGTCGATGGGAAGGAGTCTATCCACACACTGTGCTTTAGTCTGTCCCGGAATGGCTCCCAGGCTTTCGGATAGTGGGATGGGACTGCAATAAGGTAACAAGATCCATGCAGTACAGGTGAAGCCACATTGTTCTCTAGAATTCCCCCTCCCTGAAATGCCTGTTTAGTTTGGTGGAAGAAGTAGCAGTGAAGGATGCTGTTCCTGAGCATGGCCTTAAGGATGACTGCATTGCTTTCCTTAAAGGTGCCCACTCATTCCATCTTCCTCTGCTAACTAGACCTTGTCAGACTCAGGCATCAGACTGAGCACAGTGTGGGTACCTTCCCATTGATTCCATAATGAATGAGCTACATCAAAGTATATATAAGAGAGTATTTCTAAATTGTCAAAGTCAACAATGACAGTGCTTAAATAGAAATTTGTTCTATATGCTATAACATACTAACTTTAGCCTATCTCTCACCATTTTCCTTACCTCTGTTGTACTGAGAGGAAGCAAGTGGTAATCAGTAGAGGCCTGTTATATACATAGTGATCATCAATAGGAAGTTCTGACTGTAGGAAATCCAATTTAATATAATTCTACAATACCATTCTTAAAGGGGAATGAAATTAACCATAGAATATAAGCTAGCTCCTGTTTCCAGAAGAGCACTGTCCTTTATTACAAAAATGAAAATCTGGGTGCCATGTAGATGTAGGTGTGTGTGTGTGTGTGTGTGTGTGTGTGTGTTTGTTTGACAGAAAAAGAGAGAAAAGAGAGAGGGAGGGAAGGAAGCAGGGAGAGGGATAAAGAGAATTGTTAAAGAATAACTTTAATTAAAAACATTTATGTATAATATAACTGTAGAAGTAAGATTTATAACTAAAAAAATGAAAGTCATAATTTAAACCCTTGGACTTGAATTGTACATGTTCGCTCTAGAAGAGGATCCAGGATTTTCATCACACATTTGGAGAGGCTCATGGTTTCAGTAACATTCAATACTTCCAGTTAAACTGACTGTGAGTCTTTCAGTATCTTTAAAAGTCTCATATTCTCAAGTAATCATTTCAAAGTGCTTTTTAAGCTAGTAGAGTGTGTGTGTGTCTATTACAATAAACTTTTTTTTGTTTTTGTGAGACAAGGTTTCGCTGTGTAATTCCAGCTGTCCTAGAACTTGCTTTGTAGACCAGGTTAGCCCCTGCCCCCCAAGTTCTGGGACTTAAGGTGTGTGCCATCACCACCTGGCATAGTCAATTATTTTTAAAAACACATACTATCTGTCAAATTATACAAATCATTTAGTCACTGTGTGCCCACCCAGTTTTTATAAGCCTCTTTAGACCTCTCTAATTACTAGTTAGTGACAGTATTTTTCAAGGTGATTATATAGGTCCAACAAAAATGGTGATATATTGTATTATGATCATACCTGGATTTTGGCAAGCCTTGTTCTATTCTAGCAATTTTCATTTCTGTTCTTCATACTAGAACTGCCAAATATTGTCTAATAGTGCTTTTGTTATCCAAGTTTTTAAGAGTTGAGACAAAAAAATCCAGAGTTTGAAACCAGTCTAATCTACACACTGAGGCAGTGTCTCAAACAAACAAATAAATTACCTGCTCTATTTTGTTTAGTGTGCTCGCTTTCTAAGAATAATTCAAGCCACAGATACCTATACCAACTGGCTTAATAAGAATAGGTGGAGTTGTGTTTCATGAAACACTGAGAATTCTAACTTAATTTTAAACAGTTCTAGGTAGATAATAAATAGGAAACTGTTGTCCATCAAGGTGGAATTTTGTCATTATGACAAATCCATTTTTCTCATATTGATGTAGTCTGAGGAGTTTCTCTGGTGATATAATTTTTATAAATAACTCATATAATAAAAACTGCTATATAGTTTAGTATTTTGAAATTAAAATCAGTCTATTAAATTAATACACTGTATACTTCACTGAATTAATATTCAAAATTTAAATTATTGTTAACTGCCTATAATTTTAGCAAATATGTCATTTTCCTTGTGTTAGTTTACAGAAATTTGTACTATCAACTTTTCTTGTAGCATTACTTTCTATTCTTATCACTAGGGCATAACTAAATTTGTCTGTCATTTAGGTGTATTGTTTATGTAACAAAATATATTATCATTGGAAAATACATTTAAATTTTAATTTTGAAAAAGTAACTTTGGAGATTTGAAAGCGTTCATAAATTCTTATAATTAGTATTTTTTATTTTAAAAAAATGAAATGAAATTTATGCCCTGGCAATGCTGAAGCATGCATGGGCAGTCTGTATGTGGCGGTTCTGTTGAACTTGTCCATATTAGGTTTTGTGGTCTAAGTTAATGAGGATGACTGAGCAAATCTCTCCCTCAAGAGGGCACCAGGTCTCATTACAGAGGATTGTGAGCCACCATGTGGTTGCTGGGAATTGAAGTCAGGACTTTAGGAAGATCACGAAGTGCTCTTAACTGCTGAAATGTGGTATTTATTGATTATGGAAAGTTTTGTTTCATTTACATGAAGGGCTTTAGTTATATTCTGTTGCTGTAACAAAATACCCAATTCTTTAATCAAGTGCTTATTTATTAATAATTCATATTTTAAATATTTGCTCACTTGGCACCCTCATCTGCTTCTCTCTTCTGGTCAGGGCTTTCCGGCTTTCACATGATGTATGATATCAGAGTGGGAAAGTGTGTCAGAGGGACAGGTCATGTGGTGGCAAGGCCGGAAGTGAGACAGACGTGGGCCAGGCTTGCTCTTTTTCCTCCAGTCCTTCTTGTGCCAGCCAGACCAGGGTTCCTTAAGAGCTGCACGCATGTCCTCTGTGGGCAATGCCACAGTAGCATGCTAAGCTCCCTCTGGGCCCTGCTCTTAAAGGCTTTGTTATGTCAACATTGCCATTCTGGGGACGAGACTTCCAGTCATCCATGTCAGGGGGACACGCTCACACCTCTCCACACCAGAGCAGTCATCTTTTCCACCATGGTGTCACCTGTCAGAGAAGTACAGACCTTTGAACAAAAGAAAAGGCAATGTTCAGAAGCTGCAGTTAGATGTGGCCCTGGCTGCTGTCGTTACTAGTGAGTTAGAGGCTTGCTATCATCAAAATCTGCCCCATGAAATTACTGGGGAAATATTTTCAATTTGTGAGTCTAAATTTGTTTGCAGGAAGCCCATAGAGTATAAGGATTGGGTTATACCTTTTTATATTACTAAGATATGCCTTAGAAAGCTTTCCTGCACTTTTAATTAATGACACTAAAAAGCATCGAGAGCTGTGATTTCAGAAGTGAGGTGCGCTAGGGGTGATTTATGGAGACCTCTGAGAATTTTAATATACCTAATGACACCATTGAACAAAATGGCTTAAACTATCGATTATAGATCCGTCTTTAGTGAATAAACTTTGAATTGAATTGAATAAACTTTATAAGTGAAACATTACAAAATTCTGCAGAGCATTAAAACCCATCCTTGCTCTACAGCAGTCTTAGAACAGGAAATAAGACAGGTCAGAAATAGCTGTGGGCCCCGTTGTTCTGGGGCAGCTATCGGAGAGAACAGAGCCAAATAGCTTAGAGTCAAGGGCAGAGTGTAAATGGATGGAGACTTCTCTCCTTCTCACCCACTCCCACTGGCCTGATTTCTCTCTGCCCACCAGGTCCCTGCAACCACTTCTGAAATAATCACTCAGAGGCTAGTATATTAAATATAATTGTTTGGACAAAGGCTTAGGCTTCTTATTAGCTAACTCAGACAACACACAACGGCTGGTACCCCAAAAGTTATTGAGCGAATGAATTCCCACAACAGCAAAGGCCTAAAGAATGGCTGAGATGACTACTGTTGCTGGCACAAAAGTGCCAGATGCAAGGACCTTCAGAAGATCCCAAAAGTTAAATACGGGTTGGGTTTGGAAAAAACCAGGAGTCTCCACTTAGATTCCATAACAAACTAAAGAGGCTTAACATCGGAGACAGAGCCAGGAACTTATGCTCGAAGTTTGTTGAGAGGCTCTGGACGATCATAGTAAGACTGAGCATGATCAAATAGGCAAGTAGAAGCTACTGAGGAATGTTTTTAATCACAGTAATTATAATTGTGCTGTATAAAACTGACTTGTATTAGCAGTGAGAAACTAAAGGTGGCGTTGTCAATCTAGGTAAATGGAGATGAGAACCTGAATTTAAAATAATGAAACTAGATTGACGACAGAAAAAAAAAAAAGGAAACAATATTGCCACGGAACTTAGCACCCCCTACTCTTGTGTAGGTAAAGTGAAAGCATGGAAGCAGGGCTAGGGCCTATTGGTTAAGGTAACGGAATGTCACCAATGTCAGTAGAGTTTAAAGCTCTGTTGATGATAGGATTTCGCAGGAGACAAAGCAGAGAGCATGCCTGGTAAGGTTTGGGCATGCTCTTAGAGAAACGAGGCCAAGGCTTCAGATGGAGTTAGAATTGAACCTAAGAAGCTAGTGGAAGAAAAAGTAGTGCGTATCATTTTCAAATAGATCCATCAGGTGCTGGAGAAGGTTCAGTAGATAGAGAGATGAGAGCACTGGCTGCTCTTCCAGAGAACCCGGGCAGCAGCACACAACCACCGTATCTCCGCGTCCAGGTGACTGCTACCCTCAGGGACAGACATTCAGGCAAGTTAAAATACAGTGGCTGCAGTGCTACAGTCAAACTTGAATAGAGAAATATGCCTGGCATTAAGAGTGAGCCAGATACCAGGTACACATTTTGAAGCCAAATTTCTTAGATGAATATTTTCTATTCAAGGGAAATGAGGGAAATCTTCTACTGGTTTTTATGGTGTTCGTGTGAACAGACTGAGAAACAGACTTGGCTCACCCTTCCAGTTCTTCTAAATGCAGTTTGTACATGTGAAGACATGGAGGGATCCTCACATCTCTAGTTTTATCTAATCATGTCTTCCAATGGCGAGGAAGTAACAGCCCTGAAAGGACAGTGGGTGCTGGACACAGAAGTCATGCAGAGGTCATACATTCTGGCTTTTTTTGGTTTGTCCCTGCTCTCTTCTGAAACTTAATTTTCATTTTCTATTTAAGCAAAAAGGAAATTTGATTAACATAAAAGTAAATTGTTTATGTTTTCACCTGAAAGGATATTAAAAGATTCACGTGCCATAGATTTTGCTTGATCAAATTTGAAACAACAACAACAAAAAAATGTGACATGTTATAACTAAAACAATCGCACATTTGAAATCATTTCAGATATAAAAGATAATTCCTTCAGCAGATCACGGAGTTCAAGTGTAACCAGCATTGACAAGGAATCCCGAGAGGCCATCTCTGCTCTTCATTTCTGTGAAACTTACACTCGGAAGGCGGACTCGTCCCCGTCCCCATGTCTGTGGGTGGGGACAACGCTGGGGACAGTGCTCATCATCACACTGAACCTTCCTCCAGGGCCCGACCAAAGACTCCTTCAGCCAGTGATTGTGTCTCCAAGTGGTGCGTATGCCCTGACTCTGCCTGCAGATGGCTGCCCTGTGTGGGACATGCTCTGACCTAGTTAGTGTTTGCTCATCTAAGCGGTGTGCAGACAAATGGTATTAGTGGCAGTTTTCTGTTTTAAGAAATAAATTTTCTAGGGCTATGGAAGAGGGTCAGCCAGTAAAATCATTTGTCACTCAAACCTACTAACTTGAGTTCAGTTCCCCAGAACTCACCATGAATACATCTGTAATCCCAGCACTCCCATGTCAGGTAAGAGGAAAGACAGGGAAACTGGCCCAGAGCTCTCAGGCAAGGCAGTCTGGCCCCGCCTCAGAAATAAGGAGAAGGAGAGACTCAGCTCCCCACGTTGTCCTGTCACTTCCACGGGTGTTGTGTCCGCAAATTAGTTTTAATGTTTTTAAGGAAAATACATTTTCTAGTTCTACATTAAACAAAACACCTAATCATTCATTATTAATCTGCAGGTCAGATATGTGTGTGCAAAGTTAATTATTTGATTAATTTATAAATTATTAACTGTTGACGTTATGTTTGGAGCATGTAATGGTGACATATTTTTTCCAGACTCATAAGTAACATGGCTTGAGTTTTGGATTTTTATCAGTAACATAATGCAATTACATATTCAGTACAGGGTGCACCCAGCATATTTGTGTGTATGTAGTGTCAGAGTTGGAATAAGCATATTTACTCTGAATTTAAAAATGGAAGTATATACTAAACTTCTACGTTCTAGGTACTATATTGAGGTTAAAAGGTGCAATCTTGAGAATGGCATTTCTGGATGCCACGGGCTGCTTAATGCCACCTGCGTCTGAACCCTGGAAAGAGCACAACGTTCCTGAAGAAAAAGACGAAAAGGAGAAGCTGAAAAAGCGGCGCCCTGTCTCAGTGTCCCCCTCCTCTTCTCAGGAAATTAGTGAAAACCAGTATGCAGTGATATGTTCTGAAAAGCAAGCTAAGGTAATCTCACTGCCGACCCAGAACTGTGCGTACAAGCAGAACATTACTGAGACGTCCTTCGTGCTTCGTGGAGATATCGTAGCACTGAGCAACAGTGTCTGCCTCGCCTGCTTCTGTGCCAACGGCCATATTATGACTTTCAGGTACGAATGAGGTCATTTCTAAACGCATACAGCATTCCTACTTGGATCACAGTATAAATTCAGCTTGAAAAAAAATTATTGAGTTGTTCATCTAATACAGTAAGAATTTATTTCTATATATGTAATATAGTAAACAAGGGTATGAGCAATGCAAACCCTATTTTCCCTCCCTCAGCTATATAAACTATATGATTTGACACCCCAGCCATTTTTTTACTGTTTTTCATGAATTTTCTAGACTAGCATTCAGAGTAGTGGTTTTGGCCATCACGTCTTCATGCACAGTGTTACTGTGCATCGTTCCCACCCTCTGAATAACTTGCTGCCTATTACTAACTAATTGTTTACTTTCCCTCAAGTTTGCCAAGCCTAAGACCTCTGTTGGACGTCTACTACTTGCCCCTTACGAACATGCGGATAGCCAGGACCTTTTGCTTCACCAACAATGGACAAGCGTTATACCTTGTTTCGCCTACAGAAATCCAGAGACTCACCTACAGTCAAGAGACGTGTGAAAATCTTCAAGTGAGCAACACAAGTAGTAGAACTTTTGTAGAACTTAAGGGTTCTCTGGGGGCCCTCATACTATCTGTGTCCCCTTTTCTCCTGGAATGCACACAGGAGCCAATGTAGGAAAACTCAGAACCTCTTTGTTTGGTTTATGTTTAGCACACTATTTTTGTATGCTGGGTTGCAGAGGGTGGTTTTCATGTGGGCATACAGTATACTTGGAGCATATCCCCACATGCATTTGCCTTTTCTTTTCTCTGCCTACCCCCTAACTAGTCCTGATTGTACCCTATACAGTATGTTTTTTTCTTTTTCTCTCATGTCATTTATACATACACAGTTTTATGGATCAATATAAAATCTAGAGCCTACAAGTGATAAAAAAGACATGTAAGTTTTGCCTAAGACTTACTTAATTTGTTTAATACAACTATCACAATAGATCACCGAGCTACATTTTAACCCCAAAACTATAAAGTTTCTAAAGGAAATGAAAGGGAAAAGTTCTTTGTCGCCTTGGGTTAACAACGGCTTCTTAGCTACAGCCCAGTGTCTTTCTGTTATGAAAACACAGCTGATAGCATCAGAAGATAAACTCCTACTCTTCTAGACAGAAGCACATAAGAAATTAAGACAAGCCAAAGCTATATTAAGACATTAGGAACGCCTCTTTCCAGTCAGACTTTGTATCGCAATCATATAAAGGAATGTCTTCTTTCCAGCTGCATCCTTCGTCTCCTTGTCTCCGTGCTCACAAAGACTCAAACTCTGTAGTCAAGGAAATGCAGAGAGCTGACGCCATGTCTTGTTCCTGCTCTTAGTGGGAATGAGTGGAGCATCTTCTCTAGTATCATGTTGGCCATAGGTTTGTCATGTTTGAGCCGTGCTCCTTGGCTACTCCCTGTTGGTAGCCATTCCTCTCTCCAAACTTGCTCTTACTTTTCTTCTGTCTGAAGAATGCTGACAGTAAGTTCAGGGGAAGACTGTCAGTGTCAAAGCCACTCCTCCCACTTCCTGTGGGTTTCTGAATTTCCATGTGTCAGATGATGTTTGTGGAAATTACATGTTTATTAAAATGAAGTTGACCTATCAAAATGACATTTGTCTGGTCCCACGCAAGATGACAATTCTGAAACTGACTATGGCCATTGTTACCCTGAATGCCTTGGCCTGCTGGTAGAGAATGTTCTATTAGAAGATAACCTGGTTATCTATAATCATCAGCTTCTTGTGTTCCAGACCAGCCTGGGGTACATACCAAGACAGTCTCAGGCACAAGTTAGGTCTCCTCACCTTCTAGGCAGGCATACTGTCTTGACTCTAATGCTAACAAAGAATCGGTGGGAGGAGAAAGCAATAGGTTCGTCTTAGTGGATCTGGTCTTGGACCCCTACTGTTAGACTGAGCCAGTGTGTGTCTGCTCTGACCACTTGGATTGCCTGGATCTCTAACAGTATAATTGGTTTTGCTTTTAAAGGAAATGCTGGGTGAGCTCTTCACTCCTGTAGAAACACCAGAGGCCCCCAACCGAGGCTTCTTTAAAGGCCTGTTCGGAGGTGGCGCGCAGTCTCTCGATAGAGAAGAGCTATGTAAGTCGGCTAGTTTAATTTGACTTAGGTTCCTATAAGACAAAAACATTCAATCCATATAAATATTTCGTTACATGTATAAGCTATGCTTACTTTTTCATATTTATCGCAATAATTGATATACCCATGGCTTAACAAAAGGCATAAAACTGTGTCATTTTGTTCTCAATCAGAAAAATGTTTTTCTCAGGGAACCAGTCAGCACAACTTCAAATGGCTAAAAGAGGGTGTTTACAACTTTTAATTGGCTGCTTAGAAATCATGTTCTTTATTTATATTAAATGTGATCCTTATTGTTTTATTTTTTGGTTACTGTTAATTGATGCGTGTGTTGCAATTCTGTCACTTTTATAAAACACCAGAGAGAAGTTGACATAAAGGGGAAAAAGTTGGTTTTATTCGTCTGGGGTGTTTTTCCTGCTACTGGGAATTGAACTTTTTGTGTGCAGGACAAGCCCTCTCCCACTATAAGCTGTAGCCTAGCAGGATTCTATGTGGTCTACATTTCCAGCCTCCAGCTGGGTGAGGAAGAACAGTCTGCTGGAAGCAAAGCTTGTTTCCTCATAGCAGCTGAGAGGTAGAGAGTAAGGAGTGACCAAGGTCCTACTGTCCTTATCCAGGGCAAAATAACCTGTAGCTGACTTTACCAGTACCAAGTTTGAGGACTTGCTGGATAAATCAATACATAAAACCTTAAAATGAGATCTTTATACATTATTATTTGTCTTAGTTTTCTGACACTGCTGTTACTCCACAAATCTATTGACCTAAAACCACCCAGCTTACTAGGCTTCAGTTTTGTCTGTTAGAAATAACCACAGTTTATCCTGGTGCCACCAGCGCAGTGTTCTTCAGTGGGGCCTCCAGGTTAGAATGCATTTCCTTTCTTGTTCAGCGTCTGGAGGCCATCTCTATTCCATGGCTCGCGATCTTTTTGTCACTCTGCAAGGCAATGTCACATCTCTCTGCTTTTCTGAATCTACGTCTCTCCCTGCCCACCAAAAACACAAAATCGCTGTGCTCTTAAGAAGTCCTGTGATTTGATTGCACTCACCTAGATAATGCAACCAGGCCAGGTCAAGAGTCTTAGCTCAATCGCTTGTGGAGCCCTTTTCTATGATAGGGTGCCATATACCTGCCTTCCAGAAATTGAAGTGTAGCCATCTTGAGGAAGGGGGCCTTTTTTTTAATCTCAAAATAGTTATTTATTTTTAGAAAAATTTAGTCTGGTTAATTTCAGTAGAAAGCGGCTTGCCTTCCACACACAAGGTCCTGATTGGATGCATGAACTAGAAATAAATGTTAAGAAAAATTAAAACTTCCATTGGGGATATTAAATTTTGTAACACTTGTTGAGCGACGTTAAAGAAGGTTCCAATGGATTTGAATACTGCGTTCTTGGAATGGCTGAGTTCTTCAAAAACCTGATATATGCATGTGCTATACAAGAAACTTTTCCTGAGAAAATGGAATGTGCACATATGTGTTCATCCCAGAAAGGGAACCCGTCACTGACCAAAGTAATAATTGCACCCATGTCCAACCTGATGAATCAATGAGTTTTTATTGGTGATTTCTAGTAAATAGGCTGAACAATGAGGGGTTTCTTATACAGGAGTAAGGATGCCTCAAAAGCAGCCGCAACATGGAACAGCCCGATGCAGGTGATGTCTAAGAGATCTGCAACCCTAGAACGCTTTATGTAGCTTGCAGACAGCCGGACAGTCCAGGAGTCTCTATCAGCAGCTTGGCTGACCATGCCGTTCCGCAGCACATCTTCATTCTTGTAAAGCTGGAGGCAGGGCTTAGAGACTTACCATCCAAGTTCCTGCTTCCCTAGACCGGAAGTTATGTTTACCTCTGAGTCCCATGTGCTTCCCTCTCCTTTCAGAGCATGCTTCATGGATGCCGCTGAACAGCAGCATGTGTGTGTGCATGCCTGCACATGTAGACACACATACTTAATGACATTCTAATTAAAGTCCTCCCCCCATAGTGAATTCATGTGCAAGTGCAGGGACTTCCACCTCTTGTCAAATTGTCCTAGAAGCACAAACCAGGGTAGTTACATGAGAGGAAGAGGATAAAAGTGGAATCAGGGTGGAAAAAAGTCAAACTGTCTGTATTTGCAGATAACAGAATTCTGATTGTAGAAGAGCCTAAGGCAACCAACCAAAAATCAATAAAGCTGATAAACAAGTTGGCAAGGTCAAAAGATCTATGATCAGTCTCTAAAAGATACCTGGATTTCTATTTGATAGCAATGAATAATCCCAAAGGAAAATACAGGAAGAAGCTCCACGTATCTCAGCATCAAAAACGAAAAAAGTTGTTAGAGCTCAGTGTGGTCTTGGTGTCATAGTAGAGTAGACTTCCTGAGTCAAGGGGGATGCTCTACCTTTTACATTCTATGGAGTAACTAGGGGAGTGCATTATATGGTGTTAGCTCTTCTTGGAAGGTCTGGTAGGGTTCTGCATTATAAAATAAACCATTTAGAAATAACTTCATCAAACAAGAAAAAGGCATTCTCTCTAAAACTTGAGAATATTATTTAAAAAAATTAATAGGTAAACAGAATAGATTCTCATGTTCTTGAATTTAAAGACTTCATTTATCCTGCTGCTATATCAGTGTGGCTCGTCAAACCAATGTAAATAACCCCCATCAGATTCTAAACTGGATTTTTGCAAATAAATAAATAAATAAATAAACAGCTTGTAACATTTATATGAAATGAAGGAAGTGAAGATACCCCTTCCATAAGCAGAGTCTGAAAGTAGACTCTAGAAGACACACATTTCCATGGCAAAAGTTACTACAAAGCTATAGTCTGTAAGATGTGGGATATTGGCATGAACATAAGCAATAGGAAAAAATTGAGAGTCCAGAAATTAGCCTACAGCATCTATACTCAGTTGATTTTCTGCAAGGATGCCAAGAAAATCCAATGAGATGAAATAATGGCCTTTCAATAATTAATGTCAACACAACTAGATATTCATGTGGGTAAAAACCAGCAACATGAAAATTAAGTCAAAAGAATCAAGGATTAAAATACAAAACTCTTGGAAGGAATAAAGAAAATGTTCAACTCAGTCAGTGGTTCAGAGATACTTCACCTAAGTCACAAACAACTGGAGAATAAATGAGATAAATTGCAGTTCATCTGTGTGAAAGCTTTGCTTCAGAAAATGAATAGCAAGAAGAGAAGATGGTAATCATCATCAAAAGATGTCCACCATCATTTGTCATTAAGGAAGCAATGTGTGGCAGAAGCCTTGGTGAAGCATCACGTCCTGTTCACTAGGATAGCTGCGATCAGGACACAGGAGCATGGGAAGGGCATAGAGAAGCTGCAGCTCATTTTGCTGGTAGAAATGATGAAATGCTGCATGCTCTTGAGAAAGCTGTCCCCTAAACCTCAGAAAGTTCAACATGGAATTACCAAGTGTCCAGCCCATGTCTCAGTGGTTCCTGGGCACACATGCGCAAGGGAACTGAAAAATGTATGTTTACACAAACACTTCCACAAATATTCAAGTGAGCATTGCTTATAATAGGTCAAAAAAGTGGAAAATACCCATTGGTTAATGACAATGTAGGCAAAATGTGGTCTGCTCCAAAAATGACTCATTCTTCAGCCATAAGAAGTGGCACTGATGTGTGCTTCTACACAGATCAACGGAGACCTTATCTTCAGTGTGGATCCTTTAGCCAAGAGAGGCCACAGGCTGTGCGACGTATTTATTTGGCGTATTTACAATGGGCAGATATATAGAAATAGAGTAGTGAGCACAAGCAGGACAGGACGAGTGGAACGTGATGGTGACATGCCGTGGGCTTCCTTGATGAAGGTGTTCTGGGACTGAACAGTGTGTTAGGGCTCAAGGAATCATGAGAGCACAGGGCATGTAACTGAGTCTGATCTCAGGAACCTAAGATTTGCTGTGATCTATGTGTTAGAGAGTCCGGACCTGGGTACTGAAGGGGAGAAGCAAGCAAGCCATTTAAAGAAAAAATGTGATTTCATGTATCTGGAAAACATTAATGGAGACAAAGAAAACTTGTCTACAGATCTGGGCTACCAAATGGAAATAGTATTTTTATAAGCATGTGTGGAACAAGAACAGTAAATCAAATGTTAAAATTAAAACTTAGATCTTTATGCTTAAAGTTAAAAGCTTAAAATTCATAAACCATAATGTTAACAACTCAAAAAGCAATTTTAGTTACAAAACCTGCATTGATGCACTTACTTCTTCCAACAATGGCTAGCTAGCCCTGATTTCTCCAGAGCTCTGTTGTATTAATGAGGAGAGAGTAGAATGTTTTTGGGTTTTCTTTTTTTTTTTTTTTTTTTGGATTTTTTTGAAACAGGGTTTCTCTGTGGCTTTGGAGCCTGCACTGGAACTAGCTCTTGTAGACCAGGCTGGTCTCGAACTCACAAAGATCCGCCTGTCTCTTCCTCCCGAGTGCTGGGATTAAAGGTATGCGCCACCACCGCCTGGCCCGAGTAGGATGTTTATAGTGGTCCATTGTGGTTTTGCATGTTTGGAAAAGCATCTAGAAATCATTTACAACACAATAAAGGTATGGTATAAAGTTAAATATCAATATTCTAGTTGTATTGCCACATGATCCAAAAATTGTAATTTATCGCTGCTATATGGTAGGATTTTTGCTTACTTTTTTCTCCACTATTAAAACCTTCCAGTTGGAGAGTCATCCTCAGGAAGGGCTTCGAGGAGCCTTGCACAGCACATCCCGGGTCCTGGTGGGATTGAAGGTGTGAAAGGAGCTGCATCTGGAGTTGTGGGTGAATTAGCCCGAGCCAGGTTGGCTTTGGATGAAAGAGGGCAGAAGCTTGGTGACTTGGAAGAGAGAACTGCAGCTATGTTATCCAGTGCAGACTCGTTTTCTAAACACGCTCATGAGGTATGCCTGGCATGCAGTCACCCAAAGAACTAGAGAAAGATAATATGAAAATGACTACATATTGCATATTTTGTTATTTCTACAAGCATGTATTTTGTAAAATTGCAAGTTCCAATTTTTACCACAAGAGGGAACCCTTAAAAGAATAAGGCAGTGCTTTCTGACTCCTGCAATCTGCAAGTTTTTGAAGGAACATGCCCACTTAGGACCTTCATAAGCAATACAGAAGATATGCAGCTGTTTGTCAGTGACCGCAATAAAAAATATTAACCTTCTTTAACTCGCCACAGCCTGCAACCATCTTGACCTAAGAAGGAAATCAGTTGTCTCCAGGGTTCTTCCAGGTAGCTCTAAATAGCTAAAATCAGTTAGCATGTTGTGTCTGTGTGTTGTAGGCTAATGCTCATGGAGAGGTAGGGGCACAGCTTTTGTACTGAACTCATTGACCTCAGAAACAGATGCCATAAAGTGTAGGGATCTCTAAATGATGCTCGCACAACTATATTTTGTTGGCTGATACAGGGCTTTATGAAAAATTAATTTGTGGGTTGCAGAGATGGCTCAGCAGGTAAGAGTGCTTACTGCTCTTGCAAAGGACCTGTGCCTGGTTCCCAGAGCCCGCATGGCAGCTCACAGCCGTCTGTTAACTCCACTTCTGGAAAACCTGATGCCTTTCTCTGGTCTGCCTGCAGCATAAGGTTTTTCACATAGAAAAATGCAGGCAAAAGCCTCATGTATGTGAAATAAAAGGAAATTTTTAATGTTTTTATGGGCTTCAAAACCTTTGTGTAAAGTGCACATTGATTTTGCATGTGTGTGTCACTCTTGGACTACACACTTTGGACTGGTGACATCTCATTTCAGCCTCCTAGACTGGCCTTCTAGGATGTCTTAGATTCTTGCCCAGATGAACAGTATCAACGTTATTTTTATCTTTGATTATCCAGTCTTTATAATACTAGAATTCCTTTAGTTTTTCAACCAATAGCCATCTCTTTTTTGCTCGTGTTTATGAAGGACGTAATTTAATCTGGACGATCTGTCTAGAGCATCCGCGGGAGCCTTGGGTGCCCACAAGCACCTCCAATATAAACCAACAGCCTTCAGCATAGAGCAGGGGTTTACTGCCACAGTACAAACAGTTCTGTCACTTTCACAGGATCTGCACATCCCAAGCCACGGGAGCACAGTTCACAGTTGCCTTTCCCTTCTGTAGGTGCAGGTTTTAGACACAATTGAGAGTCTAGTGAGAACAGTGCATTGCGGTGAGATCCTGGCCTCTTGAATTCAGATCATCAGGCTCAAACCCCAGACTCAGCAGTCTGTTAACCTTGAGTAAAACCTGAAGGCCTTAGGATTTTTTTTTAATTTAGAAACTAAGAAAATAATACAAACCCCAAGAATTGTACAGATTAATTGAAATCAAGTAAGAAGAGTATGTCATTTGTTGTCTGGCACACAGCGAGGGCTTAGGAAATTTGACACAGAAGTACTTTTTCCAGCCTTTCCCTGATTCTTTAAAGTGTTACATTTATTTCTAATTAGAGACATGGCAGTTGCCTTATTTTTAAGTTATTCACTAAAGCTACAAACTATGTCACACATCAAAAAAAATATGATACGTATTAGAAACTTGAGCATCTTCTAGGATAGGTTTTTTAATGAATATAGCCATTTTTAATCTAAATAGAATAATTCTCGCTAGCTTAAATAAATTGAAATAACCAGGGTATGAGTCGGGAATGTTTCAGGGTGGTATGCTTTATAGATACCAATTATAAAAAGTTTTCTATTTATAATTTTGAATTATAAATTTGAAACATATTTTTTCTTGATTTTTCCCCTCTTTTAGATGATGCTGAAATACAAAGATAAGAAGTGGTACCAGTTCTGACAACCAGAGTCTAATAAAACCAACTTCAGCCAGAAGGAGAAGGCAATTTCCTTGTTGCGGTCCCTGGTGTGTTGGGGAAGCGCATTGCTGAAAATCGTCCCTTCCCAGCACAGTCATGCACTGTCTCACCTCAGTCTCACGGCTTCCCTGAGAACTCACCCGTGCAGACTGCAGCGTATGGCGTGTGCTGGCTATGAGATGACAGCGGAGAGCTTAGCGGGGTCCCATTCACAGAAGGAACACGCAAAGGGATGTGGACCATTCCTGTATTAAAACTTTCATATGCCAAAAGATTTTGTGCCGTGGTATCTGCCATCAGTGTTTTATCCGATGTGGGGAGAGGCAATAAATCAGAAGTTCTGAGTCTGAGATGGTCATATTTGTGTTGGGACTGAATTAGGAACAGCTGTCTGGACTCGCCCTCTCTCAGGCAGCCTGGTCATCAGTATCATTAGTGAAAAACAACAAACTGTCCCCTTATCTTTAGACTGTGCTGAATGGTGGCTTTCAGTAATCACAGCATACACGCGGCTTGTGTATGGGATCCTCTTCGGTTCTTGTTACTATATATTTGTGTTCCGTTCTTATGTTTTCAGAAGCAAACAAGGTGATCTATCACTTTTCACCGGAAAGTGTAACGCATGACTGAATCGCTCATCTTCTGAGTTTCCATGTAGTGGCCATGCGGTGTAGAAAGTAAGAAACCCTCCATTGTGGTGAGGAGAATTCTTCAGTGTCCTTTGTCCTTGTTCACATTAATTCAGCTAAAGGTAGATTTGACCAAAAGAGTTACTGTTTAAATTTGTAGAAAAGTTGAAATTGGCTACGTTTTTAATTTTGCTTGAATTTTTATAAAATGTTCAACCAAATGTACCCTTGCATTATTTAATTAAAATTGCTAAAACAACAATGTTTCATCATTTCAGTAAAGTGCTCAGCTCCCCTTTTTAAATGTCCTGTATTTGCTAACAATTCCGGTACACTCAGGTGATGAGCCAGTTAAACCTTCGTGCACATTGCTGCTGCATGGAAGACTGCAAGCCTCCTTTGTCAGTAATTGTCCAAGAATCTAGTCTAATGACCTACAAACTATCTCCTGTAGAAATACATTGCAAATCTGTACACATCCTTTTGAAATACTAGAAGCAAAAAGGAAAGGAAAGTATGATCACTTCAGTAACTGAATGTTTTCCATAATGAAAGGAGATGTGCAGACACCGCTTGGTTCCTGCAGGGCATTGCAGCCTAGAAAGGAAGACGCCTGTTATACACAGTTGGAGGATATAATTGTTAGAGGAAGAAGTGAAGTGGGAGCGTGGTATTTATATATTGTCTTCTATGAAAGTCTGCACTGAATCATTGTCCTTAAGTAAGCAGGGCTCAAACTGATAGGAAGCCTGCTTGTTTTCTCCTCCATGTGATGTGTGAAGTTCCCTGTGAGACAGCCTGTCACTCACCTGTTCCTCTTTCGCTAATAATTCTTTTGTTTACATTTTATAATGTGCACTACTGGATATAAAAGTTTACATCAAAGTTTATTTTAAATAGCATCAAGTAAGGATTAGATATATGTTGTAGAGAACTGATCAAGACAAAATGTTTTATAACTACAATCATTTTTAAAAGTTTCTCAATCTGTAGAAAGTGAATAACATTTCTGTTTCGTGTCTATGCTCTGAACATTTGGCAGTTTACAAATTGCTTAGTTTGCATTATACATTGTCCACTAAACCCATGTCCCATGATACCTCATAGGAAGAGTTGTGTCCTTTTTAAAAGGTACAGTTTTATGAATACCAATAGTGGAGACTTTTCCAAGGGTGAAAAGTACTAACGTAGCCTAAGACACTGCTTGACTGTGTGGGGCCTCGCCTACTTATCTGTTGCGTTATTTGTGTATCGAATTCCTTTCTATAGTCATTTTAACTGATGTAAATAAAATGAATCAAAGTTGTAATTATTTGTTAGTAGAGAAGTAGATGTGTTTACCTGAGATGGATTTTATAAGATCATCCTAATGCATTATTTTAAATCACTCGTTTCTTATTTTGATTAATCTACATATTATGCACAACAACCTAAGAGACTAGATTAGAAAGTACAAAGTATTTTTGAATAGAGAAAATGATCTTCCCAAGCTGTGCTTGATTCTGTAAATAAAACAATCTGCAGTACCGACCCAGGGCACTGACTGCAGCCTGAGAGGGCCTGCCTCCCCCAACCCACTCCTGTCTTTTTTTGATGCAAAAAGTAGTCACCAGCAAGCCAAAGTTTCAGGAATTCTAACAGCAACAAGAGGTCAAAATAAAAAAATATCAGAAAATGAAAATGTGTGTGTACGTGCATGTGTGTGTGTGTGTGTGTGTGTGTGTGTGTGTGCTGTGTGTGTGTGCTGTGTGTGTGTGTGTGCTGTGTGTGTGTGTGTGTGTGTGTGTGTGTGTCTTCTCTGCGCCCTTCAGCACTGATCACATTTGTCTTTGATTCTGAAGTTAACATTATTGACAGGAAGAGATTTCTCTGTATGTACCACATACCCAATTTATTTCATTTTCAAACTAATATCAGTCTGTGTTTGCTTAGAATACTGTTCTTTAAAGTATTTCATTTTGTCAAAATCTTTATATCTGTTTGAAATATGGCATCACCGTAACACTCGCTCACATTTCAGTCATACTGTATTTCAAAAAAAATTGATTATGGATTTTAAAAACAAAACCTGTTTCTCTAGATTTGTCATTCTGTGCGAGTCACCAAGACATTCCTTCAAGAAGCATCTACTGAGAACTTAGCTCAGGTAGACGTCAAGTGTGCGAAACAAGCCTCAAGTGTACATGTGTTTAGGATGAGGGAGACAGCCGAGGACGGGGGATTCGTTCCAAGTTTATCCTGAGTTCTGTATTCGGATCATTGTGCTTTGCTCAAGGCATTTCGCATGTGACATTAGTAAAGCTATCTCCAAAGGTAACTGTTTTTTTGTGGCAAAGATTTATTTTAGTGGGGGATTTTGTTTATTCGTTTATGCAAAATAAAGAGCACTGAAATTTAAACTTGAATTTTTCTGCACTTTTTTAGGTAATGACTTTTTATTGTCACTTAATCTGCATTTTCAGTTTAAATCAAGTGATATATGTGTGTATGAAACATACCAAAATCATGACTATGCTGCTAGCTGCACCTGAGACCTATCAGTTTGAAAACCTTTAATAGGGTTTTATATAGCTTTTGAAGATTAAAAACAAATGAAATTATTTGCTGTACATTTCGGTGTTCTTGGTCTTTGTTGAGACACTTTGAGAGCTGTTTTCCGGTCACACAGTAACATGTCATCTTTATACACTGCTAGAGAAAGTACTTTTAGTTTTAGATACGTTTTTATAAATGTTTTCTTTAATTTTAAAAATGACGAACTTGTTAAGTCAAAGTACTTAAAAAGTATGTATATTATCCATACAAAAAGTTATGTTTTACACTTATAATAGGAAATACTGATATCTCATATAGAGATACAATTAAGTTTTAAAAGTCATGCAGCATTGACAAATCTTCATACATGACAAGATACATTTATATTGTTTTTTTAAAAAACTGCTGAATATTTTCAAATATTGATTTTATTTTGAGGGAAAATGTTCACAACAATAATTTCTATAACTTTATCTGTAGTTTCAGCTTGCTGTTGCCTAATTTAGCTATTGTTTTAATATATATATAGAAAATGAATATCCAGATATTTTCTTCTACCTTTTTTAAAAATAAATTTCCAAAACTAGAAACAGAGATTATGTATTTTTGTTAGTGAAGAGTTTTTATTTTGTGGCTTATAGAATTTGTTCCTTATCAGTTTAATATTTAATATCTCTAGGCTTTTTAATCTCTATTTACTTTGAAAAGAATACTCTATGTAGGGTGTCCCTTCTCGTTTTCTGTTTTGTCTTTTTCTTTTCAGTGTTTGTTCTGGGTTGTGATTAATGCCCACGTGTGCTTCTGATTTGGAAATGAACACATGGCTGCTGGGGTTTGTCCACAGCTCTCTCCTTGGGTCTGCTTGCACAGTGCTGTGGGCATCACCACTGTCTGCCTCAGCTGCTGTGAAGGTCTGTGGACAGAAAGCAGCTGTTTCCACTGGCAGGGGAAACGGGAGCTGAGCTTTTCTGAGGAAGTAAATGGTTTTAGTAACTTCCCAGTTATGGGTCTGAAGTTACTGGTTCATTCTTGAATTAGATGTAATCACCGGAGCTGCTTAGGGGATGTCCTGTGTCTGTTCCTCAGAGGAAGCATGATGTACTTCTGCCAATATTTTTCAGCAAGACACATAGTTTAAAGTTAAATTTTTTCATCTGTAAGATGTAAATAAATAGTGTCAATTTATTCACTGTAGGTCATTTGACTCAGGCATTTAAAAACAGGTGTAGGTTAATTGCTCTGCAGTTGTATTTATGTAATTGTGGGTTTTGATGTTTTGGGTTTTTAAATATCATTTGTATTTTATCTAAACCTTGCTTCAATTAAAGACAATGTAATGAGTTTCAAACAAACTTAACTCATCAATGAAAATAACGTAAAGATGAAAAATAGTGACTTGGTTTCTGTGTGTCTGTGAATAGTAATGGGGGATACTTTAGATGTGACCTTTGCTCAACAAGGTAGCTAAGATCGAAGTGGGTGGCTTTCTAGTTACACCATTGGTCCATTGTAAATGTGTTTTCAAAGAAAAAGTATTTTAAAAGACAGATTTAGTTTCCTAGCATTATCCACACTGAGGATGAGCATGTTTGATCCAGAGTGCTCGCCTGTGTGTAAACACCATGTGTGCTGTTCAGCTGATGCATCCTCCCTTTATGTCTGCTCAGTCCAGCAACTCTAAGATAATTACTGGAATATGCTTTCCAAGTATTTTTTAATTATCTGTGTATTGTTTCATTTTTAAATAGCACTATTGCAAACATGAAAAATGTCTTGAAACTTTGTAGTTACTTTGCATTCCTGTAGCTTAATAGGAAAAAACTTGTCATCACAGCCAAAAGATTCAAAATTAAGTAATGAAGTATTTTCTGTAAATAAATACCATTGTGCTGGTATTTTAAGAATGTATTACAAATTAATTTTTCTGGAAAATGTTCATATATATGTATATGAATGTCTGCTGAAGGGCTCTGATTGGGCAAAATAAAATACTCTAATCTCTCCTGAAACCAAAAAAAAAAAGGCCCCTTTTTCTGGGAATTTGTTTTAATATTTTCTGCATTGTGGAATTAACACATTAGCTGAAGAAAATAAACTTATAAAATAG
This sequence comes from Dicrostonyx torquatus, assembly GCA_028555095.1. NCBI lineage: Eukaryota > Metazoa > Chordata > Mammalia > Rodentia > Cricetidae > Dicrostonyx > Dicrostonyx torquatus. Next base: position 211,723 of record JAQHUG010000117.1, on the reverse strand, counting down.
ATTGTCACATTTCCAAATATAAGCTTATAGGTAACTGAGACCATAGACATTGAACAAGGTAGGGTTCTTGGTGAAGGCACCTAGCCAACCACGTGGTAGGTAGATGTGGTGGAATGGAGGCAAGGGCTAGATCTAGATGCACACAAAGAACCCAGGAGTCTTACTAAAATACTGATTCGGAGTCAGCGCATCTGAGCAGGGGCTGAGCTGATGTCTCTGACAAGCTCTGACAGAAAGTCAGAGTAGTGAGGATAACAGCTATTTCCATAGTCATCGCTTTCTAATCGACCTGTCAGTGTCAGTGTGGGACTACATGTACCAAAAGAGGAGCATCCGATCAATGGATCTCAGGGATCCAGGATCAGGATGCTGATGCTGACGTACTTCTCATGCTTCTGTTAAACAATTCTGCCTCTTACTGTGATGCTCGCCTGTTCCACATGGGGGCAGCCCTGCCCTGAGCAAAAAGCTTTTCCATCTACAAGGAGCACCCCACAGCCTTTACAGAGGTCTGCTTTTATGATAGTCTTTTTATCTGAAAATGTATGCAACACATCATTTTATGTTATTACACAGTGGTGTGTATCGTTTCATACTTGTGTGGTTGATTATCAAGTGTTTTTGAACTTTCATACACAAGTAAAATTTTGAAAACAAGATTTCCTTGTATCCTTCGTGGGGTAACTATTTCAGTATGTCCTGTCGAAGTGGCACTGTGTCATTCAGTGTTTTTGTAAGAATATATACTCATTGTTCTGACTTCCTAGAAGTATATAGGAAGATTCTAAGAGGTTTTTTTCCATGAATTTAAAGATGCTGTTTGCACTTTCTGTACCAAAATTAACTGTTATACTAGAAGCCATTAAAGCATGTGCTGTTTAGGTGAAGGCGTCTTTTAAAACACAAAGGCCTCTCTGAGTTATTTTCAAGCTTTTATTTTCTCTATCTGTCTTGTCTATACTTTATGTGCTGACCACCCTCAAAGACAACTTCAAGCAAGAAATACATTTTATAAATAAAAATAAAATCTCAGAGGAAAAAAGAATATTTGTTACAAGGAGTGTGAGAACTTAACATAGCATGTAGCTAGAGTTCTGAATTAATATTGTGTGCATCCTCCTCCAAATGCCAGATCCCCTGGGCTGTCTGTGTTAACTGCCCGTCTCATTCTGCATCTTCCATGTCAGTCCATCCCTGACTGCCATGCCTCTCACCCTAACTCATAAATGCTCTGCAGTTCATTGAATTTATCTTAAGAAAACACCTTTTTGCTCATCAAGTAGAAAATACTATAAATTCCCTTTCTCAGGGACTTAAATATTAGGTAAATTTGTAAATATTTTTATGAACATAATTTGCTCCCTACTGCTTGCAACATTCAGACACTCAGAAATCTGCACCAATAAATCAATTAAACATACAGGAACTGTGCCGAGACAGCATAATGAGCAGTGGAGACAGGCAGTGGGGTAGAGAGATTTGTGCCAGAGCCCGCAGGCCTAGTCCTAGCTGGCTCACTAGGACTTAGCCAGATCATGCCTGGGTGTTCAAAATTCAAGATTCCAGGAAGTCCTGGCATCAAATACTAAATCGCAAGAGCACACTCCTAAAACTGTAATCTCCATGAGCCTTCAACCAGAATGTGTTTGTAAAGGCTGTTTGATTAGCCAGCCCATCATGCTCAAATCTGAGCATGAGAATTTCGTAGAAAAGCAACCTATAGATGAAGACTGCTGGACCACAAACTCCCTCTCCTTCCCATCATCAGAGTTCCTGTACAGTAAACATGGGTGAAAGAAGGCAAGATGGATGCCTTGTATTCTTCAGAAGTTCCCAAGCAGCTTGGTATACTAGCCCACACCACGCTGAGGGTCCTGACCTCAGAAGCGGTTTCTTCTGTCACAGATTGTTGTATGAGATTTTGACTGCATTCTGACAAAGTTTTCTTTGAATCCGAGGGTGGAGCTAACTACTAGCTGTCCAGAATTAAACATAGAGGTTTTGGAAGACTTGAGTTCAGGTAGATAGGAAGTTGTAAGGCGGGGCTTACAGACGATCTCAGGCCTTTTGGATGGAAAAACGGAAGAGATAGAAGGTCATTGGTTGCTTCTCCATCACTTCTTTGATCATTCCAATTCTTACCCCATATCTGACTCCCAAACTTTTTGTTGATAAAGAATAATTAGATAATGCATAACATAATCAGTATAACACCTGAACCCAACACAACTGGCATAGGAATGAAAGCGACTGGTACACCCCAACATATGTACGAACACTTAATGTCCTAACAAATTGCCAAATACTTCCAAGGTTAGAAAAAAGAATCTCAGACTGCCTCTCCTGTAAGTGCTCATTCCTTAATCCCCATCTTATCAGGACTTTAATATCTGAACCCTCTGCCAGAGAGTAAAACTAAGCTCACTCAGCATTCCCATTCAGCAGAACTAATAATATGGCCTTATCGCTTCACCATGACCTGCTGGGGGATAATCCTTTTGTACACTGAAAAGATTTGCCACTCAAATTGGTTTAATAAAATGCTGATTGGCCAGTAGCCAAGCAGGAAGTATAGGTGAGGCAAACAAACTAAGGATGCTGGGAGGAGAAGAGCGGTGGAGTATCTAACAGATGCCCCTGAAACAGTTACCAGGCTCCATCCCAGCTAAGGGCATGGAAGAGGTGGGAAATGGGTTCTTTAGAGTTTCATTCTATTCTGCTTGCTCTTGTGTGACAAGGTTTTGCTTGTGTATGTCAGGCTGGCCTCCAATGGATGCATCTTCTGCCTCTGCATGAGGAGGGCTCGGATCAAAGGCCTTTTCCGCATACCCCCAGCTTAATGAGCTTTATCCTTTATTCAGCTCTCAGAAGGTGCTAAGAAGAAACTACTCCAGAGCCTCCAAGTTGGTCCTCACTGCGCTTTTCTTTTCGAACATTAGTCACCAAATACTGCCCCGAAAATTTCCAAGTGCCCACACCTTCATCATGTTCCTTTCCTTTCTTCCCTAAACTGTAGCTCCTGTATCAACATCGGGAATTCTCCAATCTCTCTTCTACAGCTCAGAGAAGAGGTTCTGATGACTAATTCTAGGCTGCTAGACACTCGTGGTTGCTTTCTGTTACTTCTCTCAGTTGTGCCATCATGATGTGGGTTCTCACACCTTCAGAAGGGACTAGAGCCATGATCTCTCTATTCTTCCAGTTGGTTCCATCATTAATCCTCCTCAGATCTATTCCACATGGGCCAGGAGCAGGCTCACACAAGGCCCTGCTCTGAGAGAAAAATCATCTGTATAGCTCTTATAGAAGAAAGAAATTTTTCCCTTCATGGGCCATTTATAATGTATCTATTTAAGCATAATTGGCCTGAAGTTAGAACCTTGCCTTTCTCTGCTTTTACGGAGTGTCCAGACACTGACTTTTCCTTCATCCTCTCCCTCCTCCCCTTTTCTACTCTTGCTCCTTTGCTGACATTTACTCAAAAAGCATTTTTTTCTCAAAATTATTATTCGAATCACAATCTCTAAAAGTCCATTTTGAAGTTCAATTACCCTCCTTTTGATTGTTGTTTGCCTGTTTGCCTTTTATTACCATTTTTCTCCTTGAGACACTATTGTGCCAGTGCCATGTAGACCAAGCTGACCTAGAACTTGTGGTTCTCTCACTTCAGCCTTCCATACTCTGGAAATACAGGTGTGTGCCGCCATACCAAACTCCAGCCATTTTGATTCCACAAATATTTATTGGGCATTAAGATGTGACACTCTGTTTTATAACTTGGAAATAGAGACATGAACTAGATCGAGACGCTTCCTGAAATTTGCACACAACAATGGCATTTTCCTTTCTCTCCAATTCTCCAATGATAACACTAAATCCATGGGCAAAGGGAGAGATTCAGCTGACAGAGCAAGGAGAACGAGAAATTCTTCGAGGAAAGTGGAAAAATACAACATGAAATCATAACTGTAGAACATGCCTGCCAAGCACCTGTTTCCCCTTTCTCTGCACACCTCATTGGTCACCATGGCACCCTCTGTCCTCATCGGTTGTTCTCAATCATTTTTGCTTCCCTGTTTAAAGCTTAGTTCTACCTCTGCATTTCTATCTGAGTTAAAAGTTGTGACTCCTCACTGGTGTCTTTGGTCTCTAGAGGATACTGAATTATTCTAGAACATTCTCTCATCTCACTTCCTGTTTAGTTGTTTCTCTCCTAAGCATCTCAGATTCCTCCTGGGACCTCTAGTGAAGTTGATTCTTTGACAATGTGGCCCCTTAATAGTCACCCTTGTCCACATGCTGTCCTTTGCTAATGCTGGCTCTAGTCCTCGTCACCCATGCTGTAATTCTGCATTCCTAATGTTCATTCCTAGAACATCCTTCATGGCACTAATCCCTTTATGGCTAGGCTGCAATGCCATTTTCTCTCAAAAGCCTTCTGGAGCTGGATGATTAATTGCTTTCTCTTCTCGGCTACAACAAGCATTTCTTGCTACCTGTAATTGAGTCCTTATTGTAGAATGGCCTATTTTGTCCACATGCAACTGCTTTCTAGCTCCTTGACAAACGTGTTTTTGTAACGCCAGCATCTACCATGATGCCTGTCGATAAAAACTATTCACTAGTATTTGTTGTTCAAGAGTTTCTTTTCATGTTTATTCATGTTAAGAAGTTCTCACAATACCAGGTTCACAGAAAATGTTCTATATTTCACATTTTATTATCTGCATTTCAGCCACAAATATTCAGTAGCTGCTGACATTTTACCTGGAACTTTGCCACAAACATAAAATTATGTTGTATTTTAAATGTGTTAGTACTCTATTTAAAAAGGAATCTCTATTTAGAATCTGATTTTTCTAAAACCTGGGGTGAGTTTCTTTTTTCTTTAATATTAATAATAATTATCACTTGCTATATATGTGTATGTATTTTAATTAGTACATTTTTGAGGCCTTTGTGGCTGCAACCACATAGAACCATGTAGCTACATATGCCTATTTTGGACTCTGCCTGAGTCATGAAAGACCCTGACATCCATTCAGAGCAGGCACCAGGATTTGTTTGGACATGGAAAGCTGATGGCAACCAAGACCCACCTTACGAAGTCAGTGGACGTGTAGGAGTTGCTGATGAGTTGTGTCAGCAACCTTCCTCTGAAATAGTTTGGAGACATTTGAGGAATCTGTCCCAGTGCTGCCTTTAGGCTGAGTTAAGGGTGACAGATGCAGTAAGATGTGTAAACAGCTGCCAATGGTGCTTAAAGTGGCCTGTGTCAAAGTGTGTCAGGAAAGAAGGATGGAGAGTGAACCCTTTAGAAGGCCAGTAAGCCATGTGACTGACCTATACAAAATATTATAGAGGACAATACTCAGATAAGTGCTTTAAGGTCAAATATAGTACATTATATAGACATAAATTAAAAGCTAGGAAAGAGAGTAAATTCCTTGAAAAACTTCTGTTTAGGATGTGTGATCACGGAGTCTCACTGGAGCCTGAGTGTGAGTCCTAAGTAAAGCCTTCTAACAGCTTTTCCCAGCCCTTGCTGTCCATCTTCAGAATGGGTGAGATGCTGGACTGGATGAATGATACAAGGCTTTGCTATGAACCTGACTAGACCTAAATTTATAAGATGATGTATTACAAAGAGAGCAAAATTGCTAATTCAGTGCATGTTTGACCTGCTCTTTTCATAGAAGCTAATGAAACATCACAGTATTTACCAATCAAGGAAGCAGTTTATGAGAAGCTAATATCTCTCACAAGAATTGATCCAAACCCTGAAGACACACTCTAAAGCACACCTGTGGACTCAGTGCAGAATCTGACTGAACATCTATTATTTGTAGAGTATATACAAAGTGGTGTGTGTGTGTGTTTGTAAATGGAGACTGATTTTTTTTGTTTCCCAATCACCCAGACTCAAATAATCACACAAAATTATGTTATTTATAATACTTTGCCAATGACTCAGGCATATTCCTAGGTAACTCTTATATCTTAAATTAACCCATTTCTATTAATTCATGTATTGCCATGAGGTTGTGGCTTACTGGTAAGGTTCTGGTGTATTTCTCCTTCAGCAACTACATGGTATCTCCCTGACTCTACCTTCTTTCTTCCTTTTTCTCTGCTTGGATTTCTGATTTGCTGTATTCTACCCTGCCATAGGTCAAAGTAGCTTCTTTATTAACCAATGGTAATAAAACATTCACAGCATACAGAGGGTAATCACATATCATCACTCTTTCTGTCTATATAAAAAGGAATGTTTTACCTTTTACATAGTAAAATCACATATTAAAAAACAGATATCAAGAATTACAGCAAGAATTACAGTTGCAATATTTCTTTGTCAGTGTAAGTTTCATATCTAATTTATCTTTTATCATAACTAAGAAAAACTATATCTGTCTTCAACTCCATCAAAGATCTCAGAAGGATATAATATTACCTAAGTGTTGCTGGGTCCTAATGTCTTCCTCGGGGGAGGGGGTGAAAAGGCATGACATCAATGAACACAGATGCTGGGAGTCAGATGGCTTACAGCAGACTCATTTATTTAACAAGGAAAATTTATATACCCTCCCAGCACCCAGGCATTCTGATCCATTGCTCATCTCTTATTGGCTAGGCACAGACAGGACCTCTGACAGCTCCAGGAAGACTCCAGCTTGACTCCTTTTGGCCTGGTAGGCCTTAACTTCCTATACCTAAGTAAACAAGAAGTGCATTGTGAGCAACTTCCAGAATCTAGAATTGATAGAGACAGCTTGCTGCCTGAACAGTCACCCAAAGTTCTTCTGTAACATTGGGGCATCCATCTTTAGCCTATAGGCCCATATTATTGGCAGACTTTTCTATGAAGCGGGGAATTAGAAAGATGGCTTTGCTTATATTGACAGTTTGTCAGTCACTTTCTTCTGTGTCCTACAGAATATCTGGCAGACTCTTTCATGAAGCATGAATGCTGAAAGGCTGTCTCACATTCTTTAAGCAAGTTCAACACCATTTTTCTGTAGGTCCTGCATGTCCAGTTCATACAGAACACTACCAAGCAGTTTAGGCAAGAGTAGTTTCTTGCCCAAATAGCTATCAAACTCCATAACGAGTCCATCATCTCTCTTGAAGTAATTGGTGCTGCCAGAAGTAGACATACCTCACTGTCAAGAAAAGTCTAAGTTTAAATGGCATATTCTGTAGGTCTTTGAAGTGTTAAAGATTATCTATCTACCTGAAATATATCTTTGTATATCTAGAAAACCTAACTAATAGGACTAAAAATTTGATTATTGTAGACTGCTGTCTATTAATGTGTATTTCTTAATGATACATTACATTTTTAAAATGAGCTGCCCAAACGCAATACCTTAAGCAAGAGCAGTAATACATATACATTGTGTAACAAAATTGAGCTTAAATTTGTATCAATAGAACAAGATTCATACCAAGGCAAAGCATTAATTTCTATATCTTATCCCCCTTTTATTCTTTTTTTAGAAAGAGCTTGACATTGAAAGAATAATCAACCCCCTTTAAATGAAAACAAACATTCATAAACAATCATTTTGGGAATTTGGGAGTTGTTTCTCCAAAAAGCTTCCTGCTGTTTGTTGGGTGAAGTATTTTTAAGGTTTATAGAAATCTTTCAGGGGTCTTGTTCCATCAAACCACATTAACCTGGAAGGAATCCATAGGTTCCTATCCTCTGTGGAAACGAAATATGAGGTTACCAAGAGGCTCCAACTGACTCCCATGTTTGTGGGTCTCGAAACCTTTTTTTAAAAAGCTTTCTTAGGCTTTATGTGGATATTCTTGCCCCACCTTGAGCACCATCTGTAAATGGAAACTGACTTTTCATTTTCGAGCCACCCAGACCCAAATAAGCACACAAAATTCTATTAATTCTAACACTGCTTGACAATGGCTCAGGAGTATTCCTAGCTAACTCTTATATCTTAAAGTAACCCATTTCTATTACTCTCTTTCTGTGTGTGTGTGTGTGTGTGTGTGTGTGTATGAGTGCATGCGCATGCTCTTGCGCAATCAAGTATTGTGAGACTTTATTTAGTGGTGGGTATGTTTTTATCATGCTATTTAATTTCTTGGTTCACATGCAGATTTTCTATTGCCTTAAAAGAAAAAGGGTTTAAAAGGCCATTGAAGGTAGTTATTCAAGAACAGAGAAAAACATCTTTGAATCTGAGACTGTAGCTCTCTAACTGATGTAACGTGCATGTAACATGTCTGAGGACCAGGGAGAGAAGATCAGGTTTATAAGAAAGATTAAGATGAGTGTCTGATGACATTCACAGCTATGTTAACTAAGAAATAACCTTCCTGATGTCCTCTGAAATGTTAATTCCATCTACATGAACCTTATTTATCTCTCAGACTTGGGATAAACGTAGTGATTGTTCCTAGATCCCAAAATTTCCCCCAAGCCCCATATTCTGAAACAAACTATCCTATTTTATATTCTGCATTATGTATCTATATTTAATGTACCTTTAGATAAAATTGCCTTCATATTTAGTGAGATCCAAGCCAAATACATGAGTCATAGTAGTGATTCTAGGCAATGCCAAGTCAGGTCACCTGATGTTAGAAATCTACTATCAGACACACACTCTGTGGTGGTTTGAATGAGCTTGTCCCCTATAGGCTGTCAGACTCATGTCCTATTTCATGAATACTATTCAGTCTCTTTGAGAGAGGAACAATTAAGTGCAGCTCTATAAAGGAGGATCTAAAAATGCAATCTATAGGAGAATCATATTAATATTGGTGTTCCTTTTTCCTGTCTTCTGTTCTTGGACTGAATTCACCTGGAAACATCTGAGATTTTTATCTAAGATTTCAGTGAAAGGCAAAAAGTGGAAACTAGAATAGTAGAACTCATTTTAAAATGGGGTATGGGTCCTGGGAAGAGGGCTTTGCTAGTCTTCGACAAGCCATCACTCTCCGAGTGTTTTAGTTTGCTTCTTGGTGCTGTGGTAAAACACTTTGACCCAAGCAACTTACAAGAGAAAGAGCTCATTTGGGCTTATGCTTCCAGAGGGAGAAGAATCCAGCATAATGGGGAGGGCTGGCAGCAAGAGCAGGGAAGGGAGAAGGGAGATGACACGTTAAACTAAAAACATGAAGCAAAGATAGGAAACGGGAAATAGGGCAAAACTATGAACTCTCAAAACTCACCCCTAGGGACACCCTTCTTCCATGAAGGTCTCACCAAAAGTGCCACCAGCTGGGGAGCAGGGGCTCAAATGCACGAGCCAGTGGGGCTGCATTTATCATTCTAACCACCACACCAAACACCAACAGTGAATTGTCTTGTTTGCTGGGTGATGGTTGAGTGGCCTAATTATAAGTTTTGAGTTGGGTAGAATATTCTTTCATAATTGATATTATTAGCTATAGCTTCTAAATATGTTTTATTGTCACATATAATATTATAGATTTGATTTGTGATTGTAATTGATACTAAATGAAGTCTGTAGAAAGATTTATTTTTATTTTTATTTACGTGTGTGCTTATTTGAGCACGGAGTGCAGTGTCAGCGGAAGCCAGAAAAATGATGCCTGAAACCTCTGGAGTTCTATGAGGATGTGAATTGCCCAGACTGGGCTCTGGGGACCAAACTCTAGTCTTCTGAAAGAGCAGTATGCAGTGTTAACCACTAAGCCACTCATTTCTCCAGGCCCTAAGTGAAATTGTTTAAAGATATCATTACAGCTGCTGCAAGAACAAGATCATTGAGTGACCAGATAAGGGGCTGGGTCTCCAAGCCTCCTCTGGCATCAAAGAGCAATGCCCCATTTTCAGGTTCACGGAGGTACACACCCACCAAGCTAAGATTAGAGATGCTGAGAAAAAAGTCCAAAATAGCAGCCGCTCCAGGCTCTCCACACAGAAAGAGCCTCTTCCTGTCCGAGATTTCTTTGCATGTTTCCCGTGTCCTTATGTGTCTGGCTCTTTCTCATCTTTCAGGACTCAGCTTAATAGTTCTTGTCCAAGGGGCCTTTTCTGGAACTTGGGATATAGCTCAGTTGGTAAAGGGCTTATTTTGCATGCATGGGGACCTGAGTTTGATTCCTAGAATCCATGTAAAGCATAAAATAAATAAAGCCTTTTGTTGCCTGCTGTATTCTTAAGCCCAGAATGGGGCCAGACACCCATTAGTTATTGAGTGGACCAGGGTCTCCTGAGATATGAGCCAGTTTAACTGGGATGGAGAAAAGAGTGTTAAAATTCGAAGAAGCTTTGAGTTTTAGCAAGTCAAAGATGACACTAGCCGTAATGGCATCCCTTTTGGAGCAGAAAAGATAGTTCCTGTATGAGGCTGCTGAAAGGGAAAGTAAATAATACATACAAAAAGTAAATGATTTATAAACAGAAGCATGCCCCTGCACAAGCAAGTCACCCTAAGAAATTCAATCTCTGTGTCTCCAATGTCCTTGTTCATAAAATGAAAGAGATACACCAATAATTATACTCTATTATACTATGTACAATATACTAGTAAAGTATATATAATACTCTAGTTAGAATTTGTTTGTTTTTTCGAGATGAGGTTTCTCTGTGTAACAGCTCTGGTTGTCCTGCAACTCACTTTGTAGAGCAGGCTGGCCTCAAATTCACAAAAATCCTCCTGCCTCTGCCTCCAGAATGCTAGGATTAAAGGTGTGCGACACCACTGCCTTGCTTGTTAGATAATATTTAGCTGTCTGGGTTTTGATAAGTAATTTGAATGTGTCTGCTACAAGTGATACCTTCTTGTCCTATTTTTTTTAACTAATTGATACCTTTGATGAGTTTATATATTGAACTACAAATCGTGCAGGTATGAGCAGAGAGACAAGGCCTTCAATATGTAGGAGGCAGAGTTGAATTCTTCAACCACATCTGAAGGCTGTTCAGCTGGTCAGTGTGGCCACCTACTTGCAGATGACAGAGAAGCTTGTCATGAACCATAATCGATACTTGACTCTGAGCATAACCCGCTTCCTCAGCACAGAACCAAACACCAGCATAATTCCTTCAGTGTTGCCTTAAATTGTTCTTCTAGGGGTTGTCTTCATGTGCTTCTGAATCCCAGGATCAGCCCAATTTGCTCTTATCCAAACCAGGGCTTTCCAAGGCTTGGCATTCAGAGATGGTCCTGGAGATAAAGCTTGCCTACTGTTCTGGCTAACTGTGTAGATGGCTGTGCGTGCAGCGTGTCACCTCCATAGCCAGGGCATTTTGCTAATAAAGCACACAATGGAAGAAATTTCTGCAGCCAGAACAAGCCCTGGATAAGTAAGCGTTAAGCAGCCCAGGGCACAAGACCATTGTCCCACAACACAGGCCTCTGTGTCCAGGCATGACAAAGGTCCGTTCTTGCCCCATCTGGCCCACCCAGACTTCCTCAGGTTCTGCACGCCATGCCAGTCACATCCACTCCCCATCCTCTTGAAGGTCCGGGGGAGCATGTAGATTAATGCTTCCCAGGGGAGTCCAGAGTAGGACTCACCTATGTTTGGGAACTTCTATGTTCTTTGATCATAGAAGGCTCAAGGCTTTGTGGTCAAAGATGACATCTCATTTCTCTCTTCACTGCTGGAGTGAGGGCCAGGAGTAAAGCTTTATAACACAGCTGTGTGTTTTCTAGATACACAAGGAGGCTCATCCTGCCTTGCAAGCTGCTTCTGTTTGCTTTTTTATTTTTTTAAATTCATTTTTTAAAAAATAATCTTTTCTCATTTTACATACCAATCCCAGTTCCCAATTCCTCCCCTCCTCTCACTCCCTCCACTTTCTCCCCACCCCACCCCCATTCACTCCTCAGAGAAGGTAATGCTCCCCATGGGGAGTCAACAGAGTCTAGCACATCACTTTGAGGCATGAACAAGGCCCTCCCCACCATATCTAGGCTGAGCAAGATACCTCTTCAAAGAGAATGGGCTCCAAAAAGATAGTTCAAGTAATAGTGATAAATCCTGGTCCCACTGCCAGTGGCACCACAGACTGCCCCAACCATGCTACTGTCACCTACATTCAGAGGGCCTAGTTTGATCCTATGGTGGTCCTCTCTCCCTGGCATTCAGCTGTCAGTTTGGAGTTGATGAGCTCCCATTAGCTCAGATAAGCTGTTTCAATGGGTATTTCCCTCATGGTCTTGACCCCTTTGCTCATATTATCACTCCTCCCTTTCTTCAGCTGGACAAGCTGCTTCTTTTCAAAGCTGAGATCAAAAGCAATCTTTATCCTTCTTCCCATTCCCTCATTTTTCCTCCCCCTCCCCCTGTCTTTCCTATGCCCTCACCTTTAGCCCTCACATTGATTCCCAGCATGAATGAAAAAGGAACACCATTTTCTGGAAGACTGACCTCTACTATTGAAGGGTTGTCCATGCTCCTGTGAGGACAGCAGCCCAGAATGGTGCACCCCCACTTTGTAATCTCCTGAGCCCTGAGTGAGAGCTCACCCTCAGACACTTGGAAGAGCATGTTAATATACAACTTGGAATGCATAACTCTTAGAACAGTATTTCTCAACCTCCTTAATGCTGTGACCCCTTAATACAGTTCCTTGTGCTGTGGCAACCCCAACCATAATATTATTTTTGTTGACTCATCATAACTGTAATTTTACTATTGTTGTAAATTGTAGTATACATATCTATATGTAGATGGTCTTAGGCAACACCTATGAAAAGGCCATTCGACCCCCAAAGGAGTCAAGACTCTTAAGTTGAGAACCTGCTGTCTGAGACCAAAGAGAAAAAGTAAGAAATGGTTACTAGAATCATCACAAGAAGAGGGAATGTCTTTTTTCTTTATAGTATGTGAAATTGAATTGGAAATGTGTTTCCAAAATGCATTCCAAAATCCATGATAATAAACATTTTTTAAGTGTGGTAATTCAAATGTGAGTTGCTACAGAATGCGGTTCAGGATGAGAAGTTTTGAATAGCCTGCAAAATAAAAAATAAACCCATCAGAGTAAACAAGATAAAAATGACGCCCAGAAAAACTAAAAGGAGAGGGACTAAAGAGGTAAGGAACAGATCAGTCTCTTGTGGGCAGAATAAAAGGTGGATGTCAGGAATGAGGAGACATTAGGAAGCATGAGGCAATCAGTAGATTGGGCTTCTAGGGTGCCTCACTTGGCTTGGCTTTCCCACTGTTCCTTCTGGCTCTGCTACCCTCCCCTTATAGCTGTGGGCTTCTTTATTTTCTAGAATCTTTTATTTCACATAATATTGTCAAGGTTCACAAATGTTGTACAATCCTTCATTACCCTGTTGGTGAATGGTTCACTGTATCAATATATCACATGATATTTATTCATTCTTCAGTTAAGAGAAACTTCTGATTTTGAGCTCTTTAGAAACCATGGTACAAGTTTTCGTGTGATCAAAAGTTTGGAGTTGGATTTTTGTTTGATCGAGTTTGTAAAATACTGGAAGCCTTGATGGAGTAATAAGGCAATTCAACAGTAACCATAGAAGATGTCAATAGCAACTTTGAATATCAGATAGAGCAGCTAAATATGGTGAAAAAGGAATTAGGGGAGTTCCATGATTTATGCAGATATACACAGAACATTCTACACAGAGTTATCATAATATACGTGCTTTCAGACTCACAAGGAACATTCTCTCAGATAAAATCCACATGCTAAATAATAAAAATTCTCCTCACTAAATTTTAGAAGATTGAAGTCATAAAGGATGTTCTCCAGCTACAATAGAATGAAATCAGACATCAATGATAGAATCTGCCAAATTAGTAAATACGTGGAGATTAAATGAAAGCTAGTAGGCCAATGAAAAAGACAACTGGAAAGCAGAAAGTACTTAAAACATAACATACCAAACTTAGAGAATTTGACTAACACCACAATATTCCACTTTACAAAACTAGAAAAAGGCAAACAGACTGAAATAATTAGAATGGAGTATAGGTTTTAAAAAAAGTTGACAGTAACAAGTTAGCAGGGGCATAGAGTAATTGTGAACTTCGAATTTTGCTGTCAAATGTGTTGGAACTGGTACAGGTACTTAAAAATAAAATAGGATTTCCACAAAGCATTAGGCAGATTTAACCCATCACCTAAGGATTCCACACATAACACAAAGAGAACTTAAATGTGTTCAGCTGTTAGGAGCACTTGCTGCTCCTTCAGAAGTCCTGAATCAGTTCCCAGCACCGATGTCAATGGCTCAGAGCTGCTTATAATATCAGCTTGAGGGAATCTGACTCTGACTTATGGCCCTCATGGGCATCTGCATACCCATCGCATATTCTCAAAGACACACACACACACACACACAGACACACACACACATTCATGTAAGTAAAAAAAAATTAAAAAGCATTCACACAAAAACTTGTACAAGTATTGATAGTATGGTATTCAAAAAGTTGAAAAAAAATCTAAGATCTCCTCAACTGAAGAATGAGTTATTGTTATATGGTACATTTACGCAGTGAAGCATCTGCCTGTAAAAATGCAATAATGATAAATGTGTATGAACCTTGACAGTATTATGCTAAATAGAAGATGTTAGACAGAAAAAGTCATGTTACCTCACTTATAAATTATGATCCAAAGCAACAAACTGATATGGAATATTTATCACTGTTTTCTAGATGCCAGTGGAAGAAATAATACAGTATGATTGGTAATGTGTAAGGGCTCCTTTGGGAAATGTTAAATATTTTAAAATTAGTAATGCTTGTAAAAATATATAAATACACTAAAATTCACTCTCAAAGATACAGTTTATGGAAAGGTGTTGAAAAAGGAGGGGCGGCTGTGTCCCGCTGCCGAGAAGTGGGGCTGTTTTCCCGGCTCCCAGCCTTCAGCCGCAGGTTGCTTGAACCCGAAATAACCACATGACAATTATATTATTTAAATTACTGCCTGGTCCATTATCTCTAGCCTTAGCTTGGCTAGCTCTTGCATCTTATTTCAACCCATTCTTAAATAGTCTGTAAGTCACCAAGAGGTAGTAGGCTTACTGGGAAGATACAGCATGTCTGACCCTGGCGGCTTCATGGCGGCTCTCACTCTCTTCCTTTCTTCCCTGAACTCTGTTCTGTCTACTCTGCCCACCTAAGTAAGGGCTGTGTCCTATCTTACAGGCCAAGGAAGCTTCTTTATTAACCAATGAAAGCAACAGAAGTAAAGAAGAACCCTCCTACAGAAAGGTACACTGTTGTTCTCATTTGATTTTTGTGTCTGTGGTCAACCAATCAACTTGGAGAGGAATGGTCTTATTTGAATGTTACAGTCCATGGTCAAGTGAAGTTGGGCCAGGTACTCGAGGCAGGGACCTGGAGGCAAGAACTAAAGCAGAGGTCATAGACAAATGCTGCCTACTAGCTTGTTCCCTCCTGGCCTGTTCAGCGACCTTTCCTATACAGCTCAAACCCACTAGACTGGTATGGCATTGCCCAAAATGGAGTAGGGACCTTCCTACATCAGTTAGCAACTAAGAGACTGTATCACAGATATGACCACAGGCCAGTGTGAACTTGAAGTTCCTCAATTGAGGTTTTTGCTTCCCAGGTGACTCTGGGTTGTATCAGTTGACAGCTAAAGTGAACTGTGACAATTATATTTTAAAAAATAACAAGACAAGCTTGCCTTGATTATTTCAACTACCCATGGCTGATGATGTCATGGACTCTAAAGGAGAACCTACAAATGCAACTTTCCTAACTAATATAATTTCTCTAATTGCTCCCTGACTATTTACCCTTGCACATACAAAATGTATAGAACTTTCTCCTCACCAAAGAGGCTTCTGTTTGCAGCAAATGAATACAAAAATTCCCAACTGGTCAAAATGCAGAGAAAAATTGACTATGGGGTTCCCATCACCAACTGATATGCCTACAATACACCTAAGTCTAGGACATCCTGAAACAGAAGACAGAAAGATTGTATAAGCCAGAGGACCATGAAGGATGCTGTGAGATAATGTCTTTTATCTACAACCTGGAAACTGTACTCATAAAATCTTAACAATATGGTTGCCTAAACAAGGTCTGCACAACATTGGTGGAGGAAAAAACAATCTCACAAGGCCCTAACCCTATGAAGAGCTACAGGCAATGAATGGCTGCCAAGAGATGGGGTCAGTCTTCTCTAGCAACAAGCTCCCCACAGGTTAGCCAATCCCAAGTGTCCAGCCCTAAACACATATACATAAGAGCATAATTAAACGAACTCAGCAGGTTATATAAATGTGTCTCCACATATATAAGTGTATGCATATATGTGTGTGAGATACACACATTTTACACATAGATATATTGTTAGGTGGCTAACATATTCTGGGGAGACATAACACACTCATCTTTGCTTACCTGAGAAAGGGAGTTTAGGACAGACCAATGTAACAATTGCACCAATGTTAATTTTGGTGAACTAGTATCATTTATTATTTGCCTTACTAACAGGAGTATGGGTGAATAGATAACTTGCAGGGAGCAGGGATAACTCAAAAGCAGCTACATTGCCCCAAAGCCTTTCCCAACATAGGTGATGACTTTGGAAGGTTGCAGCACTGGGCATCCATGAGTACCTTCGAGGTAGCTCCATACTCAGAACTTCTGTCCACAGTTTGACTAGTCAGAGTCTCCACCCTCAGCAATGGTTTATTCTGTTTTATACTGTGATGGTTTGAAAGACCAAAGAGAATGGCACTATTGGGAGGTATGGCATTGTTGGAGTATGCGTGGTCTTATTGGAGGAAGTGTGTCACTGTGGGGGTGGGCTTTGAGGTCTCATATATGCTCAAGATACTGACCAGTATTTGAGTTCACTTCCTGTTACGTGCAAGATATAGGGCGCTCGGCTACTTCTCCAGTACCATGAATGCCTTCATGCTGCCATGTCCCACCATGATGATAATGGACTAAATCTTTGAACTGTTAGCCACCCCAATTAAATGTTTTCCTTTATAAGGGCTGCTGTGGTCATGGTGTTTCTTCACAGCAATAAAAGCCCTAACAAACTAAGTCACTTTCTGTTAAGGTTGGGCCCTCAAGAGTCTTCCAGTTTTTCTTTGTTCTCTGACATATGTGACCTTTTGATTAGCCCCTGAGACTTCAAACTGCACCTTCCTTTCTGGAGCAATTTTTTCAATTTGGAAGGAATTTTTGGAATTCAGAAAATGTGTCATACAATAATATGTAGCAATAATAATTAAAGAAAAATGGTTAACAATTTGAAGGAAGTAGAGGACACATGAAAGGAGTTGATAGGAAGATGGGGTGGGGATTGTGTAAATATAGTATCCATGTATGAAAGTCTCAAAGAATTAAATTAAAAATAAAACCTAGGAAAATTGAAAACCCATTAAAGATTCTAAGACGCCAAAACAATCTTGAGCATGGATGCAGCTCAAGGCATCACAGTACCTCATGACTTCAAAAATATAAAAAATCCAGGCAGGCAGATTGGTATATGCCTGTAATTTCAGCTCTTGCGAGGCAGAGGCAAGAGGATTAGGGGTTCAAGGCTAGTTCAAAGCCCCTTGGAATACACAAATGAAATTCTGTCTCAAAAAACCAAATAAGAAAGTAGGTGAAGGATGTCAAAAATCTACAAAAGCACAATGGTACTGGAGAAAATAAGATCCAAAGTTCTCTTCCATAAGCCAATGGAAGAAAATAAAAACACCAGAAATTAATTCACCAATTTGCTCCCAACTGATTTTCAACAAAGGTGCCAGGAATACATAACAGGAAGAGGATAATTTTCAGTAAATAGTTCTGGGAAAAATGGAATGTCCACATGTAAAAGATGCAACCAATCTGTAAGTCATCACATATTCAAAAATCAAAAGGAATTGGAGACTTACACATAACTGAGAAAAAAAACCCTACCAGATGAAAAGACCTGAAAATGTTGATATTTATCTGGGAAATGATTTCTTTCTAAGTGAGACCAAAATAAAATCAACAAACCCAAAAATATACAAATAGGATTGTGTTCCACAATGAAGTTTCTGTACACAGAAAATAAAGGACAAAATGTTTCCAGATCTCACTTACATGTGGAACTTAAAAAACTTGAACTTATCAGAGCAAAAAGTAGAATAGCAAGTGCATGGGCAAGCTGTCCTGGAAAATGGAGAACGCTGAGCAAAAACACAAAGTTTCAGTGATGCAGAATGAATTCACTAGTTTCTTTCCCATGACTGTGACAGAATGTCTGATGGAAACAGATTTCTCCATGTGATGTGGGATTCCCCTCTGTATGCTGAGAATACCATTGGTGAATAAAGAAACTGCTTTGAGCCTATAGCAAAGCAGGTCAGGACAGAGGTAGTTGGGGAAAACTAAACTGAATGCTGGGAAGAAGAAGGCGGAATGAGGAGAAGCCATGTAGCCCTGCTGGAGACAGACACACCAAAACTTTACCCAGTAAGCCACAGCCTCGTGGCGATATACAGATTAATGGAGAAGGGTTAAGTTAATATGTAAGTGCTAGCAAATAAGTAGCTAGAGCTATGGACTAAGCAGTGACAGTTTCTGTGTAGTTATTTCAGGTCTGAGCTGCTGGGCAGTCAGGAAATAAACAAGCGGCCCTTCTACTACATCCATGCTTCCACAACCTACCAAAACAGCACTACAATTCATCATCAAAACATGGGGGTGTGAGGGAACATTTCACACCCAAACCACAACAGTCAATAAACTGGAAATACACAGCATAATAATCATACTCAATGATGAAATATTATATATTTGATTCTGTTAACAAGTAGATCTTAAATGCTCTCACACACACAAACATCCAAAAACAGATATGTTAAATAGTTTGATTATACTAATTTCTTCACATTATTTCATATAGGGAGTCATTACCTCTAAACCTTAAATATATGCAATTTTATTTTCCAATTAGAGCCCCATAAAGTTAAAAAGAAAAAGAAAAGATACAGAATATAGGAACACAGCTTCCTACTGCCTCCCAGGAGCTCATCACGAGATTCCATGCAGCACAGAGAAACAATGACCTTGAGGATAGGTAAACAGAAATTTTCCAAACTATAAACAAAGAAAAAGACATAAAAATGCCTCCAAAAATACAAAAAGAATAATTCTGTAGCGTTTACAGAATAGACTGACAAAAACTGACAAAAGTCATTCCCTGAAAAATTGCACTGAACAAAAATTTACGCGTTTTCATGGGAACTCTATTATCTAACATATAATTGTGTCTGCACAAAAATTAAGTCACAATGAAAATAACAACAGTAAAAATAAAAGTAAATATTGAACTAGTTATTTCTCCTTTAACAGCTTTCCGGCTGGGGACCCAAACAGAGCTGCCCAGGAAAAGTCCACAGCAGCAGAGCTGGAGAAGTTCAGGGAAACAGCCCTGGAGATGTCTTTCCAAACTCCGAGCCTGGCCCAGGGTTGCAAGTGCAGTTTTTGCAGAGCCTACGAGATAATTTTGTGTTGCGGTGCTGGGAAAATGGAGATGGTGGACTACTTTTTCTGGCTAATTAAATACAAATGTCAAAGAGTAAGGAATGCATAGAACAGTGAGAGAACTCTGAAAATTTAATAAGAGTAGACAGATTATGGGAGAAGAATGGAATTTAAAGAGCTATCATTCTGGCACCCCACCTCCACTCGCTCCTCCTGAGACCTAGATGCTAGGCATTGGATCAAGGCAGAAGGGACTTTTGCAGCCGCCCTGCCTGGGAAAGGTATGCATAAGTCCCCCTTAGTGTTTGTACTCTTGTTCCACAGCCTACAAGAAAAACTGGTGTGGTAATAACAGCAGAAGTCACAACAAAAGACGCCTTGAAGGCAATCTATAAGAAGGGAAACCTTCAAGCAAAGACCCCAGCATCCTCCCTTCCCCTCACACTCCTACCACTTGACCCCAGATGTGGATGCAATTATAGAAGTTTGTGGGAAAGTAGGTTAAATACAGTCCCAGCTTTCTGGCTTTGGGAGCCAAATGGAGCTGCCCCAGAAAATCAGAAAGTGCCAGAAAGGGAAAAGCTCAGAAAAACAACCCTGGCAATTGGCTTACAAACTCTCAGCTTGTCTGTGAACTGCACATACATGAATCTGATCATAAACAGCCAGCAGAAAACTTGGAGAATGAGCTGAACAGTTCCAGAAAGAACACCAGCATATATAGAATACTCTAGAAATCTAGTTGGCATTGCTACCAAAGACCAGGAAGGGTGGGACAGAACTGTAGCTCACACCTAACACAGTCAATTGGCTGTGGCAACAAAAATATCCAGATGTCCACAGGCTTTATAAAAACACCCAAAACTCAGTCAAAATTCCTAAACCAAAGTTTGGAGACTCGATAATTAAGAGTACTTGCTACCTTTGCAGAGGACCAGCATTTAGTTCCCACAACCACATCAGGTGGCTCTTAACTACTTGTAACTACAGCTCCAGGGGATCCAATGCCCTTTTCTGGCCTTAATGGGCACCTGCACACATATGCACAGATACACACAGACACACACACATAAATAGAAATCTTAAGTGTATAAAATAAAAACCAAAATTACATGTCATAGAAAGATCTAGGAAAACCTTGAAAAGGAAATCATTAGGTACCAACTTCAAGATGACACCAATTTTCATTATTGTTGAAGATGTGAAAGGTAATTTTCATACAGGTGCTAACACATAAGGAATCAAAATGACAGTTCAAGAGCTAAAATACATAATAGCAAAAGTTCATGGGAAGAATAAATAGCAGAATTCTGATTGACAGAAACAGCCTGAGCCACTGTAAGAACAATGAATTCACTGGTCACAGTAATTCTAGCATGTTTGGTCACATGACCACTCCTTCTTCATCAGTAAAGAAAGTGTGGGTGTCGCTAATACTGCTCATCACCCCTTTGATGCAGCCTGTAGTCCCTGCATCGTGTCCTGTCAGTATTATTTTTTAGGGTGTTGAAACTGTTGTCACAAACATGGATTGCCACACAAACACAATACTCCCTGGTTCAAAGACTGAATGTAGCTTTCTTCTGGACCTGGGTGTAACAGGGAGCATGGGTGGCCCTTTGTTCATCCTGCCTGGCTAGCTTGCACCTGAAATAATCACATAGAAATTGTATTAATTACATCACTGCCTGGCCCATTATCTCTAACCTCTTATTGGCTAACTCTCATATCTCGATTTAACCCATTTCTAATAATATGTAGAACACCATGAGGTTGTGGCTTACAGGGAAAGATTCAGCATGTCTGGCCTGGCAGCTCATGGTGGCACTCTCTCTGCTTTCTTTCTCCCAAAATTCAGTTCTGTCTTCTCTGCTTACCTAAGTTCTGCCCTACCAGACCAAGCAGTTTCTTTATTGATTAGCTACTGAAAGCAATACTTAAACAGAAGGACCTCCTACACCAACCATGTTTACTTTGTTTCTATAGCTCTTCCACCAGAACTTTATGTTTTCTGTTCATTAGTTAAAGTGATCTTTCTAGGAGAATTCTGGCCAGAAAAGAGGTATCTCCTGTCACAAGGATACAGGTAGCTGGTAGAGTGCTTGCCTAGCATGTACAAAGCCCATCAAAGCTTCCCTCTTTCAAATCACTCTATCTTGTGTCTAGTTGACATAAAGCTGTCCAACACACTAAGGATGGCACTGGGAGCCTCATGCACATTGACAAGTATCCTACTATTGAACTATATCCTCACCCAGCTCATGGAGTATTGCAATTTTTGCTCTACTTATTACTTTTGTGATTAAATTACTATTTCTATTTTCCTATGATTAAGTAGTTATCTATTTGTTCCTCACAATGAACAATGAAACTTAAGTGCACTTCTTCGTTCCAACAAAGGTATGGTGGTATGTTCCTGAGATGCCAGCCCTTCAGAGGTGGGGGAAGGATCAAGTGTAATTCTCTGATACATTTTGAGTCCCAAACCAGTTTGGGATACAGGAGACACTGTTTTCGAAAAAGATAAAATAAATAATTTAATTTAAAAAGGTTTTTAAAAAAGGAAGGAAAGAAAGAAATGTTTGGAGTATAATAATGTCATTCATGAGTGTAACCTGACCTGTTTTGTTGTTATTTGATGTTTTGTTAAGGTTTTTTGTTTGCTTGTTTATATGTTTGTTTAAGAAAATATAGCTTATAACAAAACAGGGAATGCATACTCAGAAAATTATTTACTTGTCTCTGAGAGCATGGTAGAACCTCTTTGTCACTTGAAAATTTATTCTTCCTTTGATCTACTTTGACGGAACAAAAATTACCTCAAAATCAGTGACCTCCTGGGAGCAGGATAAATTTTCAGCACTCCATTTCATTTGACTGACTGTAGAACTGTGCAAACAGTACACAGTGAGCTGCGTCCTGAAGCCCTGCCACAAGCATGGATCTGAGTGTTGAGGGAGGCATGGGGAAGGGTAGCTCAGGACAGAAACCCTGACAACAAGGTTCCTGTGCTGGAACAAGGAATT
>JAQHUG010000117.1:162341-177278 GCA_028555095.1 Dicrostonyx torquatus | reverse complement strand
ATTCTCAGATTCTCCTGTGACAGAACTTTAGTGTTAGACTCAGTTGTACAAATTTTTTCCCAAAGAGATTGTGTCCCTTGTTGTAGTGATTGAACAGATATTGACAATCCATGCACTTCCTTATCCAAATTAGTGAAATGATTTTTAAGGGAATCTTTTTGTAGATTAAGATCGAAGGTCTGTCCCTCCAGACAGTGAATTTAAACTCATGGGAATTGAGTTTTGATTTTACCTCAGTTCCGCTTATCTGCATATCAGTTTTTATGGCCATGAGTTCACCAGTTAGATCAGAGAGTTTTGATCTTACCTCCAGCCGTGCCTTATTGCTTTTATCCCATGTAGTGTCAAAACCAGACCTGTATGGTGGGCATGGTGATCCAGACCTTTAATCCAGGCCTGCTCTTGGGTAGCAGAGACAGGTAGATCTCTGTGAATTTGGGGTCAGCCTGGTCTACAGAGGGATCTCCAGGCCAGCCAAGGCTGCATAATGAAATCTTGTCTGCCACCTCTCAACTCTCTCTAGTACACAAAATAAATTAATAATAATAATAGGTCTTCATCATCACCTCTCCTCAGTCTCCTCTTCTGTCCTTCCACAGAAACCTTCCTCCACCCCCAGCATACACACATTCCCCATAGCTTCTTCTCGGTCCCTCAAAACTCAGCCATAGCACATTAGCCTTCTCCTCGGTGGTCCCCTGCCTTCACTCTATCATTCTAACAGTGACAGTTCTTGTTTCAGCCTTTAGCCTGGCAGTCGCTTCTTCCAGTATGCCATGTGTCTAAGGGTCCAGCAAAAATTAGGCATCCCACCAAACTTGCTTTCCTTGAAGAGTTCAAATAAACGTTGGATGAGAATTTCATCCTAACACCATGAAGTGAACCTGCTTACCTAAAACTGACATCCACCTGTTCTTGTCTCCAAGGGTGTATAAAAGTGCTGGCCAGGTCACCCTCCCCCCAGCTCCTACTTCTTTCTCTTACACATTCACAAGGACATTTCAAGTAATGTTTTCTTCTCTATAATACTCCCGTGTCTCTCTCTTTGGGATCCTTGTTGTCTGTGCACAATAGGGTCTAAATTTGAAAAAGATGTTCCCTTGAGCCTAGGCTAACACCCTCCAGTAACACCCCTATTCACAGCAGAACAACTGAGTTATTTGAACTCATGGCATCAATACATTACTTTCTTTAAAAGAAAAAAAAACTTCTAAAACTTACTCTGGTCCATGACCAGAAACCATCACAGTGTTGCCAAATCCTACCTGCATTTAGCAGCTGCTGCCTTGAGTTAGGCATTGTGGCACACATCTGTAAGCCCAGCCCTTTTGAGACTGAGGCCAGAAAACACGTGCACGGAGTTTTAAAGAGATACCTAAGCTGAAGAAGACCCAGGAAACAAGCAAGGAGTCTGCTCACTGCCAAGGACTTTGTAGTTGGGTGGTCCAACTGTTCCTCCTCCCCTGGATTCTGGAATGGGCCAATATGACTGGCAGGAGAGAATACAAGGGTACTGACTACTTGTAGGTCCAAAAGCCTAAGTTCAAATGTTCTAGAGGCTTCCTCATTAAGCACTGAGGCATCATGTTAGAGAGACCTCTGTTTTGGAAATAAAACAGAAGGCCTGAGAATGCAAGAACAGACCATGAGTTCTCAAGCCATCTCACAGGCATCCATGGCATCTGAGCTGTGGGTCTTGATGCCCAGTGCAGTAGAAGCCTGATTCTCTCCTATTGCACTGTGCCCAAAGTGCAGAGTCATTGGGAAAGTAGTTAACTGTCAACTTCAAATCATTGCATTTTGAGGTAGTTTTATTAAGAAACAAAGACAGGAGAAAATCGCTATGACCAGTATGTAAAGTAATGGTAATACTACTAGAACAAAAAAAATACAGTATAACACCCTTCAAACTTGAAATATCACTTCTTGGAATCTATCCCAAAAAATTCAAAGCAGCAGTCTATAAAATATGAGAGAATATGTAAAATACACAGCATTGATTTTGCAGAAAAAAAACACTAAAGGTCCCATCACTGGAGAATATTGAATACAGTATGGTGCAATGCATAGGAAAGAAAGGTTCAAGTGACATCAGCTGTCTGGGAGGGACACCACAGTGAGTCAGAAAGTAAGATCCAGAGAAATATGTAAAACATGGTCCTTTTTGTAAAGCAAAGAATGAAGGAAAAGGTCATCACACACATCTGCATGCCATATTTCATTAAATCTCCGGCTGTAAGACATATGGCAGTTTCAGAGATGTTAAAATGGGAAAATAATTGCATCTCAGATTTGATGTAATACACCACGTATGCATATCTTACGGGGTGGGGAAAAAAGAAAGTCGCAGTGGCATAATGATATAACCTGGAGGGCACTGTGTTTAGAGTGTAGAATGAAAAGTAAAGAAGGGAAAAGATAACACAATAACTTTGTCTTTCTACAAAATGTATACCTATATATGAGAAAACAAGACATCCATGTCTCTGATTAACTTGATGTAATGCCTGTGAGGGAGGGGGAATTGTTAAATAGAGTCTTGGAGATGGCTCAATGGATATAAGTATTTGCTGAAAAGTATAAAAATCTGAGTTCAGATGTCCAGCACCATAAAAAGCTGGCTATGGTCTCTTGTGCATGTAATCCCAGAGACAGAGGCAGGCAGATCCCAGGGCCTCAGTGGATAGCCAGTGCAGTCAATCGGTGATCTCCAAGTTCAATGAGAGATCCTGTCTCAAGGGAATAGGGCAGAGAGCAATACAGAAAGATGCTCAAGATTCTCCTCTGGCTTCCAGACATGTGTGTACACATGAATATGGACACACACGCCTGTACAAGTTGACCATACACACACACACACACACACACACACACACACACACACACACACACGTATGCATGTTCTCTTTTTAAAAATGGGCATACAAAAATTAAATAAAAACATGAATCTATTTGGGCAAAACCCCAAATACACAAAACACTTGCATGTGCTCATATCTTTACGATCATGAACCAGGGATCATCGAAAAATACACTTGAGACTGGGCATGGTTACTCTTTATATTGTCTTGTCTGTGTCCAGCATCATTGCTTTATGATTTAAAATTAAAATTGACAAAAATTCAAAAGGAAGAAATAGATCATGTTGCCTCCTCTCTAAAACTCCCTTGTCAATATCATCACAACCATTTCAAGTCTGCAATAAAGGAACTGGTTGTAGTTCCCATGGTAATCCACGGCAAAGTTTAACCAGGCAGCTCACCCAATCTGTCTATCTTGGTCTATCTTCAACATTCTTGTCATCTTAGCTACTCAGTTCAATCATTAAAAATTAGTTGCCCATGCAAAAGTTAAAGGTTTTCCTCAGATCTAAAGATTGAAGAAATTAGTTCTGTGATACCAGCTAACAGAGACTAAAGTATAGCTAGTCTGCCCATCTAAGCTTTCCTTCTCCATCTTGAGAGGTTACTAAAAGGCCTCTACATTAGAGTCAACAGAATGGGCTGATTCTCCTCTGTGTGGCTTCCAGCTATCTGTCCTGTGACATCATTTCTCTCCCGAAGGCTCAACTGGTTCATTATTAAGAGGATGGAAATTTCAGTCTTGCCTATTTCTGGCACCAATCTGAAGCCTAAATGAGATGTCAGAACTTCACTATGGTGTGTGGTGTGTGACAATATCAGCTAGATTCTAGAAGGTGAAGAGACAAGGGACAGAAGTGAGAACCTGAGACCAAGGGTTTTTCCCAGCCACTGTTGTCTGGGTGACTATGGTGACTCCAGGCCACACTGTGTAATGTTTTGCCATGAAAGAATAGAGTAGGTTTTATGGCTTTTTTTTCTAGTACTTTATTTCCAATACAGAAAAAAATGTCTGAAACCTATAAAACCTATAGAATTCTTATAACTTTAATGACTTGAATTTCTTTGGGGAAAAGAAAAATTCTTAAATTCTTTAATCATCCACATAAGCTGAATAATATTTTAGCTTAATGTGCTTCCCACACCTCTAAAAGCACAGAAAGTATATTTCATACTAAATGATAATGAAAAAGTATTTCAAGTTCCAGCTAACAAATGAAGATAAATGTGTCTGTGATTCTCTTTCCATAAAAGTGCACAGTCTTCATTTATCTTCTAGGATGACATCAGTTCCTTTAAAAAATATCTCCTTTATTAGATGCATTTTAGTGGCTGACTGTGCCTCTCCATGATTCTTCCATCTATTATAAACTGTCGAAGCCCCCAAATCTCTCAGCTGAGACTCTGTTCTGCTGACTTCCTGCCTTCCTGCCACTGATGGATGGCTCTCTTTCTAATGGAGCTGCCACAGAGCAAAAAGCACAAATTGTGCTTTGCCCCTGTTATGACTATGGTCCAATAGAATTCTTGTCGAATACTATCATTCACAGCTGCCTCTGCCCACTGAAACGTACGATTTACTTTATAATGGTGTGTTCCAAAATAAACATAAACAAAATGTAATTGCATTCATGCCAACTTCTGAGCTCTGTGTTTTGCTTTGTTGCTCACTGCACAGCTTCTTTAGTGAAAGTGGTTTCAATCTATCCTATCACTCATCTATTCCAAAAGGATGCAGCGGTCTGACAAGACACTTCTGTGATCATCGATTTTGATATCAACCTGACTAGACCATGGCGCATCCACATATTGGAGCAAGCACAATTGTGCGCACTATGGATGAGTTAAGCATTAGAGCTGGTGATCCAAGGAGAGGCACACTGTGCTTATTTATGTGGGTGAGCCCCACACAACTAACCAAAGACCAGAGAAGAACGGAAATGACAAGTCAGAGGAGACTTCATCTTTTGGACCCACGTGAACAGCAAGAGCACTCTTCTTGCCACCTTTCATCCTTTTTACTCTTAGGCCAGGGGTTAGGACTACAAAACGTATGGCCAGAGCTGTCTTGGGGTCCACAGCATGCTCACACTGTCTCAGAATTACTCAAGGCTCCATAAACACAGGGCAGAAGCTCCTTATTCATAGCATGATGTAGGAAACAGAGAGTTCAGGTTGAATGGGAAACTGATAAACTCTCCCAAAGCCTGGATCTAGTGACTGGCCTCCATCAGCTAGGTGCCAGGTGCCCAAGGTTCTGTAGACTCCTAAACAGTGCTACCAGATGGAGACTAGGTGATGGGGCCATCCTACATTCAAACCATAACAACATTTTAGACAAATGACCATTTCTATACTTCTATGCATAATAGAAGCACTTTGGAGGGTTTTTCCTTCTTTCTTCCCTTCCTCCCTCGCTTCCTTCCTTTCTTCCTCCCTCCCTCCCTCCCTTCCTTCCTTTCTCCCTCCCTTCCTTCCTCCCTCCCTCCCTCCTTCCCCCCTCTCTTTATTTCCTTCTTTTCTTTTTCTTTTTTTTAAATATAAAGGATTTAGCTCTAACTGTTAGAGCTACAGTTACTCTGTGGGATGGCCAGGGCCATGCTTTTAAATATTTCTGGTTGACTGGGTGTAGGGGTTCAAGCCAAATGTCAGTACCTAGGAAAAAGGCCTCACTTAGATCAGGGGCAATCCCCTGGCTCTCAGACTTTAGTCAGAATTACCTAAGGGCTGGGCTTCCTCCCCAGAGTTTTTAATTCAGTATGTTTGATGAAGGGTCCAATAATCTGCGTGACCACTAACTTTTATGTATTTTCCTTCTGGTGATTCAGGCATGGGACTATGTCTTAGGCTGCATTATTTGTTTTCAGCATGCTTCTGTTTCAAATTTCTTTCTTTCTCCAGAATCAGCTTCCACATAATCCTGACCCAACTCATCCTTACATTCCTTCATTTGTCTCTCCTAAAGCATTGTTTGCCTGTGTGGTATCCACATGAGCAGATTTTGGCTTCTTAGAAGTGTAGTGGGGTATGCAGGAAAAAAGCATTTGCTCTGCCTTTGTTCTTTCCAGAGTTCCACACACCAGGAGGTGGGGGTGGGAGAGACCCGGGGAGGCTCAAACCCATTGATGTCTCTGGAGCTATGTTGGATGTCCACACGTGCACATACTCTCTACGGCAAGATCTCTGACCTCTTTCTGAGACAACTAGGGAGACTCCATCCTCTCTAGGGGTATTTGACTGGAGATGAAACAGTGTTATGGAGGAGAGGCTCCACAGCCCGCCTCTGTCATAAGAGTTATTGGTAGTTAGAGAGTACTGTGGGAAAAAGGGTCACTCTCCTTTGGGGACATGGCCATTGGTAGGTTGTTTCTGCTGTAATGGGTAGTCCCACACCTATGCACATATGGCCAGCACTAAATGGACCCAGTGACTTATTGGTAACAATATATTTAAAAAAGAAGACTTGAAGTTGGGTAGGAGATGGAGTGGGGTGTTATGGGGAATTGGAGAGAGGTTATGCAGGGATATGAACAATATAATTTGCATAAATGTGTAACACTTTCAAAGTGAAAAGAATTAACTGCTTAAAGAAATTAATTTTTATGTTAGGTCCATTTTATAAGCTTCCTTTAATGTTTACTTTTCTTTCAAATAAGCCAAGCTGCATATGGGAGAGGAGATGATTTGGCACTCTGATTGACAGCTGTCAGATTCTTCCTTTCTGCCTAGCTGCTTTGCGCAACCCTTCTTCTGTCACTCAGTTCCAGCACTAGAGTGGCATCTTGCTGCTTGAAGAACGTCATAGTTCATGTGAAGCCAATTCTCTGACTGCAAACATCACTGTGGTCAGGCTGCTGCTCCAACTGCAACTCCCACTTCAAAAGCCCTGCTTTTGATGCAGCAAGCACTCAGACCTGGTCATAAAGATCCATTCTGAGCAAGAAAACCCTCTGTGAAATCCAGAGAAACCCTCCTTACCCTGCAGCTATTCTCGTTCAGTGTGTCACCACCTCAGAGACTCAACCAAAGGACTGTAATGAGTGGAACTGGAATCTGTTTGACTATATAAGGCTGTGATGGATAGAATACAGCGATCCACACTCCATTTAAGTTACATGAACAGGCTATTCCTCAGGGCAGATTTAGGAGACTTCTGTGTGAACCCTCCTCCCTTGGTGTTTTAGCACTTGGTATTTTACCAACATCAGCTTCCTCTGAATGAAATGATCTGGATACTTACAGTCTTTCTCACAGCCAGAGTGAGTTGGATAGACTAACTGCATGAAGAGTGGGCAAACACCCAAGGTGTCCAAGCCTGGCAGTGGCACTGAGGAGGAGGCTGAAAAACTCTAGGAAACAAACAAAACAAAAAACAAAAACCATCCATACCAGTGTTTTTCAGCACATGGATTACAACTCCCGGTGTGTGTATGGGGGAACTGAATGACTCTTTCATAGGGGTCATGTATCCGATATCCTGCATATCAGATGCTTACATTATGATTCACAACAGCAGCAAACCTAGAGTTACGAAGTGGCAATGAAAAAAATTAATTGTATGGTCAGAGGAGTCACCACAACATAAGGAACTGTATTAAAGCATTGCAGTTTAAAAACTTTGAGAACCACTGCCCTAGAACTAAGGGATCCTGATACCCAAAGCTCTGGGATATAACACTAGGCTGATGCTGAAGAGTTCCAGAGAGTGTCAGAGGACAGAAACTACAGGATGCTAAGTCTATGAAGCATAGCAGAAATAATGGGAAGGCAAAAGACAGCAAAGAAGGTGAAAGGTTATAAAGTCCATAAAGAGCTGAGGATAAGAGCCAAGACTATGAAGAGTTTAAGCCACCCATAATTAAATAG
Organism: Dicrostonyx torquatus; assembly: GCA_028555095.1. Lineage (NCBI taxonomy): Eukaryota > Metazoa > Chordata > Mammalia > Rodentia > Cricetidae > Dicrostonyx > Dicrostonyx torquatus. Next base: position 169,551 of record JAQHUG010000117.1, on the reverse strand, counting down.
CTGAGCTTCAAAGGTTTTAGCTGTAGCCGCTGAATTTTGGTAATTTGAGCCCAACTCAATACACTCAATACACCTATAGCAATAAGCTTGAAGTTGGAACTGAAGATCTTCTCTCAAGGCCTCTGTGTTTGGAGGTCCAAGCTTGTAAGTCTCTGGAATTCAGAGCTGTCAGCCTCAGGGGTCCATCCCTGCCTATCTGTCTTTCCAGAATGAGCAGAATAATGCTTGGCATGAATCTAGAGCACAGAAATGTTCTGGTGAGGGCAGAGGGCAGAAGGAGCTTGTTTCATTTCTCCATTGCTTCAGGAAGTCTATTGGAAGTGGTTCCTACTATGTGACTAGCTTTAATTCTGGGTCAGAAGCCCTACATCCTGCATACCCTTGCTTGCTTCCACAACTAGTACCCTAACTTCCTTTTGTAGAGGAACCCCAAAGGCCCAAGTCAAGAGTCAGTTCTGCTAGTTCTATACCCTTCATTTACAATTTTTTAATTTTGTTTCTTAGTTAAGGACACTGAAAATATCTTGGAATTAAATTCAATCCCAATTCTTTCTACTTAAGTAAGAACATGATGTATGTGTAAATGCAAAGGCAAACCACTGCCACAGGTTTAGTGTGTTGGTTGTTCATTTTGGTGGGTAACAGAATAGAGTCATCTTTTTGCTTTGTCAACGTTTTTCATGTCATTTTTTTCTCCTTACACAAAGCAAAGTCATTTTGTTCTGGGCATAATAATTGTACCTACTGGCTATATTTATGTTGTATACTTTTCAATAGCCCTTTCTGTTTCATTGTCAAGTGGTATCTGTTTCTATTTTAGGTCTCTATTTGTTATATAACGTTTTCCCTAGGGCCTCATTCATTTTAGAAAAGCACTTTAGTATTGAGTTTTCACTCCCTCCTTTTTGTCCCCCCTAAATCCATGTTTTATTAAGTTATTTAGGCAGGCCCTGAACTTGGAATCCTCATGCCTCAGACTCTGAAGTAGCTAAGATTAGAAGCTTGCCTCATCATGTCTAACTATACTATAATTTTTAAATTCATCATTTTATTTGTGGATTGACTGTGAATTAAAGAACTTCAGGGTGGGCAAGATATGGTGGCACATGTGTTTAATTAATTTCAACACTTGTAAGGCAGAGGCAAGTAGATCTCTGCAGGTGCCAGGTCAGTTTAATCTACATATCGAGTCTTAGAATAGCCAGGGCTGTAGAGAAACTCTGTCTCCAACAAACAGAAGAATATCTTAGTCTGGGGAATAGCTCAGTTGGTAAAGAGCTTGTGGCAAGTGTGGTACCTGAATCCATGCAAAAACAAGCCGGGTGTGTTGGTGCATGTCTGCACTCCTAGTACAGGTGAGTTCAAAGATAAAAATAAAGATGACAAGGTAGATAATGCCTGAGAAATGACACCTCAGTTGCCCTCTGGCCTAGACATATGCACTTGCATACACAATGAATCTCCCTCCTCATTTACAGAATTCAGAGCCTGGATCCTGAAATTCATTAATGGAAACTCAAAGGCACAGACTTCCCAGCAGCTGTTTTCTTCTCTTGTCCTCTCGTTCCACTTGACTGTGTCAGAGTCTGGATGATGCGTGGCAGCAGCTCTCAACATAGAACAGGATCGAAATGCAGAGAATATGAATTCTAGTCTTGACATTCACATGTTTATAACCCAAGGGAAATTACTTAAGCTTTTTCTCTGGCCCATGACACACCTGTCAGATCATGTAGGATTTATGGCAAATGTCATATTTGATCTATGACAGATTTCAGAAAGTAGCCATGGGCTTTCCCCTTCAGCAGAATGAAATAATTAGCAGATTGTTTTTTGGAGCAGTGGTCTCTAAACATTAACATAGACTCATCTTCAGGAATTTTATATAGATACATTGTATCTGAGGTGCACGGCCAACCTGTTACTTCTGATTTTCAGCTGCTCCCAGGCTCAAGGGAGCCTGGAATTGTAGGTCAGACTTGAGAACTGTTTCTGCAATGAATCCTTACTATTTATCTCTAAGAGAACCCAGGCAAACTTTGGTCATCTGCCTAATTTGTCACTAGCTCTGGGAAGATGACCACACTTCAAATATTGCAGACCACCCTTCAGTTTCCCCACCGGAGCCGCACCAGTTCATCAGGATATAACAAGATATAGGTGGTCAGTATGGTAATGGAAATTCTCGAGGGATCAGACATGGTCTCTTTTCCCACCTGCTTCCCCTTTCCCTTCCCTCCCTCCCTCACCTTCCTCCCCACACCCCTCATGTGTATGTATCAGTGTGTGAAGAAGTTGAAGTTGGTTGTCTTCCTCCATTGCTCTGCACTTTGGTTTTGGGGCCAAGGTCTCTTCTGTGCGGGACAATTCTGTCAATCATGTTTTAAATAAACGCTGATTAGCCAGGCAGGAAGTATAGGCGGGAAAACCAGACAGGAAGTAGAGGTGGAGCAAGGAAAACAGGAGAAATTGGGAAGCAGGAAGCTTCCCTGGCATTCCTGCGCAGATCTCCAACAAGGCAACATGTAGCAGCCCAGCTGAGAGAAGGTACTGGCTATGTGGCGAACAATGGGTTAATATAACTTATGGGAGCTAGTAAGAAGCCTGAGATAATGGGCCAATCAGTTAATAACCTAATGTAGACTCTCTGTGTAATTTTCTTTGGGGCTTGCCGGCTGTGGGGTACTGGGCGGGACAGAAACCCTAACGAGCAGGCCCCTCATGTTACACTTCTGGAATCCATTTGCAGCTGCCCTGCGAACAACCTAGGATCATGTTGTCTCTGTGATGTGGAGCGGAGTTCAGTCTACATGTTATGTGAGCCTTGTATGGCTCCCTTTTGTCTTTTCTGCTTCTACTCAAGCTGGACTCAACCCCTCAGCTCCAACATTTTCCAGGCCCTGCTGAGATTCTTTCCTAGGAGAGTTCTTTAAGAACAACAGAACAACAGATTCTTGGCATGGAATCAGGAGGCTTATGTTAGAGGTCCTGAAAGGGTCTCGCTTGAGGTGTTGGGTGGAGTGAGGAGGACAGGCAAGAATATGGACTTTGCTTGAGATGTTTTCCCTTTCTACCAACTCTGCATTTAAAGATACAATACTAAAATAAAAAAACAGAAGTAAAAAAAATGTATTAAAAGATAAAGGACCCGAGATGACTTAGAATTCATAAACAGTGGCATCCAGCCATATCCTTCAGCTGGTTTAGATGACAGAGTTACCAGTTATTTCGGAGGAATGGAGTTTGCAAGGGTGGGTTGATATTGCTGGGAGTGGAGTGGTTTAGTCTGGAAAGCGTGTACATATCACTCCTTCTGGTTTCTTGTTTCGCATCTTGCTAACACCTTGTGCTTGGATGGTCCTGGAGGCCAGAACTAGCCCAGTCTGTAATGAGCTACAGCAACTCAGACACAGTGTCTAGAAATGAGTGTTGGGAAAACGTTGACAAAGCAAGCCAGTAGAAGCCACGATAGAGCTACTTTTAGTTATTTGGGATGAGAAACTGAATACAAACTTTAGGCTAAAGGGGCAAGTTATGAAGAATGTTGGGAGCTGAAGTCAACCATCGCAATCTGCATCTATAGACCGAGAGGTTTTTCTGCTGTGTTGAAACAAGACCGGAAATCGATCTGTTCAGCCACCTTGGAGGCTCCCCACCATGCTCCACAGTTCCTCTGAGCAGTTCCGCAGTTATTTCGCAGCACTGCACATGCTGTCTAACAGATTGCAGTCTCAGAAGCAGAAAAGCCCTGAGGAGCATTCTGCTCTCCCCCGCCCGGCTACCCCCCCTCACCCCTCCAGACCTGCGCCACCGTCTATCACTTTAGACGAGGGAATTCTTCATAGATGATCTGCCAAATGACCCTATATATGGACATGACAAGCCCGATAACACTCTTACACTAAAAAACTAAATTCCCTAAATAAAAAAGACCTCCTTACCCACTGAAGCTTCTTTGCTCAAAAATCAGGGCCTGTGACAATGTAAAAATACTGTTGTTCGCAGATGCTTTAAAGCTATTTAATTTACTTTGAGTAAGGAAATGAATCCACACCTTAGCCTAAAACTGCTTCTTATAGTATACATTTTTATAGTTACTGATTATTGCATATATAATATATGAGTTTACTGATTATTATATATAATATATAGATTTTGTACATCTACTAATATATGCCATTGAATTTGGTTGTGGAGCCCTTAGTGAGAACAGAAACACACAGCACAATGTATCTTCTAATGGGAGGCAGTGGGAAGAAGGCTGGGCCAGAAGAATAATTTTTAATCAAACTAAAAATAAAGGTACATGGTCAGATGTTTTAAAAATTTGCTAAGAAAGATCCTATGGAAGCTGCATTTGCATATGGAGATAGATTATGTAATTCAAAACACAAAACCAGGGTCTGAATCTTCTGGGGACCTCAAAAGTTCCCCCAGGGTGCCATGCCTTGTATGGCTGTGCTGTGCATCTGGACAACCGTTTTAATCCCTTCTCTGTTCTCAGCTAATTGCTTTGGAGTGCCTGATTTTTGTGTGCCACTGGAGTTCTGAATGAATTGGCCGAGTCTCTTTCCTCCATGTGAACAATGGAAGACATCTGTACACACAAAGCAGACAGAGATTAGAAGAGGTATGTAGGATCAGGACAGCTTGGAGGATAGTTGGATGCAAGATTTTCCTTCTGTTGTCTAACTACATAAAATCCAAATTTCCAGAAGCCAGATTCCCTTGGTCTGTAGTGTATTGTTACTGCACAGATAGTTCCAGAACATGAAATAATTTCCTGAGGTTCCACATGCCATGCCACACTGTAAATGAGAACCACAGTTGACTCAGATGTAGCACAAATTCTAATTGGTCTTAATAATACAATTTGGACTCGGATATCAGAGTAAATGCTGAAAGATCAGAGAAGTAAAGAAACTAGTCACTAGAGAGATCTTTTACCTGTACTGAATCCTCAGACAAAAGCAGACAAAATCCTGTCTCCAAGAATCCTCAGACTGATGGGTGATCTTGTCTCTAGTAATTCTCAGACTGAATGCTGTTTCTATGAAACCTCAGCCTGAATCCTGAACTCCTGTCTCCTCTCATCTTTTATTCCTCTCTCCACCCAGCCATATCACTTCCCATCTCTACCTCCCAAGTGCTGGGATTAAATGTGTGAGCCACCACCATTATCTCTGTTTCTCTTTGAGACTGATTCAATCTCATGTAGCCCAGGATGTTCTTGAACTCACACAGATTTGTCTGCCTCTGTCTCCTGAGTGCTGGGATTAAAAGTGTGTGCCACCACTGCCTGGCCTCTATGGCTACCTACTGTGGCTAATTTCTCACTCTTATCTTAAGGCAAGATTTATTTATTAAAGCAGAAACAAAATAAAATCATGCACTACATGATATATATCATGATTGTCGGGAGCCACATTTTTGGGGTGACCTCTGTGGTGATCCTAGCTGCGGTTGGTTCATATATTGCAGAGTAAGGATGTGAGGATTAGAAAAGTTAAATATAAGGAAAAGAGATAAGAAAGAATCACAGAGACACGGGATAGTATCTGAAGGGCTACTCAGCCAATACTGAATACTGAATTCACCCTTGTTTATTTTCCACAAAATTTTATACCACAATACAAAAGGGGTAAAAAAGGAAAAATAAAGACTGTTTTAGTATGATACAAAGGACAAACAGGACAGTTAATTGCCCTAATACTTGAGATATTAAGTCATTCTAGAGAAAAGTATTTGATGCTTGGAACAGTAAAAATACCCTAAACCAAGTATCTTTCAGGCAGCCACTCTTTAAGTCAAACCTTCTATTTCAGAAGAAAAAGAAGAATTCTCTGACTCTTAGTCAGGGTGGAGTGGATCTACATGTATGAGACATATTAATGTTCAAAACACCAGATAACCACATTGTAGGTTAGGGTGTGTAGCCACAATTGTTGTTTGTTGCATGAGGGGCAGCTGGCTGTGTCCCACTGCCCAGCTCCTGGAGTGGGAGGGCTGTGTTCCTGGCACCTGGCTAACTTAACCCCCAAAATGATTACACAGAAACTGTATTCATTTAGACTCTGCCTGACCCATTAGTTTTAGTCTCTTATTGGCTAACTCTCACATCTTAAACTAAAAAAATTTAATAGTCTGTATATCATCACAGGGTCTTGGCTTACTGGCTTGAGTCTAATCAGTGTCCATCTTGGGCAGGAGCAGCATGGTGTCTGGCACACTTCCCTTTCTCCCAGCATTCCATCCTGTCTACTCTGCCTATCTGATTTCTGCCCTATCAAAAGGCCAAGGCAGTTTTCTTTATTCAACCAATGAGAGCAATACAAAATGCAAAAGCACCTTCTACACCATTTCCCCTTTTTCTGTTTAAAAAAAAGACTTTCATTTTAACATAGTAAAATTACATATAACAAATCAGTAATCAAGCAAGAATTATAGTCTTTTATCAAAACTAAGGAAAACTATAACTATCCATTCTTAACTCCATCAAAGACTCCAGAAGGATATAATATTACCTAAGTAAGTTATTAAAACATTAAATGCCATTATATGTAGTCTTTGAAAAATATGAAGAATACCTATCTAACTGAAATATATCTCTATATATCTAGAAAATCTAATAAACATGACTACAAGCTTGATTAGTATTGATGATTATCCATTAACAATCTATATTTCCTAATTATACATTACATTTTTAAATGAACTACATAATCGCAATACCTTAATCAAGATTAGAAATACATATACATATAACAAAATTGACCTTAAATTTATATCAACAAAGCAAAATTTATACCAATGTAAATTATTCATATCTATATCATCTCCCCCTTTAAATGTAAAGGAACATTTATAAACAATATTTGGGAATATGGATGTAGTTATTTCTCTCAAAACTTCTTTTTGCTGAATGGGGGCGTTGTCAATCAGGTCTTTCACAGTGTATCCTGTGTGCTAGGTTCATCTCAGTCACCAGTTGAGTGAAATAATTTTCTGAAGGTGTTCATGGTGACCTTTCAGGAGGGTGTGGTCCATGAAACCATATGGAAGGAATCCACAGGTTCTCATCTTCTGTGGAAACAAAAGAAGAACCTCTTTTCATTTTTTTTTAAATATGGAGTCATTTTTTTATTGTTAAAAGAAAAATTTACATTTACTCCCCTTGTTCCCGGCCCTCCCGCTCCCCCACTACCCCACC
>JAQHUG010000117.1:148370-160084 GCA_028555095.1 Dicrostonyx torquatus | reverse complement strand
GTGGGAAGTAGCCTGCAATACATGGGCACAGGAGATCACTTCCTATGTAAAACCCCAGTGGCACAGACAATAAGAACCTCTTTTCCAAAGCATCATATTCTTAGACCCAAATTCTGAAGTGATAATATCTTCATAATATACATGTTGAATTAGTTTAGCCCATACAATGAAATGTCTTTCTGTTCTTAGCTCCTTTACGGTCAAAAATTTAAAGAAAACACGATAAAATACATAATCCAGACATTCTGTGAATTTTCCATTTTTATGTGGCTTATTTTTATTTATTTCTTTTAATCTATAACTATCTGTACTCTGTCTCTTTAAAGACTTTACCCTTTTTTAAGGCATTAACTTTATTTTAAGGCATTAACTTTATTCTCTATGTTCTTTTTCTTCTCTCTCCCAAGCCTATGTACACCCATCCAACACTGTGACCCATTTATAGGTCTTTTATGTCTGAATTTGTCCTATTGTGAATCTGTAATCATTTAGTATCCAGGAGCATTTCTTAAAATGCTAAGCACTTCTTAAAAACTTAAGTTGCACCTTGTAAGAGTAATACGGTACCACCTGTTTCCTGCCCAATCTAAACCTTAACTGTGCTGTTATTTTGATAATTATGGGAGTTCCTGCCTGAGATTAGCAGTTCAGCGTGACAGAGCTGCTCCTGCCTCAGAGCCATTTTGTGCCCCTGCATAAGCCCAGTTCCAGGCACACAGTGAGTTCACATTTGGTGTAGGAGGGTCCTTCTGTATTTCTGTGCTTTCATTGGTAGAATAAAGAAACTGCCTTGGCTTTTTGATAGGGCAGCCCTTAGGTGGGCAGAGTAGACATAACAGAAGGCTGGGGAGAAGGGAAGACGCCAGATGCCATGATTCTCCGGCCTGAGATGGACACACGTTAGAATCATCCAGTAAGCCACCACCCCGTGGTGACACACAGACTTTTAGAGATGGGCTGAATCAGATGTAAGAGTTAGCCAAGAAAAGGCTAGAGATAATGGGCCAGGCAGTATTTAAATGAATACAGTTTGTGTGTAATTATTCCAGGTATAAGCCAGCCAGGGCCAAAAGCAGGCCCACGGCTGGGAGCTGAGAGCTGGGAGCCGGGCACCAGGTAACGCAGCCCCCACAGACCGCTCTTCCTCTTACTACACACATTGCCATGAAGCAAGCAAGCCCTAGAAGTTTACTCGCAAAACCTCATTCAAAAGCTCTGTCTCCCACAGGAGCCAGACGGAGATCGTGTTGGTGGCATAGCACAGAAACTGGTATTTCAAAACTGCCAGTTTTCAGTAGACTTGATCCCGCTGCCTACCCAGGCAGGAAGAGCTGAGCCACGGGCATGGTCTCAGCTACTTTATTCCCAATCCCAAGTGGGCTTACAAACATCCGAGCCCACGAATACTTCATAGTCAGAGACTACATCGGCGGCAGGGCCCAGGAATCCTCATTTTAAAATGGTGCACCTTTTTTTCTGCTGATCTTGCTGAATCAGGAAATCTCTCGGCACACCATCCGTAAACAGCAAAAAGCTGTGTTAAATTCTCTCCTTTTTTAGCCCTCTCAGGTTTTTAAATGGATTTAGCCAACCACTTTGAGCACCAAACTGTTGCATGAGGGGTGGCTGGCTGTGTATGAGCTCAGACTCTCTGACTTACAGACAGGTGGAAATAGGTTCATATTTTCGGACCCCCACATATTCCTCCCTTTTTATTAATTTTAGTAAAGTCTGAGCTTCTGCTACAGGAAAGATGACTGTGCCCATCTTGGGGTTCATTTTCTCATTTTCCAGACTTACCCATCATCAGTATAAACATTCTGTCATGTACATTCTGTCTTAGAGTGCCTGGGGGTGGGGGGAAACATTTTACCCATCTCTGGCTACCATTCTCTATAAACAAAAGGTTAAGGGAGAAAGCATCTCCAGGTGCCCTGTATCTTTTAGCCAACTTTTTGTCAAGTGAGTTTACCAATGAGATAATTATGTGCAAACAGATAATGCTTTGTGATATACATGCTCCTATGGTTGTAATTTTTCCTAATAAAGGAGTGGAGGGTGATCAGAGGTGCCATTGACTTCTTAAAATGGTCTAGGATATTGCTAACAGTTTTTAGTTACAGTCAAAATCCAAACTTGTCTTATTAAACATATCAAATCTAGGGACTCATTGGCAATGTCAAAATTCTCTCAGAAAAGCTCTAACCTTTTTCTAATGAGTAGCTTACTCATAATGAATTAAAGCACTTACAAACATTAACAGGTCAATATCATAATTCTAGTGTAGAAATTAACAATAGACATGAAATTTATCAAATTATAATTCTCTTAAATCTTAAATCTATTTTAATCAAAGACAAGAAAAGGTTTCTGTGATAGTTGAGAGTTCAACCACACACACACTCTCTCTCTCTCTCTCTCTCTCTCTCTCTCTCTATATATATATATATATATATATATATATATATATATATATATATATATGTGTGTGTGTGTGTGTGTGTGTGTGTGTGTGTGTGTATGTTGTAGGTTACTTTTTTTGTTCCCAGCTGCTCAGACCCAAAATAATCACACAGAAACCATATTATTTGCAATACTGTTTGGCCAATAGCTTAAGCATATTTCTGACTAACTCATTTCTTAAATTAACCCATCTCCAGTATTATGTGTATCACCACAAGGTTGTAGCTTACCAGGTAAAGATCTAGCATCTGTCTCTGGTGGGGCAACATGGCTTCTCACTGACTTCACCTTCTTTCTCTCAGCATTCAATTTAGTTTTCCCCACCTACATCTATTCTGCCCTGTGTAGGCCCATGAAAGTCCTTTATTAACCAATGATATTCACAGCATACAGAAGGGAATCCCACATCACCTCTTCTTTTCTGTCTAAATAAAAAGGAAGGTTGACATAGTAAAATTAATTACATATAACAAAACAGATATCAAGCAAGAATTACATTTATAACATTTATATCTAATTTATCTTTTATCATAAATAAGGAAAACTATAATTGTAACTATCTATTCTTCACCTCCAACAAAGACTCCAAAAGGATATAATATTACCTAAGTAAACAGGAAGTACATTGCAAGAAACTTCCAAAACTCTAGAACTGAAAGAGACATCTTGCTGCCTGGACAGTCACCCAAAGTTCTTCTGTAATGTTGTGGGCCTACTGGTCCATAGTATCTGACAAACTTTATTGTGAAGCAGGATATTTCAAAAACAGTTCCACCCATATTGGCAGTTTGTCAGTCACTTTCTTCTGTGTCCTGCAGAATGTCTGGCAGACTCGTTTATGAAACAGAAACCCTTAAGTATCATCTTACCTTTAGGCAAGTTCAGCAGTCATTTCTCTGTGGACCCTGCATGTCCACTTCATACAGCATAACATCAAGCAGTTCAGGCAAGAAAAGTTTCTTTCCCAAATAATTAACCAACTCCATAAGGAGCCTCTTTGATGCCCATCATCCTCTTGAAGTAATTGGTGCTGCAAAGAACAGATGTGTCTCAATGTCATGAAAAGTCCTAACTTCTTAAAACATTTTAAATGCCATACTGTGAAGGTCTCTGAAAGATTTGAAGGAAAACTATCTAACTGAAATATATCTCTATATATCTAGAATATATATATATATATATATATATCTAACTAGCATGACTACTAGCTTGACTATTATAGATGATTATCTATTAACCTATATTTCTTAATTATACATTATATTTTAAAATGAACTCCACAATAATTATAATACTTTAATCAAGAGCAGAAATATACATCAATAGACCAAAATCCATACTAATGCAAATTATTCATATCAAAATCATATCCCACTTTAAATGTAAGCAAACATTTATAAAAGTATTTGAGAACTTGGGTATAGTTCTTTCCAAACTGCTTCCTGTTTTTTGTTGGGTGAAGTTATTTTTAGGGGTGTTTGTGGTGACCTTTCTGGAGGTCTTGGTACAATTTGTCTGTAATTAATTCACAGGTCCTCATCTTCTGTGGAAACAAAAGCAGAACTGGTTTTCCAAAGCAACATATTCTTAGACTAAAATTTTGAAGAGAGGATGACTTTAAAACATATATGCTGGTTTAGCTTAGCAGTCTCCAGAATAATATGTCTCTCTGCAGTCAAAAAAATTTAAAGAAAACACAATAATATACATAATCCAGACTCACTCTGTATTTTCCATCCTTATATGGATTATTTTTCTTTATTCCTTTTAATCTATGACTGTATGTCTATTTAAAGACTTTGTTTTATTTTTTAAAAACATTTACTTCCTTTCATAACTCTCTATACTCTTTTTATTCTCTTTCCCAAGCCTATGTGATTTATCCATCACTGTGACCCATTTAGAGGTCTCTTCCATCTGGATTTGTCTTTATTGCATATCTGCAATTATTATCTGACCGGAAGTGCTTCTTAAAATACTAAGCATCCTTACTAACACTAAGGCTGCTTTGCCCTTTGGCTCCTCCCAATCCAACATGTCAGAGGCATGTTCACTGCCTCGGCAAGCCATGTACACTGCCCCAGTTCCAAGTATGCAGTGGGTCTATGTCACACCATTAAGCAGTTTGTAACACGTTGTTCACAATTCCCATTTAAATGTTTGGTCTCCTGAGAGAGCCAGAGTTCATGCTTGCAGCATAACCCAGAAAGCTACCATTTTGAAACCACACATTTTTTTTTCTGGTACCACTGCATCAGGAAGACCTCTCTTAAAGGAGATTCAGTATGCCACCAGTGAGCAGAGCCCATCCAAAAGAAAAATGTGACTAAAGTTTGTTTTTTAGTGTCTAGAATTCCTTCCCAAACTCTTTCAGGTTTTAAGTGGATTTTAGTTGGCAACATTGGAGCACCAATTTGTTGTATGAGTCTGCTCGTTTGTTCTTGACCTCAGGGCCCTAAAATAATCACACAGAAGCCATATTATTTGTAATAATCCTTGGACAATATCTTAAGCATATTTCTGGATAACTTATATCTTAAATTAACCCATCTCTATTAATCTGTATATCACCATGAGACTGTGGCTTACCCAGTAAAGTTCCAGCATCTATCTCCAACAGGGCTACATGGCTTCCCACTGACTCCACCTTCTTTCTCTCGTCATTTAGTTTAGTTTTTCCCACCTACATCTCCTCTGCCCTGCCCTGTGCAGTTCCAAGACAGTCCTTTATTAACGAATGGTATTTACAGCATACAGAGGGAAATCCTAATATATATATACATGTATCATAAACACATCACACACAATGCAAACATGAAAGCATACACATGCATTCAATCATCATCAATGTGATCTTAGAAACTGGGAGCTTCTTTTCATCATAATATGTTTAAATGCTATCCATGTTGTAATATATATCCATACTTCATTTGTTGCTGACTACTATACTGCTGTGCATGCTTACTGCCCTGTATTTGTTCAATATTTGATGTAAATTTGGGTTGCTTCTGTGCTCTTAATGTTATGAATAATGCTGGTGTGTAGTAAGTCTTGTTTTGATACATGTTTTCATATGAGTATGCCTACAAGTGAGTTTCTGGGTCATATGGTAATTTTATGTTAACATCTTGAGAAACTACCAATACTGGTGCATGCTTTCATCTTACTAACACTGGATATATATGTTCTAAGATCTCCATATTCTTGCCAACACTTGTTATTGTGGCAATGTAGTGTATAGAAATATCTCTTACATTCTAAGAGACTGGAATTTTTACTGGACCTCATAGACAAAGTTAATAAAGTACCTTGAAATCACTTAAGACTACCAGCTAACTGTGTGATCGGAATGTTTATTTAACCTGTTTTTAAGGGACAATGTACCAAACAACCTTACTTGTTTTGTATTTCCCATGTAACCAACCTTTACAACCTAAGCTAATGCATAGCTACAATCTTATTGTGTATTCTCCCATGATTTTGACCCAAAGTAGTGCACATGCATTCTAGGAGTAATTGCTGAAAACAGTAAAACCAGCAATGTATGTCCACTATAGATTTTTTGAACCAACATTTGGTTATTGCTTGAGGAACAATGTTTGTAGTACTGTTTAGATGTTTGTTGTATTGTTATGGGTCTGCTGAGATGGAGCTAAGGACATAATCCCTTGAAATACTTTGTTAAAGATTTCTGTGAAGTTTTCTCCATGCCCTCCCCATGTGATGCTTTTGATGCTATTCAACAAATACAGAACAAAAATGTTTGTTAAGGATGAATGCACTCAGACAGGTGAAATGGTGATTGGACACTTGAAATCCCACACTAGTTCAGAATCGAGAAATAATAGTCATTTATTAAGGGGTAAACTCACAAATCAGAATCCTCTGCTTGACCAGTTAAATCATGCAATCCAAAAGAGCAGCCAGTGAAAAAGGAGCCAGGGGAAGGAGAACAAAGGGGGACACGTGCATTTGGCTTCTGCGTATATAGTATAAGAGGCCACACCCTAGTAGGCAGATAATTACAAGATGTAATATTTCCTACAGCACCTTCCCTTTTTCTTTAAATAAGAGAGTTCTAAGCCTAATACAAAATTATATACAATAAGAGCAATATATTTAATTATCCTATCCTAATTAATTTAAGTCTTGTAAGATGAATAACTTGGCCAAGTCACAAGAGGAAAGTAACTACAATTATCTATTCTTCAACCCCATCGAAGATCCGAGAAGGGAAATAATATTACTTGAGTAAGTAAAAAGTTCAATCAAGTAACTTCCAAAATGTGCATCAAATGAGAAAGACAACTGGCTACCTGGGCAATCACCCAAAGTCTCATTTGCAACGTTGAAGCAACCAATTTTGACTAAGGCCTAGAATAACTGACAGACCATTTTCAAAGGCAAGAAAATTTTCAAAACCATCTTACCTTGTCTTGGCAAGATTTAGATTTGACAGTCCTGTTTATCCATTTCCAGATACTAAATATATTGTCAGTGGTTGAGGCATGGACATTTTTTTGTTCAAAAACCAGTTTTTGCCAAAAAGAAAACAAGCTCAAAGTGGAGAGTCTTCGGTGCTTAACATTCTCTCAGGAATAGATCAGTGCTGCCAGAAGCAATTGTGTCTCACTTTAACAGAACTCTAAGTTATTTAAATGCCATTTTCTATAACTCTTTGAAGTGGTTGAAGATTATCTATCTATGCAGAATATAATCTCTATGTATCTAAAGAACCTGATTAGCCTAACTATAAGTATGACAAACACAAAATGTTTTAAACAGTGGTAGAAGCATGCGTGCATACAATGTTCAATATAATTTAATTTTGTACCAATATATAAGAATCTATACCAATGTAATTGTTTATAAATAATAATTCACAAGTATTCACTCTATTACTTGTCATTATTATTAGTGTGAGTAAGCTCATACAAATCTATTATCCCATCCAATTATCCCTTTTTCTTTTCTTTTTCTTTGAGAGATCCCTGAGCTTATAAAGTTTCCCCTCAACCCCCAACCCTATACCGTTCATAATCAAACCCTAAATGATGTTTCTAACCCGGGGACAAACTTTGTTGGGAGGGTGTAACATGAAGGCCTGTTTGTTGGGAATTTTGTCCTGCCCAGTTCTCACAGCCGGTAAGCCCCAAAGAAATTACACAGAGGTCTATATTAAGTTATAAACTGATTGACCCATTAGCTCAGGCTTTGTATTGACTCTTATAACTTATATTAACCCACTATTGTTATCTATGTTAGCCACATGGCTCAGTACCTTTCTCAGTGGGGCAGATCACATCCTGCTTCTTTAGTGTCTGGACAGGACTGTGGGAAGAGCTTCCTTCTTCCCAGAATACTCCTGTTCTCATTGCCCCACCTCTACTTTCTGTCTAATTGTCTCGCCTATATTTCTTGCTTGGCTACTGGCCAGTCAGCATTTATTTAAAGCACAATTGACAGAATACAGATTTGTCTCACACCAAGAGGGGGGACATTGTCTTCTAGAATTACTTCTAGCTGTCATGGGGGCAAAGTTCTTTTTATAGGATCCTTTGAAAGTAAAATGATGGTTAAAATTTAAGATTAATGTTTGGTATGATTGCAAATAGTCTCTGAGTATTTTGTGGAGGTTGGCCAGAATGTTGTAAAAATGTTCACCATTTCAGCTAATCATGTTGGAACCATGTTATGCAGCTGTTACCCAAAACAGGTCTTGTAGTAGCACTATTGGCATCATGATGTCATATCAACTGAGTGGAGTTGTTGTTGTGGGGCCCCATCTTCTTTCTGGAAACTTCAAAGGCAAAAGAACTTTGGGTGATTGTACAGGCAGCAAGATGTCTCTGTCAATTCTAGAGTTTTAGAAGTTGCTTACAGTGTACGTCATGTTTACTTAGGTAATATTATATACTTCTGGCATCTTTGATGGAGTTGAAGAATAGATAGTATTATTGTAGTTTTCCTCAGTTATGATAAAAGATAAAATAGATACAAATATTGTAACTGTAGTTTTTACTAGATAATTGTTTTGTTATAAGTAATTTTACTATGTTAAAGCCTTCCTTTTTGTTTAAACAGAAAAGGGGAAATGGTGTAGGAGGTTCTTCTGTTTATATATTGCTTTCATTGATTAATGAATAAAGAAACTGCTTTGAGCCTAATAGGGCAGACCTTAGGTAAGTGGAGAAGACAGAACTGAATGCTGGGAAGAAGGGCAGAGTCAGAGAACCTATGGATCCTCTGCCTGAGATGAATGCCAGTTAGAATCTCTGGTAAACTACTGCCATGTGGCAATATACAGATTAATGGAGATGGATTAAATTAATATGTAAGGGAGTTAGCCAATAGAAAGTTAGAGCTAATGCCCAAGCAGTGCTTTAATTAATACTGTTTCTGTGTGATTATTTCAGGTGTAAGCTAGCCAGGTGGCTGAGACAAACAAAGGGCCTTCTCCTTTCACCAGACAGAAACAGGGACAGATTTACAAGCCATTCTGTAAGCAGACAGATTCAGACACAAACAACCAATGGAGGATGGAGAACGGAAGACATACGAGTGCAGTAATGAAATCAAGTCTAAGCTTGAGCTTGGTTAAATGACACTAAGGGGAAATGCTTTGATTTCTTCTTTAATGCAACACATTATTGGGGAATCAGAGTTCATTATTAATACATTCAAACCAACTGCACTCTGATGCCCTGTGTGAGGAATCTTTAATGTATTTAATTCATGAAGTTACTTTTGATCATCTTTTATTTTGAGTATTCTATTAGATACTAAATCATTGCAACACATTCTCATTTTCATTCTTGTGTCAGTCCAAATCATATTACCCTTGAATTGTAACTTTACAGTAACTTGGAAGTTGGGAAGTTAGAATTTTTCAACATTATTCTCTCCTATTCTTATCAATTTACCATCCTTCTTTTCTTCTTCCCTTCTTTTCTTTTTCTTTTGCCTATTCTTATTTCCTTGAATTTATACATCAATTTTGGAATTTTTTGCAAACCAATAATTTATAATTTTAATAGACATTGTGAAGAATTTGCAGATTAACATGGGGAAATATTTTTACATTGACAGCTTTAGGTCTTTTGATCCATGAGTGTAGAACATTGTTCCACATGGCTAGTTCTTTAATTTGTTTAAACTTTATACTTTTCAGAATAGAAATTTTATAGATTTTAAATGTTTATTCAAACTATTTTATATACAATGTTTCTTAGTTTAATTGTTATATGGTATATCACAACTAGTGGGTTTAATTGTATTCCATCCCCTAAAATCTTATTATTGTATTCTTAGTACTTCTACTGTTGTTCCTTCTTTCTCTTTTTTTGGTATTTTTGAGACATGATTTTTTTTTGTAGCTTTGGAGCCTGTCTTGGAACTAGCTCTTGCAGACACAGGCTAGCCTGAACTCATAGACATGGGATGGGATTAAAAGTGTCTGCCACCACTGCCCGGCTGTTGTTCCCTTCTTAAATAACTTGTATTAACAGAAAATGATCATATCACAAATACAAATACAAGTATAACATAAAAGCTGTGAAACTCCTAGATGATACTACAGCAGGAAACATAAATGATGTTGGGTTTGTCAATGACTCATAAAGAATATTCAAGGTACAACTTGTAAAAGAAAACAATGGTAAGGCAGATGCCACTAACATGAAAATACTCTGCTGTATGGGAGACACTGTGTAGAGAATGAAAAGATAGTCACAGAACTCGGAAAAATCATGGCCTGTAATTTAAACTATTCGAAAGAACCCTTAAAACTCAACAGAGGAAAATTAACATATTTTTAATGGTCCAAAGACTTTGATAGGCAAGAAGATACACTGAATAAACAGATAAGCACAGGGAAAGATAACTCCATCATGCGCCACAAGGAAGTGTGGACATAAAGTTAAGATACTACCACATACCTACATAAGCAACCCAAATTCACAACAGCAAACAATGAGGAGGAGGTGGGACAAAAACAACTTTCGTTGTTTGGTGGTTTCTTTTAAAACAAATTATATTTTATTCTATGCTATAGAAATTTCACTACTTGGTATTTACACAAATAAGTTGAATACTCATGTTGAACACCCATACTTTATTTTTTTTTCAACTATGTCTTACCTCTCCCAATCCTATGTACATTTATCCAACACTATGCCCCATTTAGAGGTCTTTTCCATCTGAATCCGATTTTATTGTGTATCTTTAATTATTTTCTGACTGTGATTGCTTTTAAAATGGTAAGCAGCTTGGTTGCAGAGGCCCTGGTTGCTGGCCCTGCCTCTCTCTGCCTTTCAATATGGCAGAGGTACCATTATTGCCACCTCTGTGACCGCCAGGTGGGAGCTCTCCTCACCTCAACTCTGGGTAACACCATGGCAGCATAAAAACTCTTTTTTATCAGAGTAAAAGATAAATCTGAAACCTGGAAATATCTCTGAGTATGGCATCAGGAATCCACCAGGCTTTCCTGCCTGAGCACTCCTAGCAAACATGATCCCACACACTGCTCAGGTGGGGAGTGGGGGCTGAGCTGGGGGCATGGTCTCAGTTACTTTCTCCTGACCCCAAATGGGCACAAAAGCATCCAGACCCATAGTGGGTACTAGACATAAGCTCCAAATGTTTTAGACCATGTTGGCACACTAATTTGTTGTCAGAGGCCACAAGTTTGTTTCCTGGTTGACCTGACTTGAAATAATTGCACAGAAGCTATATTATTTGCAATACTGTTTGGTCAATAGCTTAAGCATATTTTTGGCTAACTCTTATACCTTAAATTAACCCATTTTTTATTAATCAGTGTATTGCCACATGACTGTGGGTCACTGTCAAGGTTCCGATGGGCTCCAGTGGAGGCGTCTGTCTCCTTTGGGCAGCTAAATGGCATCTCTCTGGCTCTGCCTACTCATATATATATATATCTTTCAGCCTGGTTATATTTTATTAAGCCATTGTCTAAAGACAATAAAACATATTCACAGCATCCATCCCCTCCCACATCAATCCCCCACTGACATTAGAAAACTCAGGATTTGATACTGCCTCCAGCAGCTCGACCTTTGTTGTAATTAGAGGAGAGGTGTGTGTTGTGTTCCCCAGCCGCCAGCCGCTGGCCCGCTCAGCCGCTGGCCACCTGCACCCGAAATAACCACATGAGAACGGCATTCATTCAAACTCTGCCTGGTCCATTATCTCTAGCCTTGGTTAGCCCTCATCTCATAAACTAACCC
>JAQHUG010000117.1:75199-146254 GCA_028555095.1 Dicrostonyx torquatus | reverse complement strand
AGTCTAAACCTTAAGTGTGCTTTTGTTATGATAATTAAGGCAGCTCCCGCCTAAGATCAGCACATTCCAGTATGGCGGAGCCTGAGCTGAGCTGAGCTGAGCTGTTCCTTCTGAGCCAGATGCGCCCCGAGCCACACAGCTCCAGGCACACAGTGCACACAGTGGGCCCACACTGCCATCAAGCAAGCAAGCCACAACATTCCACTCAGAAAACCCCACCGAAATGGTCTGTCTCCCGCCGGAGCCAGAGGCCACGGTGGCGGCACAGACTATAAACTGGTATTTCAAAACTGCCACTTTCTAGTAGACCTGATCCCACCACCTACCCAAGCAGGAAGAGCTGAGTCCCAGTCTCAGCTGCTTACTTCTGACCCAGAGCAGGCACAGAAGCATCCAGACCCACAAAAGCCATTGAAACGCTTTATAGCTGGAGTTTGAGCTGGCGGAAGAGACAGAAAGCCCCGTTTTAAAACTGCCGCCACAGTGTTGCTTTGCTGAATCAGGAAATCTCTCTTAGGTAGATTTAACAAACAGCAAAAAGTCGTTCTCTCCTTTTTAAGCCCTCTCAGGTTTTTAAGTGGATCAACCACACATGTTGGAGCGCCAAACTGTTGTAATTAGAGGAGAGGTGTGTGTTGTGTTCCCCAGCCGCCAGCCGCTGGCCCGCTCAGCCGCTGTCCACCTGCACCCGAAATAACCACATGAGAACGGCATTCAAACTCTGCCTGGTCCATTATCTCTAGCCTTTTCTTGGTTAGCCCTCACCTCATAAACTAACCCATTATAAAAGTCTGTAAGTACCACGTGGTGACGTACCGGAAAGGTCTAACCTGCATCCATCTGCGAGGGGAGCCTCATGGTGACTGGCTCACTTCCTTCTCTCTTCCCAGAACTTCCGTTCTGTCTATTCCACCCACCTAGGGGCTGACCTATCTTACAAGGCAGGCAGAGTCTTTATTTAACCAATCAAAGCACAGAAATAAAGACGGACCCTCCTACAGACCTTTGGTGAGTGTTTGCTTCTCTCCCTTCCTTCTGAACTTCAAGTTTAAGAAACAAGGGCAGACTAAATGACCCCTGTGGGGATCAGATACCCATATCCATGATTCGTAGGTGCAGGAATTTCTAACTGTGCAGGATCCTCAAATGTTAGTACTCATTTTCAAGATTATTTCAACATTTTTCTATATCAAGTTGTTACTCTGGGGATGTCCACAGATATCTCTAAACCATTTAACTGCAAGGATTGAAGTGGTTCTACTCCAAAGTGTAGGTTTTCTCTGACCTGCGTAGTTTATTTATTCTCCTTTAGAAAGTAAGAGTTCCAATACCTGATTGGATTTTTCATGTGACTGGTGACCACTGAAACTCCACTTTAAAATATTGTGAAAGCAACTACACTAAAGTGAAAGTTTGGTGGTTTGGGGTTTTTTTTGGGGGGAGGGGGCTTGTTGTTGTTATTGTTTTGTTTTTCTTTTTTCCCCTCTTTATTCGGATTCTAATAGAACCCAGAGGTAAAATCACAGTTTTGCATTTGAAAGTATTTCATACATTATATTTGTTTTAAGACATCATTTCAATTTTTTTGAAATGGTTATTTTGTTGATCATAGACCACAATATTATATCTAAAATATTAATATGTATGTCTCTATATAATATGTATAATATATAGATTCAACACTTTTAAAAGTCCTTCAAAAATCAAACCATAAACTGGTAGCAAGCATCAGAAAGGGAGCACTTTTCTGTAGGAAATGCTGTTGTGTTGCTGAGAAACTTGACTGGAAAACAACTGTAGCCCAAGTGTTTCTATTCTGCTGTTTGAAGATGTGGGAGCCAATTGTAGTCTTGAAGTAACAAGATACATAGAGCTGGCACAAAATACATTATTCAGTTCCTTGCTACTAATGTGATTTAAATTGGTTTTCATTCCATTATCTTGGGCTACTGGGCACTTAAGTCTAGGCAGATTTATGAGCATTTCCTAATCAACAAGAGTTCCCCTCCCACAAAGGAAGTAACCCAATTTGGGAGGGGGGTGTCTTTTGTTCTCTGTCCTTACTGACTTTCTCCTTCAACACCTCACTTCCCACCAGGCTGGGACTCCATTAACTTTACAAACAAATTAGACTCCAGCCTTTTTAACTGTTCTCACTTTTCTAAAATCAAAAAGGCACTTAATTAGTTTGCCTCTAGGATATATTACTGCAATAACAGGATCTTTACAAACCATATGAAATGATGGTCTAAGACTCTTTGAATTAAGGAAAAATACGTTTAAATGAGTGTGGTCAATACCTAAAGGAATTCTGGACAAGTCTATGAATTTGTCCAACAAATTCTCCTGAATATAAAAA
This sequence comes from Dicrostonyx torquatus, assembly GCA_028555095.1. Taxonomy (NCBI): domain Eukaryota; kingdom Metazoa; phylum Chordata; class Mammalia; order Rodentia; family Cricetidae; genus Dicrostonyx; species Dicrostonyx torquatus. The sequence goes on along the minus strand of JAQHUG010000117.1, from coordinate 143,895 downwards.
TCTTAAAAAACCCATTTTTGCTTTTCTTGGAGATTATGACTGTTTTGAGAAAAATAAAAGTTTGCTGTTTTATTTTTTTCCAAGGTGGTTTTAGAAGAACTTGTTCATCCTTTAAAACTATGAGAGGCATTGGGAAGAAATCAACAGAACTTCAGGTCCTGAGGAGCCCTTCCTAGAGGGGCTGTGTGAAGATGTCTCCTGATAGTGCTAGCTGTATTAGATCAATAAAACAAAAAGTATTGCATATAGACCAAAGTATATTCATTTCAAAATCTGGTTTTTCACTTTGATCCTTGAAAATAACTTCCCAGGCTGTCTTTATTATGTTTCAAAGAGATCTTGTCTTCCCAGCAGACATGCAAACATTGTATGTAAATGGATAATGTACTCAAACGACTTATAAACATTTGCAAACATTAGGTTAGATCTATAAATTATGATGAATTAAATACCTTGAGGTGAACTAAGCTTGTGAACCAAATAGTTAAGGAAAAATTCTTTAAACAGTTTAAATATTATAATTCTACCATTTTCTTGATTGGCCAACTTAAAACTCATAATTAGAATCCAATCAGGTTGTTTAAAAAAGTAGATGCCTAGAATACAAATGAGTAAATTACCCTCAGATATAATTGATTTATGTGGCTCTGCTTTGAAACATTGGAAATAAACTTAGTTTTTCTTCTCTATATATTCTAAGACCTCATTTCTATTACAAATGGTTTCACAACACAATATTATATTTAATTTAATTTTCATGACTATCTTCTAGAAGAGTTTATCCACTGAAATATTAAAGAAGTAAGCTGCTCTGTTGCATATATGACTTAACTACCACAGTAGGATCTGCTCGTTTATTTTTTATAAGATATTAATTTTCTTGTACTTTAAAAAATTAACAAGATATTCGTGAAATATTTCTACATTATCTAAGAACTGGTTTCATTTTTAAAATTCTAGTTGTGTCTAAATTTGTAATCGGTGACAAATATTTCCTCGAGTATTAATCTTAGGTGGGTATCCAAAAAGCAAACAAAATATCTTTTTATATAAAAAATAAATTATGAAATATTTTACAAGACTGCTAAAAGGAAACAGTGTGATGGGTTGCGATGTTATCAGGACTGTTTGACAAATAAACACCAGGAAAGTCTCCTATAATTTTAAACTTACTGCACCATTGGTACCAAGACCAACCCTCTTGATTACAGGCAAAGCTCTTCAACCAGTAGAATTCTCTTCACTCACACCAGTACCACTTGGAAAGTCCATTTATCTCCTTTGCTACCTCATCTGCTTCTTCGATGTCTCCATTCTGTTTTATGTTGGCTCTTTAAGAATTCACCAATGGGGCTGGCAAGATGGCTCAGCAGGTAAAGAAGCTTGCCACCAAGACTGAATACTTAACTTCCATTCCCATGACCCACATAGGGGAAAGAAAGAACAGACTCCTGAAAATTGTCCTCTGACATTCACATGTGGGCTTTGACTTCTGCACACTCTCCAGCAAGTAAACACATAAATAAAGCTTAAGAAAATATATTTAAAAATTGTTTATTTATTTTGACGTTGGCCTTTGGTTTTTCTTTCTGCATTTCACCCTCTTCCTTTTACTTGAAAGCATTATGGAATGGGCCCAGTTGCAGGCTTTTATTGTCCTTTTTTTTATATCTGAGTCACTGGAATATTTTACAAAGGTCTTTTGTTTCAAGGGGATTGATCATTTTTGATCAAGCACCAGTTGGCACATTAGCTCAACAGAGCCAGAGAAGCATAGATTGTAGAGTCATGGAAAACAGGCCGATCCTGTGACACATTATGGGTACATGGCAGCCGCTGATTGGCAGCTCCTCTGAGCCATGGTTTGTCTATAACTTCAAAGGAAAAAAATGCTTATTTCAAAGCTTCCAGTGAATGAAGCTTACAAAAGATAAAGTTCTCTAAAGTGCTTTATACTGTGAAATACTCATACTCTTATTATTTTAAGACATAGTGTTTCTTTGTCTTCTCTTCTTTTGCTGTCTCAGAGGGCTTCCACATCTATAATTAAATCTGCTATTTTGTCTTTGTTAATATTCTCAGTTTATGCTGAAGCCTTAATTCAACCATCCTCTGGAGTCCACACAGCAGCGCCCCATTCTTCGCCAGTTTATCTATAGGATCCAGGCACAGTTCTAGGCAGAAGAGTGTGAAATGTGGAGCACTAAATGGGGAATGAAGAAATGACAGAGATAAATTAGAAAACTGTAACAAAGGGTTAGTAAGCATGAGAACACTTTTCATGGCATCACACAGCTCAGTGAGGGTGCTGTAACCATTCTTTTGTAAATCTGTAAACATAAGAGGCACTGAATGTTCAAAATAAAAGTAAAATTATCCTGCTAAACAGAGCAAGACAACCGAATAGCTTAAATAGAGTCCTTTAAAAACCCTACTGTTTTAAAAATTCTATTGTATGTGGATTTTCAAATAATTATGGTATAATGCTATTTTATGTACTTAACTATTCCTTTACCAGAATATTTCCAAAATCATGCACACTCTTTAACATAAGTTTGGTATTCCTAGAAATACCCTGCAAATTTATCTGCTGGACATGTTACTACTGCTCTTTAAAAACAAAAATTAAAAAAACAAAAACAAAAGCACTGACAAGTCTGATGTGGACAGACTAGAAACCCAACACGTAGCTATCTGAAGCAAGAAGATCAGAAGTTCAAAGCCACCCTGCTCTCTACTGCAAGGCTTTCTCTCAAACTCACCAACTAGCCAAAAAGAAAAAAAACAGTGTTTGCTATCCCTTTATTTGCTTCCAAACTATCCACAAAACATTTGCCATATATCAGAGTTCAAGGCTATAATCATACAACAACACATAAAATAACCATTTTCTCTCTGCTAGCTCCCCCAAATCTCTATTCTCTTCCATTAAGTGTTATATTAAGTAATAATAAGTTCTAGTGGGAAAAAATTATTAAAGTTGAGAAGCAAACAAAATGTGTGTGTTTAATGATATAATTAGAATGGAAAAATCCCATTGAAGTAAAGGTTTTTAGACAGAAAGCTCTATGGAGAGCCAAGGGAAGAACATTCCAGACAAAGAAGTAGCAAGTACAAGGGTTCTGGAGAGTGTATACATACCTCTCATGGTGTAGCATCAACAGGGAGATGCTCTAGTAGTCCTTTCGTGAAGTGAGGAAGCTGGAAGGCAGTTGGGGTGGTACACATAATGATCTACTATAAAATGCAAAAGTCCTCACCAGTTTCTTCAACTAGAAGAAAAGGTGAGGGAAAAACCAGAGGACAGTGAGCAGAGAGGAGATGGGATGCCACATCCTAACAGGATCATTCCTGTTGCTGGAGAAGGATAGACATGAAAGTAACAAGGGGTGGTATTTTGGTCATTGGATTGAGAATCCACCTAGAATCTGTGGATCTGGTGTTATTAGAAGTGTGAGAAGCAGTATGGGGCGCTGTCCTCAGGACTCCAAGAAACAAGTATGTGTGGTGGGCATGAGCATGTGGTTCAGAGTTGCCTGTGTGGGAGGAAAAGGAATTTGCAATGAAACTGAACCCAGTTGCAGAGATGCAGGGGAACTAGACCTCTGCTGGTCTTCCACAGCAAGCAGAAGGGCCAATATGTCTGTTCTTCTTCTCACTGACATTCAACTATGGACTGGAGATCCTGTTCCTGAGCAATCATGCCAGAAAAAGAAAAGAAATACTTATACTTTTTCAGCCTTGGTTAGTCTTAGGTAGCAAAGTCACCCATGTAAAAGTCCTGGGAAACCTATGTAAAAAAAGAATAATGCAAGATTCTTGAACTAATAAGTGAATTTATCAAGGTTACAGGCTCACAGACTAGCAAGTCAATTAAAAAAAGATCCTATTTTTTTTAGAATATCAATGATTATAAAATAGAATTAAAACATTTACAAAAATAATAGCACTAACATGAAATATTTAGAAATAAGTATATAAAAGTTTTTAAAACCTGTATGTCAAAAATTACAAACACATTGACAATGAAAATTCAAGAAAGTCCAAATACATGCAGAGATGCATTTTGATAAAGAACATATATCCAGTTTAATAGAGATCTCTATGCCCTATAAAAGTAACTTAATTAAACAAGATGGGCAACAAGTCAATGCTTTCCCAAAAAGATTTAAGTACAGGAAAATTATGGTCAATATCATTACTCACTAGAAAAATACATTAAAATTTTAATGAGTTATTAGCACACATCTGGCTTTAATTAAACACATTTGTACAAAAGGGCCTATGACAAATACTATGGAGGATTATAGTTATGTGAGACAGCTTTGCATCACTGTGATCAATTTCCAGGAAAATAAGTTAAAAGAATAAGAGTTTATTCTTAGTCTGTGCATAGTTAATAAACTTTATCTTGAGGCAAAACATCAGGTTGAGCAACACAAGTTGGAACAAACCAACTCACTTCATGGCATGAGTAGACAGAGGGTAGGAGGAAAAGAGTCCTGGGATGAGACATTTCCTTCAAAGGCATAGCCCTGTAGTGGTTTGAGTGAGAATGTCCCCCATAGGCTCTTGTTTTTGAACACTAAGTCCCCAGTTGGTGGTACTGTTTCAGGAGCTTTAGAAGAAATGGCTTTATTGGACAAAGGACTTCAGAGGATGTGGGCTTTCAACAGTTTAAAGTCTCTTGCTATTTCTAGTTTTCTTCTCTCTGCTTTGTGCTTGCAATGGAAGACAATGAGCTGTCAGCTTTCTGCTCTAGCTGCCATACCTGCCCCTGATGCCCTGCTGTGTCCACCACCAAAGACTCTAACCCCTTATAACCATGAACCCAAATAAACTCTTTCTTCCATGGGTTGCCTTGGCCATGGTGTTTCCTCACGACAACAGACAAGTGATCACCAGTCACAGTTAGCTTCAACTGTCAGGTTGGCATGATTAGTATCACTTGAGGAGAAGGGGCCTCAATAGTGAACTTCCTAGTTCAGACTGGCCTGTGACCACATCTATGGAACATTTTTTTAGTTGATAATTGCTATAGGAGGTCCCACTCCACTGTGGACATTTCCATCCATAGGTACATGAGCCTAGGTAACTAGGCAAATAAGAGGGAGTAAGCTAGTAGGTAACATCCCTCCATGGTTTGATTCAGGCTCCTGATCAATGTTCCTGCCTTAATGTCAAGCCTTGGCTTCCCCTGATGATGGTATGATCTGTAAGCTAAGGAAAATGAAGAACTGCTGTTCCACATTCTTAAAACCTGTGGAGCAAACTCCTAACTGTTGCATGTGCACAGGTGCTCATCATCTTTCTGGACAGAGAAAAAGTGAGCAGCAAACAGTGCCTGTTCTTAAACAGGTCTTAGGGAGTGGGAGTTGGACCTATAGCCAGATGAGTGGGTGACACAGAGTTTAGTGAATGCAATGACAAAGGCAACCATTGTTGTTTTGGGACTACAGAATAAGAACCCCCAATTCTGGGACTACTCTGGAAAAAGCAGAAGGAGCCCCAACCCATATCTGGTTCCAATATCAAGACTGAGGTACCACATACTTTTGGAGACTGTAAAAAGCTTTACTATCCACATGACTGAGGTCTCTAGGGTAAGGCCTAGCATTACGTAGCTTATCCCAGGTCCCCAGTCACTTGACAGAGCTAGGAAAGGAAGCCGGCTCTAGGCTTTCATTGTGCTGAGGGGTAGGACTGGACTTGAAGCTCTAGCTGGATTCTAAGGAGGCAACATGGGTGAAGGTTTTTTTTTTTTTAATCACACAAATTCAGTTCTGCACAAATGGTGAGGAATGGGTGGGGCTTGATGGCTGTCAGTCTTGAAATGTCAAAAGAGACAGATGTGGTCTCAAGTCCAGTGTAGGTGGAGACTGCTCTTATATTTCCCAACTGATCAGACCTGAATAATCACAGAGAAACTCACAACACTGCTTGGCCAATAGCTTAGGCATATTTCTAGCTACCTAAATTAACCCACTTCTATTATTCTGTGTATCACCCTGAGGCTGTGGCTTACCAGATAATGGTCCAGTGTCTGTCTCCTTCAGAAACTACATGGTGTCCTTTGACTCCTCCTACTCTTTCCATATATCTCTATTCAGATTTCCTGCTGGCTTTACTCTGCTAAGCCATTGGCCAAATTAGCTTTATTCATCAATCAATAAAAGCAACACATATAAGAAGGACATCCTGTATTATTTCACCTTTTCTTTTTAAATAAAAAGGAAGGTTTTAACTTTAACATAGTAAGATTACATATAACAAAATAGGTATCAAGCAATAATTACAGTTATAATATTCAGTCATCTATCCTATCTTTGTGAATCTAAGGTATTATATCTAATTTATCTTATATCATAACTAAGGAAAACTATATTTATAAGAATCTAGTATTCAACGCCATCAAAGACTTCAGAAGGATATAATATTACCTAAGTAAACAAAAGCTGCATTGTAAACAACTTCCAAAACTCTAGAATTGACAGAGACATCTGGCTGCCTGGACAGTTTCCCAAAGTTCTTCTGTAACATTGGGGAATCCATCTTCAGCCTACAGGTTCGTAGTATCTGACAGTCATTTTCATGAAACAGGAAATTTGAAACGCAGTTTCACCTATATTGACAGTTTATCAGTCACTTTCTTCTGTGTCCTGCAGAATGTCTGGCAGACTCTTTCATGAAACAGGAACCCTAAATGACCATCTCACTTTCTTTGGACAAGTTCAGCAGTCATTTTCTGTGGGTCCTGTATGTCCAATTTACACAGCATACCATCAAAGAGTCCAGGCAAGAGTAGTTTCTTGCCTAAATGGCTAACAAATTTTATAAGGAGCCTCTTTGGCGCCCATCATCCTCTTGAAGTTGATTGGTACTGCCAGGAAATGTGTCTTATGGTCAAGAAAAGGGTCAAGTTAATAAAATACTTTAAATGCTGTATTCTGGCTTCAGAAAAATAGTGTGGGAGTGTTAAACAAAAAGTTAGCTCTGGAGACTGACATACCCACAAACAGGAAGTAAAGAAGAGTAATTGACAGTGGTTAACTCCAGCTGGGCAAAAACATGATGGTGGTGGTAAGTCCAGATGGACCAGCAAGACCCCCAACAGGTTTATAAAGAATAATAAATGGTAATGGTAGACACGAGCTGAGTTTGACTTTGAAGTACATTTGGCTTCTAAGAGCATACCCCTTCTCAGGAATGCCCACCATTGGGAAGGATCAAAAAGGGGAATGCAGACAGAAGGCATGGAAGCCCCTAGCCTGCTAGAATCTGGGCCAACCCTGCTCAGCTTACAGTTCTCATCTAAAGAATCCACTCTTGTTTCTGCTTATTCAAATTAAACTCCTTAAAATTTTGTTATTTCATGTGCATGAATCTTTTGTCTGTATTTGCGTCTATCTACCATGTCTATCCCTGGCACCAACAGGGGAACTGGAGTTACAGACACCATGCGGGTGCTTGGAATTGAACCTGGAAGTGGAAAGAGAGAACTATTCTCATGAGATCGTCTACACACACACACACACACACACACACACACACACACACTCATGCACACAAGCACACGTGCACATATATATGTATACACACACATACACGTGCATACATGTGTGCACACATATATGAATCCACAGACATACACACACTCACAAATAAATACATTTCAAACAATAACATAGAATGACAAGAGTACTAATATTTCCTTGGCTCCTCCAAAGAACAGCCAGTGCTTTTCATTATGGAACCATCTCTCTAGCCCCTATAAGTAAGGGTGTGACTCTCTGCCCTACTACTGTGTCCCATGTGAACTGTCCTCTGGGAACACAGGAACTGAGTCTGCTGCTGGGGTTGAGACAGGAGAAAACAAGAACTGGAGGAAACTTTTCTGAGAAAACTCATGCCAGAGAGCATGATACAAAGCATCTGTTTGTTATTGTTTATGGCAAAAGGTACAGATATAGTAATTGCAAGCAATTGAAACTTATAAAACAAAAATTAAAATTCACTTATTATCTTGCCATCCAAAGTAAACTATGTTAACATTTTTATTACTTTACCTCTAGGTGAGTTTGATCAATAGGAAAAATAAATTATCAAAAAATGACAACATGGATTTTTTTGTGTGTAGCTCCAGCTATTTTTAAGTACATGTATATTTTTTCAATGAGATATTGGTACTGTTGTCATTTTATGTTATTATTTTAAAATGCATTTATTTGTATGCATATGGGTGCTTGGGGTATGTGGTGTATGTGAGTCTGTATAGGTGTATGTGTGTGTGGGAGAGAAAGAGAGGGAGGGAGGGAAAGAGGGAGGGAAAGAGGGAGGGAGGGAGGGAGGGAAGTTACTTTGTTGGGACAGTTCTCTCAGTCTACCTTTATGTGAGTTTCTGGGGTTGAAGTCAGGTCACCAGGCCTTGCAGGCAATCATCTTTACACACTGAGCCATCTTACTGGTCCTCATTGTTATTTTTTAAACATTAAACAGGGAAAAGTCAACATTTTGAGCCAGATTTTCTTTCCAGCTTTGGTGCCCGTTCCAGGCTGTCTGGCAGTTTGAAGCATGGTTTTTTGGTTTGAATAAGAAGCCCTCACCATAGGCTCATAGATATGAATGTTTAGTCACCAGGGGGTGACACTATTTGAAAGAATTAGAAAGGTGAAGAGGTATGGCTCTTTGAAACTGTTAAACTAGTATAGATTGTGGGGTCTTGAGTTATACTGAATGCATGTTTTGCATTATGATATGGCTACAAGCATATGGAGGCCAGGGAGTGCTGGAGCTTTCACTGATGCTGGCATGTTCACCGATGCCATGTGCTGTTTCATCTACCCTCTTGCTGCTACTGCCACAGCTGCTCAAGTTGCCACAGTGGTCCTTAGCTGGTATCAGGACCTAGCTTCTTTGAGTTTCCAAAATGAACTAAAGACCAGGGCTCTCCAAGAATCCTGTAGGTCTTCAGCACTGGGTTAAGACTGCTAATGTGCCCAGCCTTGGGTACCGAATGTCTACTGCAGTAGTTCTCAATCTGTGGGTCCTGATGCCCACAGGAATCACATATCCGATATTTATATTGCACTATGACTTATAAGAGTAGCAAACGTACAGTTATGAATTATCGTTGAAGGTCACCACAGCATGCAGAACTGTATTAAAGAGTCGCAGCAGTAGGAAGGTTGAGAACCACTGGTCTACTTGGTTCTCAGCTTTTTCTGTGTAAAAACAGTCATTGCTGGCCTACATAAGCTAGGCTAATAAATCCCCCTTTCACACATGTGCATCACACATTCTTCAAGTTTCTTTCATCTGGGCTGTGGTCCTGGGCTGCATAAGAAAGCAGGCTGAGCCAGTCGTGGGGACACACTGGTAACTAGAATTCCTCCATGGTCTCTGCTTCAGTGCCTGCTTTGAGTCTTGCCCAAGCTTCCCTTCACAAGGAACCAGAAGCTGGAAACTGAAATAAACTCTTTCTTCCATGAGTTGCTTTTGATGATAGTGTTTTTATCACAGCAACAGACACCTAAGCAGGATACAAGGTGATAACTTTGAAAGGGGTTGTTTAGATATATCACCTAGGGAAGCCATACTGGTAACCTTGGTGGTCCAGAAGGCAACGTGTCACTTGGCACAAGTTACAGTATACAAATTACAGTTATATACAGAACTGTTATGGCACAGTGATGGAAGTGCCAGCCCTGACATCAGAGAAACAAGGGCAGGCGAAGCCCTGATGGAATTCCAGAGAATCCAACTTACAGTCTCGTCAAAAACACACCATAACATAACCCGCCACCCTACAAAAACTACAAGAGCAGAAATTACAGGTCTTGGAAGTCTTTTCCCAGGGACTGAGATCAGTAGTGTCGGTGAGCAAAGACAATTTACAAGTCACCGACTGGGCACAGCGACATAAATTCCAGGTACAAAAGAAATAAAAGAAAAATGAGCACAAAGGCTAGATGAAAGAGAGACTTTCTTAACTTTTATTGCATTAATTTAATTCTATTCCTGGAAATAATAGAAAATGACTTAAGGCAATTTCTTTTTTCTTTCCAGTAAATCCAAAAGATTGTTCTTTTGATTGGTAAAAGGAAGTCAAGAATAACTCATGAGAATCACCACGAGGGGTTTATAAAATATAAAAGCTATAAAGTAGACTGTTCCTGAAGAGGTAAAAATTTAAGATCTTTGCAAAAACCATGCTCTCCAGAAGCCCCACAGGATTAATGGAGACGGGGGTTTTTCGTATTTTTTTTTTTTACTAAAACTTAGAGTATGCATTAAAATGGAAATCCAACGAGGAAGACATGAGATGATAAATAAGAAGACAATGATAGATTATGTAACCTTGAATGAGTTTATGCTCATATATCTTTTAGCTCCTCATGGGATTGTGAGATGGGGGACAAGGTTCTTTGAAATAAATGATGTCAATGAGAGTATGTGGTAGAAATTCTGTGTCTCTCTTTAAAACGTGCAGTTTCTATAGAGAAAAGATGCGTAACTCCTCTGTTCAGAGAAACACAATATGATGAGTCAAAGAAATTAGTCAGTATTAAAAGCAAGCCCTGGGTGGTGGTGGGGAGACTAGAGAGATAGCTTAGTGATCAAGAGCCAGCTCTATTTTTCAGAGGACCCAGGTTTGGTTTCCAACACCCACACTGGGCAAATCACAACCACCGGCTAACTCCAGTTCCTGGGGACCTGACTCCTCTGTCCTCTCTCCTCACACTCATGTGCAGCCTCAGGCACATTTTAAAAATATTCTTTATTGGTTCAGAGTGATCTATAAACAAACTAGGTTAATATAACTTATTTAAGATAAATTCTATTTTTCATAAAACTATAAAATTCTGAATCGTTTTTTTCTTCTACAAGTATTTCAAAAACAATGAAGTTAAAACAAATGGGAAGCATGGAATTTATTCAATCATTAAGAGAAAAATGTTACACTTTTATAGCAACAACATACATCAATAGGATACATTGCAGATGCTAGACCCTGCAACCTGGTTTTATTCTGACCTATTGCCTCGTGGCACTGGGCACTGGTTTCTCCTGCTATGCACCTCTCTGGTTGAGATAACAAGCCACTGACTGCTCTCCCCTAGCTTTTACTTTTGGAGCTCCTTCCTTTGGCTCTATGTGGTAGAAAACCATCCCAATTTCCATGGTTCTCCCAGTATGCTTCTTCTCCATGCAACTCACAGACTCTCTGTGAATGACTCAAAAGCTACTCTGTCCCCAAAAGTGTTGGGGTTTATTATTTTAACAATGTAAAGATGTGTTACATTTGTTTCTGCTGCATTTGATTAATTATGAAAAGATGTGATGCTGTTTCACCTTGCCTGCCCAAGGACTCTACTGCTCTAATAAAAAACTGAATGACATGTGGATAGGTAGATGAGAGATAGGTCAGGCTGCTGGACAGAGAGAATAAATAGGAGGAGAAATCTAGGAATGAGAGAAGAGAAGAAGGGAATGAGGGAGAAAGAGGAGATCCCTGGAACCAGTCAGGTAACCACCAGCCAGCAAACGCAAAGTAGGACATTCAGAAAAAAAGTTGAAAAGCCCTGAGGCAAATTGTAGATGAAGAGCCACAGGTCAATTTAAGTTAAAGCAAAAAAATGTTACCAGAAACAAGCATAAGCTAAAGCCCAGCATTTGTAACTAATACTAAGTCTCCATGTCATGGTTTGGGAGCTGGTTGCTGGCCCAAGAGAGAAAGACTGGTACACAAAACATCTCTTTTGTTTTGTACCCAAAGTTCTGGGTTTCCCAAGGAACCAATAAGCATGATTGTGTCACTGTTGAATAAATTTCTCATCTAGGTCCATGCACCAAAATTATAATCAGAATTCGTTTTATCTGGCTGCTACCTGAAGGTTCCACCCATCTTTAGGGTGACCCTTTCCTTGTCAAGTAAGCGGATCAAAACCGTCCCTTACATGTGTGCCCAGCAGCTTTCCTCTTAGTTGGGTCCAGGTGCAAAGAAACTGAAAATGAAGGTTAACATGACAGGCTAAATAACAACCCGCTCAGGGAAGGGCACATGCTCAAGAGTCGCCCTTGAGTCCTTTTCTCTCTCTCAGCTTCCAGCAAATACTAAAAACACACTGCACAGTCCACAGGCTTCTTGGCATCTTTCCTACTGCCACGCCCAGGTCCGGGTTCTCCTTTTATTTCTGAGCCTATGAACTTTGTTCCTCACTGGTCTTACTACTTCAACTCTTGACCACTGACGCTTCTACTGCATGAGTCATCCAGAGAGGTCCTGCTAAACATTGGAGCAGCTCATACTGCATCTGTGACCAGACCTCCAGGAGCTCCAACAACACATATACAAGAATCTCTAGTGTCTTCAGTGACTTGGCTCTGCCTTCCTTTCTATTCCAGTCATTGTCTTCTCTAGCCTCACCCTGTTCCAGCCGTCAGTTTTCCAAATACACCAGACCTGGTGCTGGCTGCTCTATATTTTCTCCTAGCTGTTGTGTGTAATATTTTATTCTTTTCTCCACTTTTTTCACTTCATATTTTTTAAAACATCACTTTCAATGAATGCTGCAAAATGTTGCCTTCTGGTCTTGTATCCTGGTGTAGGAGGTCCTTCTTTTGTGTGTTGCTTTCATTGGTTGAATAAAGAAACTGCCTTGGCCTTTTGATAGGGCAGAAACTTAGGTAGGTGGGAAAAAGAGAACAGAATGCTGGGAGGAAGGAGGCAAGGACAGAGAGAAGCCATGATTCTCCTGCCAGAGTCAGACATGCTGAATCTTTCCTGGTAAGCTGCGACCTCCTGATGAACACAGATTATTAGAAATGGGCTAATCAAGATGTGAGAGTTGGCCAAGAAGAGGCTAGATATAATGGGCCAGGCAGTATTTCAATGAATACAGTTTCTGTGTAATTATTTTGGTATAAGCTAGCCAGGCACTGGGAGCCAGGCAGCAGGACACAGCCCACTCCTCTCCTACTACAGTATCCAAACCAAAAGAGAGAACAATTGGATAGAATCTAAGTTTTATTGTTTTCAGGGGAAAACCTATTCCACTGTCCAGAATAGGGTGTGCATCCAGGCAGGGATCCCAGGTTGCTAACAGGTTACCAGGAACATTGTTCAGGGAAGAGTGTGTACACACAGTGCATGCTAGTGAAGAATCTGTTATCAAATGCATTATTAAAGAGGGTTTGTGCATAGCCCAAGCCAAGAATCTACAGTTATTAAAGTATTCCCTATGCTTGTCTGTTTCAGTTGAAACAGGAATTATCTCAGACAGGTAGGCATGAGCCCTTTCCTTAGTTGTTTCTTAGCAATGAAATTGTCTATGTCTGGCACGAAGATTTTTGTCCTAATATTGGCAATTTTTACTTAGTTAACTGAAGTTTTATTAAATACAGGGTCCCATAGTTGATGAACATTGATACATCTTACTTATCATCCATGTTGGTAATCTTCAAATGTTTGTACTTTGCTGGGTGAGGACTCATTCAGGTTCATGCCTGGAACTGAGGCTCTCTTTCACCCTTTATATTTAGAGAGCGCCTCACAATGATCCAAGCTTGTCTTGACTCTCTCTGTAGTCCAGGCAGACCTTAGACTTTTGATCCAGCCTGCTTTGGCATCCCAAGGAGCTGGGATTATAGTCTTGTGCCAGCAGGCCACACTCATTCTCTTTTTCTAACCCTTAGTTTGTGAGAACACCTCTGCATCATCTCACTTTGCCAAAGAGTTTGTTGCTAAACTTCTGAATTTTTGAGAACTTGATTGATAACAATAGGTTTGTTTGAATTGTTGGAACCCATGCTTCTCTATTTCATTGTATTTTGAGTTTTTTTTAATTTATATGTGAGGTTGCATATGCACATATTATCTTGGCTTGTGTGTGGAGTCAGAGGACAACTTGTCTCTCTGTGTGTCTTTCTGTCTTGTCTCCTTTCTCACCATCTGTCTTTCTGTCTCTCATCAGTTAAATTAGTCTATTAGAGTCAGGTAGGTGGGGCAAGCTCATTAGGGCTGCCAGAGCAGGCTGTGACCCTAACAGTTCTGGTAAAACCAACAGGGTAGGTCAGCCACTCATTCCTAACACACCAGTTAAAGGGAAAAGCAATAGTGAAAAGCACAGAGAGGTGATTTCACCAATGTGCTGAAATTGTGGGTGGAACAGATAAAGGGGTCATCATTTGATTGACAGGTTTATGGAAAGGAAGAGATGGGGCAAGCAGCATAAGAGGTTGGCATAATTAAGTAGTGCTGGTCCAAGCAGTCTGATGATTACTGCCTTGCTTCTGGTCCTGCATAAGTTGTCATGGTTTTTGCTTGAGGGAACAGTCTGGTTCTCAGGATCTGATCATTTTTGTTCCAGCTTGTAAGCTTCCATTATAGATAATAGCCCTCAGGAGTTGTCTGTCCTGCGAGCTACTGGCCCAGTGCTTATAAGCAGTCTCCAATTTTTGTCATAAAGATGTTCATCCATCAGCCCTATTCTTAAAATCCAAAGTGGTTAAGGAGTCAAATGCAAAATCAGGGGAGGAAAACATGGTGTTAGTGAGACTCCTGCCTATGTCCTTCGTTCCATATAAGAAGGAACAGAATGTTCCAGTAAAAACACAAGGTTCCTTTACCTTCAAAAACAGACCAACAGCTGCCCAGTCTTTAGGAACCGAGTCCATTTCAAGAGCCAGATGCCCTGGAGTCAGGAGTCATTTGTCCTGTCTCCTGCCTAGAAATAAGCCCTCACCTGGAAGCAACGGTTCTCTGCTTAAGTGGAAGGATTTCATTGTTGTGATTGATTACATATTAAACTAATTTTTCACTTACCTAAAAGAGCTTTTATCAGTATCACTTGTTAAAAGTTATGTAACTTAACTTTTAAGTGCTAAGTTAGTTTTGCTTAGACTGAAAAAGAAAAGAAAGGGGGGCGGTATTCCCAAGTGTGGCTTGTGTTGCCTAGCAGAGCACTGTATCCACTATTTTCACCGTGGGAAATGCTGGGTTCATCTTAGGAGCACATTTCAAATATAGACTATCTGGAGACGAGCAGAGATAATAGGACGAGAGTGTTCTTTCATGGGTTTCATTTTATTTTCTATCACAAGTATAGTTTCTTGTTCTCCTCTTGGTGACCTCTAAGCCAAAGACTTCTAGAGCATTCTTTTGGCCCTGTGTGCCTTCCTTTAAAAGAGAAAGGCCTGTTATAATAGCAAGTCATAATCTAATGGCACCCTGCTGCTACTCCCCGCTGCTCCTTGTCTCTCCCTTTTTCAAATATGTTGTCACACATAAATATAACATCTAGAGCCCAAACCCATTAACAGAAACCCCCACCCAGCCTGCCCCCAATTAAGGTGCCAGCCCCACACCTCACTCCCAGCCACTGAGGAACAGATTACCTGTTAAATCACTCAAACGGGTTATTCTTCTTTCTCCCTCTGGCATACGGCCTGGCCATTTTAGATGCTTTCTGCTTGTGGTTTAAGCAGAGGCAAGGTATAGTTAGCATTTTAAGATTAATATTATATATTCTAGAATTTTACAAGGCTAGATACCCAGGGGACTGATGTTTAATGGATGTTAATGGAATTTAATTTTTATACACACTTGGTATGAACATTTATCTTCTAAATAAAATAGTATGGAACCTTATGTAACGCCAGGAAAATTTCAAAACAAATTTTTTTTTCATCTGGCAACCCCGAATCGAGTTACTGAGCAGAAAAGCTACTTTTTTGATATTTAGACTTTAAAACCTGAATCTAATTATCATTAATTACACTGAGAATGTCACTATTAACTTTGCATGTTCCATAGTTATTATCATTGCAAAATAGTTCTGAAATGGTATTTAAATAGAAACTTTCTCTACAATCTATTTTCCCAGTGATTTTCATTTAAAGAGGAGTCACTGCTGCAAATAAAACAAAACCTAGTTAAATCAATGAAGCAATCGAATGGGAAAAAACCCAAACCTTAATATATTAAATAATAATCAGTATTGTTTTTTTTTAAAATTTAATGAGAAAACTATAAGAAAGTAGTATCCCTCAAAAATGCCTTGTAAAAACTAAAGGAACTTGAAAAGGTGTGTGGGGTTGATTAGTGTTTCAAGGCTGTAACCAGGATCATGATAGCCACTTAAGAGAAGTGTGTGTGAGCGACTTTGAACATCAAGGTCCAATTTCAAAATCTAGTTAATAGTATGTGTCTTAGTTAGGGTTTCCATTGCTGTGGCTAAACACCGTGACCCAAAAACAAGTTGGGGAGGAAAGGGTTTATTTGGCCTACACTTCCTGTCTGTCATTGGAGGAAGTCAGGGCAGGAACTCAAGCAGGGTTAGAACCTGGAAGCAGGAGCTGATGCAGAGGCCATGGGAGAGTGCTGCTTACTGGCTTGCTTTACATGGGTTGGTCAGTCTGCTTTCTTATAGAACCCAGGACCAGCAGACCATGGCTGGAACCACCCACAATTGGCTGGATCCTCCCCCATTGATCACTAATAGAAAATACCTTACAGCTGAACCTCATGGAGGCATGTCCTCAACTGAGGCTGCTTCCTCTCTAATGACTGTAGCTTGTGTCAAGTTGATACACAATACCAGCCAGGACAGTATGATTTCAAAAATTCACAGAGCACAGGTCTCCAGCCACACGCCCCTGGGTGTGCCTGATCTTGGAAGCTAAGACAGGTTAGATGTGGTCAGTAATTGGATGGGAGAGCACATTAAAAAACAACAGCAACAACAGAAAAACCTGCCAGTTAAATCTCTCCAGTTCCCATTAATGATGAAAAAAATTGGTTTTTGCTTTGGTGTCTGGTACTGTCTACTCAATAAACACTGAATCAATATGATTTTGACAATAACCACGTAAAAGGAGATGATGTTGTACATAGTTGAAGAAGGACACTTAAAAGAAATTCCACACTAGCTCAAAATTGAGAAACAGATGGTTATTTTTTAGGGGTAGACTCACAAATCAGGATCCTCTGCTTGAATGGAGATCAGAAACCGAAATCTGCAACTGGAACAGGGAGGCTGGAAAATAGGCCGGACACATGCTCTACATCAGCTTATATAGTATAAGAGGCCACGCCCCAGTGTGCAGGTAACCACTGGCTGTAAGATTTCCTACAGCATGAAGTCGCAGGCAGGGGGGAGAGAAATGGGGTCCATCATGTATGTGAACTTCAATAGGAAACCTGAGCTTTCTGGAACTCTACTTTCTCTATGTGAATTTGGATGCTGCAATTGCTATGAAATGAGCTTTTAGCTCCTGACTAAATCTTACAATTAGTCACTTTGTGTGCATGCGCGCACGCGGGGTGATGGCCTGTGTGTATGTCTAAGGCCATAAGTCAGCCTCTGAAAACTTCCCAGATCAGTATCAACCTTATTTTATGAGAAATAGTCTCAGTATCTCAGTGAACCTGGATCTCCCCAACCCTTGGTTCTACCTGTCTCTGACTCCTCCCCCTTCCCCCAGTACTGGCATCACAGACCCATGCCCCTGTACCCAGCCTAACTCTTCTTAGTTAGATGCAGAAGGATCAGAACTCCATGCAGCAAGTTACTATGCCCAGTGAACCATCGACTCACCCCCACCCCTACCCCATTCTTGTTTTGCCTCTTCATTCTGAACTATAGCCAGGGACCTCCATAGGAAGTAGAGGCAAGGGCACACTGTAGTAGTTATGCATTTGTGACTTCAGAAATAAGGGAAGTCTCTTAAGAGCCTTGCTATGCCAGCAGCAGAGGCGTAAAAGTCCTTCAGCTTCACACAGAGACTTGAGCAAGCACGGGAAAAGTGTGCAAAAGAGGAAAACGAGATGTCAAAAGCCAGGAGATTTTATTTATGACTGATTAACAAATGATTAATTCATAAAAGCCCATCCCCTCCCGAGACAGATGCTTTATTTCCCAATTGGACAGTGCCCTGAACATAAATAAGGGACAATCCCTGCTGCCTATGGAGGAGGAGAGGCTCAACAAGACCAAGACCGGCTTGTTCTTGTCTCTATCCTGATTTACCACATGACCTTGGGCAAGCCATTCATCTTCCTCCAATACAGTTTCCCTAATTGTAAAATGGAAATAAAAATACTCACTGGCTTGCTGAAGATTAATGAGACAAAATGAATGCCCCTAGGCTCCCTGAGGGGAAGTCTCTGCTTGAGAAGGCAAAGGACTGTTAAGTAATGGTATTGGACTTTTCAGGCAACTTGGGAAAGAAAAACTATGGTAATAAACTCAGGAGCTTTGAGCTTCCTCTTTTAAAAAAACAAGCATCAAAAATAAATAAGACACGCAGCTGTTACAACTAGCCCAACATTTCCTGCACGTTTCTCTAGCAGCTGCTGGGGTTCTAAAAGTCCGAGAGCAGGAAGCCTGGCCCTGGGTTTCTCTCTTCATAGTTCTGGGAGCGAACGTTTCAGAGATGTATTGTTCTTTTCTGTAAGATAGCGGATAATGCTATTATTTACCACATATGTTTAGCCATACATGGAGATGCTGGCATATAGCAACTTCCAAACAAGTGTCTGCTGATAACTTCTGTTCCATTGTAGCAGAATTATTTTTAACCTATTGGACTACTCCCCCCTCCAAAAATTCAAAGGTTTTCATGACAAAGCATTGTGGTTACATAAAGGTATTCGTGAGGACAGTATTTGTACTTTAAGGAGACTAGGAACCACAAAGCCCTCTTTTTTCTGGTGAACAAAACAAGTTTGGGACTTGGGCAACGCCTTAAAATTCCAGCACTTGTACACAAGGGGGCACTGTGAGCCTGCTTTGGCAAGGGAGAGAATAGAGGGTTTGCTGTGATCTGTGTTAGATAGAGAGGGTCTGTGCTACCCACAGCCTTGCACAGGACCGGGACCTTAATCCAGGCTCTGGAAAGGGCCACTCGGGTGATCTAGGGCTGGGGACAGGTGCAGCTCCACAACTACACGCGTTGTCTTTCTTCTTTTCCCAAATAAAAGGTTCTTACCGGCAGCTATTGTTCAAGGTGAGATTCTTGGGTCTAGGAGCCAACACTCACTCCCCCACACCCTATAACTGTAGAAATACAGGAGCATTTGGGGTCCAGGTCTATCAGGTATTTTCCAAGCCATAAAGATATTATCGGATTCTCAGTGTCCCTGTACCAAGTGGGCTTAGGCTCTGCCAGTTTAGAGGAAGAGAGACATAGTCCCTTCTCCACAACCTGAAGTCCTGCGGATAGGGAAATGACTCTAAAACCACTAGTGTCCACCCATCCATATCATGGCAAGTGACAATCATAGCCCCATGAAGACTTCTTCATGCAGAAGATAGGATTCGAGTGAGCTGAATCTTTACTTCTGTGAAAAGGGAGGAAATTGTTGCCGCCTGCAAGGTTTCTTAAGGTTTTATCTTCTCCCCAAAAGATCAGACCCAGGAAAAGGCTGTCCAGGAGCTCAGGTCCCCTGCCCCACACCTTCAAAGGTGGGACATTGGCACGGGGGTGGGGGTGGGGTCTCTGTTTATTTTGTTACTCTCATCTAGACAAAAAGTGATAGATGCCCTAGCGTTCTTTTTAAAGCAAGGTGGTATATCGAATAGCAGGCGATCCTGGGGCAGGGAAGGGACAGTCCTGCTGTGATCCCTGTCTCTGAGGCCATAAACCTCATGTATCCCTGGGCAAGCAGCTGCCCACCCGGGGCAGAATGATTGTGATAAGAGGTAGAGAAAAGGCAAAAAGCAGCCAACATTGAGGGGGTCTGACACAACACGGTGTGTGTGTGGCAAGATGGGTGTGGGGGTGGAGTGGGGGATAAACAGACCAGGTAGGGCCACGCTGGTCAAGGAGAAAGTAAAAACCCATGCTGGTCAAGGAGAAAGTAAAAATCCATCCCAAACTTTCCCAGATCTGACGGTCCTGGAAGGGCAAGGCAATCAGGAGCAGGAGTGCCCCTCCCGAGGCCCACCCGCCCTGACTAGCAATAGCGAGGAGGGGCCGCACGCCCAGCAGGCTGGACGGTCCCCACGTTGCGCCCACCCTGCTGCCAAAACGTTGCTGCTCTGGGCACAGAGCGCAGGATCACAGAGGTAGACACACCGTGCGACTCGAGCCTTGCAGCTGCTCCTTACAAGGGACATTCTACGTCCTTCGAGAAAGGAGAAGGGACCTTGGACTTCACAGCTTCGCTCAGCCCAGTGGTTTGGTGGAGACTTGCCCTTGGACGCGCCAGCGAGAGTCACTACTATAGGCTTGGGAACTGAGCGGAAGAGAAATCCAAGCGTTCAGAGAAGTCGGATTCAACAGAAATGTCGAAAGATACCAAGGGTAGCCACCGAAGTCCGGAAGCTTAATAGCCGCCGGGTCACTGTGACCCCAGGAACGACAGTGACTGACACGCGCGCAGACCAGGCGCTCGCCCGCATCCGCGGGTCTGCCAGTCGGAGCCGCCTCCCTCGCGTGGAACGTGGGTGCTGTTGCCCGTGGCGGCGGCGGCCAGAAAACGACATGCAGCGCGCAGCCCCCGGACTGTCCCAGCTGGGGAAACTCCTGGCCGGCGCGGCGCAACGGTGACCCGCGCGGGTGCGAGGGGTGTGCCCGGCCCCGCCCGCGCGCCCCTCCCCGCGGAGGCCGCGCATCCAGGGGCGGCGCGGAACCGAGCGGCTCGCCCAGCCGCCTGTGCCCGCGAGCGCCGCGCCTGCTCGGGGAATCCACTTCGCTGCTAGACGCTTCTCGCTCACGTTCGCTCTCTCCCAGGCCGCTTTCCATGGCATTTGCTCTGCAGCTGGAGCCTATCCACTAACCGAGAAACTTTTCCGGCCGTTTCTTCTCCCCACCCCCATTCCAGGAGAGGATTAAAAGTTCCAAGAACTGGTACCGCCACTGTCACTTGGGTACTCGCCGGCGAGTTTCCAGTCTCAGCCATGTGCACCAACATAGTTTACGAGTGGCTGAAAGCGTTACAGCTCCCGCAGTACGCTGAGTCCTTCGTGGATAATGGCTACGATGACCTGGAAGTGTGCAAGCAGATCGGAGACCCGGACCTGGACGCCATCGGGGTACTGGCTCCAGCGCACCGCCGGCGCATCCTGGAGGCTGTGCGCCGGCTGCGGGAGCAGGATGCGGCCGCCGCCGGCCTCTACTTCACGCTTGAACCTCAGCCGGTGCCACCCACACCGCAGGTGGACCCGGTGCCACCAGGCCGCCGGGGGGAGTCATGTGGTGGTTCGGCCCAGGGCATTCGCGGGGACCCCCGTGGCCAGACGAGCGCTCCCTGCAGCAGGGAGCTGGTGAGCTACCCCAAGCTGAAGCTGAAGATCATGATCCGGGATAAGCTGGTCCGAGATGGTATACACCTGAGCAAGCCCCCGTATTCGCGCAAGGTAAGGAGGCGCCCATTGGGCGGCCTTGGGGACGCGGCAGGTGGGGACCAAGCTGGCGTTTCTGCAGCAACTCAGCAGTTGTCTTGGTGACAATTGAGAAGCCAGGGTATTTGGGGTGTCTGGGACTCTCTTCTGTTTTCTACGTTATTTGTGTATTCTTTCTGTCCGGGTGTCACTAACAACCACTCAGTGAGTGTCTGTATCTAGACAATTCTGAACTTGGCATATGACACCCTATGGGTTTGATTGTCAGGTTCGGGGCAATGGGTACTTGCTTTTGGTGACCCCAGAAAATCTGAATGCCTTTAGTAGTGTTTGGATTTGAAAAATACCAAAAAGATGGGTTAAGTCTGCCTTATTTTCAACATTCTTTTTTCTTTTTCTTTACTTTTTCTGAGTTTTGAGAAACTTCAAGAGGAGTAGGTGGCTAATCCCAAGGGTGGAGGGAAATTCAGGTCCTGCTGATCTCTGTTGGTTCCCTGCTACTGAGAAGTGTGCCATTAACAACAAACCTGGGCAGGGGGAGGGTGGTAAACACAAAACAAGTGCCTATTCACATGAGACAGGTTTCTTAAGCTTAAGTATTCCGGGATAATGGGGTGCTGAACAAATCGGGTCATTGGAACTCAGAGAATGCTTTTGCGATCTGTGATATGACTAGTTTGAGTTATTGATCCAAAGGGAAGGAAAGTAGATGACCTGTTTGGGAAAGGACAGAAGGGAGTGACATTTCAGCGCCCAGAAAGAAAGTCTCACACGTGAGACCAGGCTACAAGTTCTCACAGTTACCCTGTAAGACACGATAACATGAAGGAGTGGGGTTTGAACACGTACCAGAAAGTGCATTTTCACACCGGAGTGCTGTCTATAGCTCCAAGTGCTTTAGCTTAGTTAAGTATGCCTGTTTGGTGGCCAAGATGCTGGGTTACTCATAGGAAAATGAACTTCTCAGCCTGAAAGGAAGGGCCTGGAGCAGCCCAGTTAAAGAGCCCTGGCAAGAACGGGCAGCTGGCCAGGATTGCTACCACAACACCACAAGGGAAAATACCTGAGGGTGGCCCCAGCCCCAGAGGTGCTCTGTAGCCTCAAGGGAAGGTGATAATGCCTAACAGAAGCAAGTTCAAGGGTCAGCGCTTGCGAAAGTAGATATAGTAAAAGGAAATGAAGGTTTATTATCATCCACCTGTTATCTTGCAGGTAGGGGAGGCAGCTGAGATCACCTGCCTGATAACATACATTGCTTTTGTAAGGATAGGCTAGGGAGGCTTGTCATCTCAAACACGTGTCCCAGCCACCTTCTCTGATGGTCCCATAGATGGGGATCAGAAATGGAGAGGGAAACCACATGCTGCATTGGTGGCTAGCCTTATGGGAGGCCCAGTGTGGCTAGAAGGATCACAGTGAGCAGAACACACTCTTATTCCAGGATTAAAGGAGCAGGAGCCCAGCTCAATGATTGTTCCTAATATCCCAGGAGGTAAAGTGAGGTTGCACTAAGAAACAAGCTAGGGCTGGTTTGGTCTTCAGGACAACTACAGCGAGATGGGATGGGGGTGAGTGTAGGTGGCATAAAGTAATGTGTTTTGGTTCCATTATTATAAAGCACAAAATAACAAGGCTAAACCCCGTATTTACAAGCTGGAAAGTATTTAAAGGACAGATACAATGTTTAAGCAGACATTTTGAGCTATGAGTCCTGCTTACAGCATTAAGTAGCATGGCAATGTGGTTCTCTTTCTTTTGGCAGGATCTCCTGTAGCTTAGGAATTCATTGTACAACTGAGGCTGGTCTTGAACTCCATCCCCTCCTGCCTCTGTCTGTTGAGTGCTCGGATCACAGAAGTGACCATCACACCTAATGACAGTATATTTTTTTGTAAGTCAGATTTGTAGAAAAAAAATTCAGCTTGCTGGCTGGGCAGTGGTGGCACATGCCTTTAATCCCAACACCTGGAAGGCAGAGACAGACAGATCTCTGAGTTCTGAGTTTCAGGCCAGCCTGCTCTACAGAGTGAGTTCCAGGACGACCATGACTAAACAGAGAAACCCTGTCTAGGATTTTAGGCATGCACTTCTGTGTATCACTTCCCAGCCTTCCAAAGTGCTTTAGGCCTGCACCTTCGCACATCACTTCAAAGTTTACTTTTACTTTTATCTCTCAAAACAGTAATGCTTAATGATAAAACATGTCCACTTTTACTTTCTAGTTTTTGTTTTTGTTTTTCAAGACAAACTTTCTCTGTGTAGTCCTGACTATCCTAGAACTAGCTCTGTAGACCAGCCTGGCCTCCAATTTACAGAGATCCACCTGGCTCTGCCTTGAGTGCTGGGATTAGAGGCTTGCACCACCACCACCTGGTCACTTGTCCTTTCTATACGTACTTAAGTTTCCTTCTTTAACTGATGAGAATTAAATGAAGGCATCACACAGAGGTCTACATTAGTTATAAACTGATTAGCCCATTAGCTCAGGCTTCTTATTAACTCATAATTTATATTAGCCCATTATTCTAGTATATGCTAGTCATATGGCTCAGTACCTTTTTCAGCAATGTAGTAACATCTTGCTTTTTCTGTGGTCAGGAGAGAACTGCAGAGGGAGCTTCCCTTTTCCCAGAATTCTCCTGTTTTCATTGACCTGCCTCTACTTCCTGTCTGGATGTCCTGCCTATTCTTCCTACCTGGCTACTGGCCAATCAGCAATTATTTAAAACATAACTAGCAGAATATAGACAATTGTCCCACACCAAGGGCAGAAATTTTATCATTACTTCCCTCAAAAAGCTCATTCTGCGGACAAAAAGAATGGAGCTGGAAAATTTTTTTGCAAGAAAGGAAAACACATATAGACATGGGAATTAAAGCATATTTGATACATATTAAGCTAAACATCCAAATATGAAGTAGCAAATCATATTGCATGTTTGGAATTTGCTGTTTATATATGATGGTCTCTTAAGTCCTAGATTTTCAGTTATGTGGGAATTTCTTTTCCCCTAATCACCGCTGGGACTTTTTCTTTAAAATGTGATCACATTGTACTTCTGATTTTCATGATTTCCTTGGCTTTCTCAGGGTGATGATCAGAATGTTTACTGTTCATTATATTGTTTTGGAACTCGATTAGGTTGAGCAGACTACCTGGTAGCCATTAGCATGGTCCATCCTTGGGACTTTGTACTGCAATGAGAATACTGTGTGGATGGAGGTGATCATGCCAAGAATCGTCATGGTAGGGATGGTGAACCTCTTGCAAAGAAGTCTGAATTGAGTAAATTTTTCTGAGAATGACCTAAAGGGATTGTAGAATTTGCATCAGTAAAACAGCCCAGGTTTCCTGATCAGTGAACTTAACTTTAAAAAAATAAAAAAAAAAACAAAAACTTCCCTAGGGTTTTCTTCATATTTGAAAACCAAGAGCTTCAAGTCAAGAGCACATAGGACCCCATAGCTGCTCCTTTTGTTTTGTTTTTGTTTGTTTGTTTTTGGGTAGAAATCGCTGTGATTTCTACCTCTGTGATGACATGTACTTACATGCACATATACACAAACAATAATGCATATAATTTTCATATACATTTTTGTGTGTATAACTTTTACTGTGACTGAGTTTCCCCAACACATACCTTCTTTAGGCTGTATTTTACTATGGTTGGCAGGACGCAGGCAGGCATCCTGCCCTCCGATATAGTGAGGCCTAGCAGGGAACAAATAGGTCCACAATGGTGATTCTATGTGTGGCATTGCCTTGGTAGGAATCATACGATACCATGAACAGGTGCATCCAACTTTTTTAAAAGGAACTGGGAGCATGGGGACATGTTAGCAGCGAAGTCAGAGGAAGTAGAATTTTAGAAACTACTAGAACTTACTAGAAGCCATGATATTTCAAGGTAAAGAAACTGTTCAAGAAGTCACATTGTGGGTGGGTAGAACATTAATGGGGGTGAATTTATAGAGTCCTTTAACATTTAAGTTTATTTATCATTATCGCTCTGTGTATGATGTGTGAGTATGAGGGGGTGTTGTATGAACCATGACACCCATGTGAAGATCAGAAGACATCTTTGTGGAGTTGATTCTCCTCTTCAGTTTTTCTTTGGGTTTGAGCATAGGTGAGGTTTGCTCAGTGAGCTCTTATTCTGCTTAGCCATCTTCTGGACAGGCTTCCAGAGTTCTTCCCTGGACAATGTCTACCAGTGGAAGCTATTTGAAATGGAATAGCTTTATTTAATAATGTTGTAGGAATGTTAGCTGCATTCACACATTAGTATAAATTAAATTAACTCCACAGTAATAAGTTTGTGAGGTTTTAACAGAGAAGGTAGTCCAAGATGAAGAAATTTGGAGAGATGATGTTGCTACGAAAGCTTCTCTGTGTGGAGGGCACAGAGCATTAGAAAGGAAGAGATCCTGGCAAAGACATGCTGTGTCCTTTGGAATTTTGCCTGGGGTCTTGGCAGAAGACAGCATGACAATAAATATTATTCCTCCCAAGAATTCTTTCTGCCTGTGTGACATTACCAAGACAGATTGGAAGCTGATGGACTTCATTTTTTCCAGTTCAAACAATATCCTCAAGTCTAGATCCTTCTAGGCTTTATTGGTTTTGGTCCAATTGGAACACTGGAAAGAAGAAATGAAAGGAAACAAGAGCTGATGCTTTTTTTCATGCTGTCAACAATTTACATATACCATACACAGGACATCCCACATCACCTCCCCTTTTCTGTTTAGATAAAAAGAAAGGTTTTAACTTTAACATAGTAAAATTACATATAACAAAATAGCAGTTATCAAGCAACAATTTTAGTTACATTATTTAGTCCATTTACATTTGGCAAATTAAGGAAAATACTCTATCATCTATCCTAGCTTTGTGAATTTTAGGTTTTGTATCTAATTTATTTTTATCATAGTTAAAGAAAACTGTAACTATTACTATCTATTTTTCAACTCCATCAAAGACTCCAAAAGGATATAATACTACCTAAGTTAACAGGAAGTGCATTGTAAGCAACTTCCAAAACTCTAGAATTGATAGGGACATCTTGCTGCCAGGACAATAATGGCTTATAATATTGGGGCATCCATCTTCAGCCTACAGGCCCATAGTATCCAGCAGACTTTTCCATGAAGCAGGAAATTTCAAAGACAATTCCACCTATATTGGCAATTTGTCAGTCACTTTCTTCTGTGTCCTACAAAATGTCTGGCAGACTCTTTCATAAAACAGGAACCCTAAAAGACTATCTCACCTTTAGACAAGTTCAGCAGTCATTTTTCTGTCGGTCCTGCATGTCCAGTTTGTACAGCATACTATTAAGCAGTCCAGGAAAGAACAGTTTCTTGCCCAAATGGATAACAAACAAACTCCACAAGGAACCTCTTTGATGCCCATCATCTTCTTGAAGTAGATTGGTGCTGCTAGGAGCAGACGTGTTTCATTGTCTTGAAAAGTCATAACTTTTTAAATATTTTAAGTGCCATATTCTGTTAGTGTTTGAAAGGTTTAAAGACTACCTATGCATCTGAAATATATCTCTATATATCTAGAAAACCTAACTAACATGACTACAAGCTTGACTATTATAGATGACTATCTATTAACCTATATTTCTTAATTTTACATTTTATTTTTAAATGAGTTGCACAAACATAATACCTTAATCAAGAGCAGAAATATACACATAACAAAATTGACCTAAAATTTGTATCAATAGACCAAGATTCATACCAGTGCAAAGTATTCATATCTATAGCATATCCCCTTTTGATTGTAAACAAACATTTATAAACAATATTTGGGAATTTGGGTGTAGTTCTCTCCAAACTGCTTCCTGCTTTTTATTAGGCAAAGTAATTTTAGGTGTTTAGAGAAACCTTTCAGGGGGTCTTATTCCATCAAACCATATTAGTCTGGAAAGAATCCATAGGTTCTCATCCTCTGTGGGACAAAAATAACCTCTTTTCTAAAACAGCATATCCTTAGACCTAAATTTTGAAGTCAAGATACCTTTAAAATATATATGTATGTTGGTTTAGTTTAGCATCCTGTACAATGAAATGTCTCTCTGTACTTTGCTCACTCACACTCAAAAAATTAAAAAAATACAATAATAAAGATAATCCAGGTTTTCTGTGTATATTCCATCTATACATGGCTTATTTTTCTTACTCTATTACTTTATCTATAAGTTTGATATTTATTTTATTATCTTCTTTAATCTATGACTGTCTGTACTCTTTTGTATTACTTTTACTGTCTCTTTACTCATTTTCTTCTCTCTTCCAAATCTACATATCCAACACTGTGACCCATTTAGAAGTCTTTTCTGTCTAAATTTGTCTTTATTGAATGTGCATCTGTTATTATTTTTTGACCAGGATGTCGGGGACCGTCGCCCCAACATAGAAACTGGTGTTTTTCCCCAAATGTGTCCCCGGAGACGCGTGGAAAGAAACAGGCTTTCACACTGTTACAGCTTAAAAGGCCGCTTCAGACTTCTCCTCCTCTTCAGTGTGGCCTTGTGTTTATTATATCTCCCAAAAAACCATCCTGCTCTCAATGCTCTCTCAAAACCCCTTCTGCTTTTCCATGCTCTCTATCTCTGCTCTGCCATGCTCTTTTCTAACCCATTTCTCGCTCTGCTATCTCTCCTCACCTTTGAGGAACTTATCTATTCTTATTCCTTTTTCCGGGGCACCTCCCCCAGCACACACACCTGCATTCCTTCACCAGCGTGGAGATAACCACTTCTCATGGAGCAATCTACAAATGAAAAGGAAGGCTGGAGCAGAACCTTCACCTATTGTCTTTCTAAATTGTCGCCTTCAGCGACAATTGCATGGTGTCCTCAGGCTGGCAGGTATCAGAGCCTACACCAGGAGCACATTTTTATTCTTTTAAATGAGAAGTGGGTGTGGTTAGGGCCAATTCTCCAGCACTGCCTGTTTGCTCCACCCAGTCCAACATGGCGGAGTCATGTTCATTATTTCTGAGAGCCATGCACATTGCCCCAGCTCCATGGTTGCAACAGGTCTATGTCACCATTAAGCAATTTGTATCATACTGCTCACAGACCCCATTTAAGTGCTCAGACAATCCAAAAGGGCCAGTTTGTTCTGCCAGCATGAACCAGGAAGCAGGATCTTTAAGAAGCCATGCAATTTTTTGCTGCTAAAGCTGAATTAGAAAACCTCTTAAAGGAGCCATGCCTCTGTTTGCTGCCAGAAAACAGGGACTATCTAAAACTATGCATCTACCAACAAGCTCTAATTGACTCTTGTGTTTGTGTGTCTGGAAGCCCTCTTATTTTTCTTGAGCTTTTATAGGTCTTATCTGGACCCATTTTTAGATGGAGGCCTCTCATTTGTTCACGGCCACCCAGACCCAAAATAATCACACAGAAACTTAATATTACAATACTGCTTGGCCTATTAGCTCACGCTTCTTACTGGCTAGCTCTTATATCTTAAATTAACCCATTTCTATTAATCTGTGTCTTGCCACATGGTTGTGACCTACTGGTGCGGTTCCATCCAGCGTCTGACATCTGTCTTCTGTGGTGGTTACATGGCTTCTCCCTGACTCCACTTACTCTCTATATATATCAGAGGCTACATTTCCAAGATTAAGGAACTAGCATGACCTTGCTTGAAAAGCCTAAAGGCTTTCAGTGTGACTCACCTAACAGGGTTTTGCCAAGGATTCCAAACAGCCTCCTTTTGTCTTTCATTAATGCTTCAAGCACCATTGAAACTACAGAAGCATATGGCCCAAGAGACTGTATTACTTAACTGTAGCCTGGATCTGTCCCAGACTTTCTATTGTTTGGGGACTTACTCCGAACTAGCAGCTTCTTTGGTTACAGGCTAACAGGCCTGAGTAGCACACTCAAGGAGGTGATATGTCTTCTCTAAAGTGCAGGCAAGCACTTTGGCACTGTACCTCTTTCTTGGTTTTGAGAGGAAGTAAGCTTTTGCAACTTATCCTCTATCCTGGAAGAGGTATTGCATTGAGTACCACCCCAAATGACTGGACATCTGAAAATTCCCAAAGGCAGCAGCTTTGTTCCTCACCTTCTCATCTGCAAATGTATAGCCAGGAGGACTGGAGTAATTGTTTTATCTTGTTCACGTGCCCTAACCATCAATGCCCAGGACCAGTGTGAGGTATATAGACAGAGATGTGTTTGTGTGTGTGTGTGTGTGTGTGTGCATGTGCATGTATGTACACACACACACACACACACACACACACACACACACACACACCTTCAGGGAACCTAGAAAGAAACACAGAGAACACACCCAGAGTCTTAGAAATCTAGTTGAGAAATCATGGGTTTTGATCTGTTAGGTAGAAGAGATGTTAAATTTTCTACTCCACCTTGGACAGTCCCTTGCTCACACTGAGTTTTCAGGTACCACCCTCATAGATCTCTAACTGGTTTCTCACTTCAGGAACTTAATACTGTCCATGCCTTGGAGAGATGATATACTATTACTTTTGAAAAATGATTAAGTTTAGTGATATTTGTTAATGGAACACATCACATGTATACTTTAGTATTGTGCAAATGGAGATTAAATCATACGATTTAATTTATTCTTAATTTTTATTTATTTATTTATTTTTTATAATGAAAAGAAGTTTATTTAGTCAATGGATTGGGAGTTTCAAATTACAAATAAGACTGCAATTCTGTCTGGGCCTTTAAGCTGCATCAGATCATGCTACCTGACATAATGTCTGGAACCTGTGCATTAGAGAGTTATCACATTAAGAGACAGAATGCTTTAAAAAAAAAAAGCCTGTAGCTCAAGTCAGCCTAGAATTCAGAGAAAACCTGCCTGCTTCTACATCTTCAGTGCTGGGATTACAGATATGAACCATTAAATCTGGATAGACATGACATGCATGTAAAGTCAGTGTCCTGTTAGTGTTGCTAGCTAAAAGCAAAAGGCTTCTGGTGAGCTGTATTAACAGGCATTCTGAAAGAACATTTGGCAGATAGAGATTCTGGCTTATGGTAGTGCTTGGCTAGGTTATCCCCAGTTTCCTTGGTACCCCAAATTCATATGCTATCTAATACACACAAATCTATATGCAACTGAATGCAGATGCTCTATATGTACAATGGCCTCCTGACACCAGTGGTAGTGGAAGTTTGGTAATACCCATTTAATAATAATAAACCCATGAAAGACTTTCCACACAAATGATGTCAAATCAATTGTGTGTGATGAAGATTATGATAATGAAAATTATTTCTTAAAAATAAAGCTCTTTCAAAATTGGGTTGTGATCTTTAAAATATTCACTTAGACAATTTTAGTTTTGTTAATATTTGAAGCATTTCTTGAACTCCATGCATACCAAGATGATTTTTGGATGACAATCTTCCATGGTGGGAAGCTCTGATTCTTCTCTGGTAGATGTGATTTGGAAGAAACATCTACATAATTGAAACCAAATCAGGCAATTAATGTTATTTAGTAAACTATGAGATAGGAACAGAATCTATCAACAAAATAATGTTATTTTATTGTTATGTATAGAGTGGGTTTTATGATGTATGGCATTTATATCCTTCTAGTATTTTTACAACAACAAGGAACATGCCCTTAGTGTGGATTCATGTTTGCCAATGTGGAAATTTCCCCAAAGGATTCATAACCTACAAAATCAGGTCCGTGGTATTTTCAAATAACAAAGCACCAGTACTGATCTCTGCCAATAGGTAATTATGGTAAAGTTGCCTGTGGTGCATTGGGGAGGACTTAGGTAGATACAGGGACATACACCGTGTTTCACCCGATACTTTACTCAGCATTCAGATGGTTCCACAGTATCCTTAGGGCTTGGCATTTGATTCTCTTTATGTTCTTGCAAATCCCTTCCTGATGTTTCTAAGTCTTCATAGTTTTCAACATGTTCCTTCACTTAAGTGGAAAAAAAAATGACACTAAAGCAGGTACATAATCAAGGGAGCCCTGTGACAAAATGAGATGTGTCTGTTCTTGCGTGATAAAACATGCTGTGAAGTGAATTTTTCTGAAGGTCTGTCCCCATGCTGAAGGTTAGGGCTGGCTCTCAATATAGTCAAGTGCTATCCTGGGGTACTTGGAAGAACATTTTCTGAGGTGGAGGATAATGCACTAGAAACTGTGATGCTCAATGCTTCCTGAGCTCAGAGCCTGGATAAAGTTCGAGGCAGCCTGTATTCTTTGGCTGAGGCAGACGTCTTACCACCACTTCTAGGACTGAGGTGAAATGATTTTATCAGGCCTTCCCTAAGTTTTATGTGATAATGCTATTTAAATTGATCACTGATTTGGGCTTGGGGAGAACTAGGAGAGGAAAAAAGACGATATTTGTTTTCAGTCAATATAAAAACTATTAAAGACCAATGACTGTGGATCATGCCAAGAGGCATTAAGCATACAATTTGTCTTCCATAAAGACTAAGTGACATCTAATAGTTTAAAGAGATCTCATTACCACTTCTAATTGAAATAAATGGTCCAAGAATCTCTAAAAAGCTTGCTGTTAAATTTCCATAATGTTACAAATATAAACAGAATAAGATCTACTTCATATGGAGCAGGTTAGAAAGATAGGAGAAATAACTGTTATGTATTCTCTACTAACCAAACTCATAATGAACAGATGTGACAAATTCTAAGATTTTTTTCCTCAATGAACATAGTAGGCCAAAGATAAACCTACCATGCTTAACATCAAGCACATTATCATTCAATATCTCATCTCTATTTGACAAATTATTTTAAGTGAGAGTCATGCAATAATTCACTATTATCATTTTATTCTTTCCTTTTAAAACAATGAATAATTAAAATGAGATAATTCTAAAGTGTTCAAATTTAATGGAAATGTGTCATCTATTGAATAGAATTTTGCTTACATATTTCATCCTGTACTTTGAATTTCATTTTGCTCTTTAAAAATCTTAATACATAAACTCCAAGTGGTCACAGAAGAATAATAGAATTGAAGTAACCCACATGTTATTGTTTTGGTTTTATAAATCATGACACTATTGTTATTTGCTTCAGACTGACTACTTCTCTTGGGAATATGTGCTGCTATGATGCATGTGTGACATGCTAAGTTTACTCTCTTGCAAGGTCTCTTGGAGCTACATCTGCAGGTGTGGGGTCAGTTGTGTAACTGGGAGTGCCTGCCTTACCATCCATGTAGACCACAGCACTTATCAATGACAGTGAGTAAGAGTTGTAAATTTGAAGTTTATACAGACCTCTCAAGTTCAGCATACATTCCCCCAGCCCTGCCCAGAAGAACTATCTTATCACTGATATTGTTGAAAGTGATTGCTGTGGTTGATGCTTTTCTGTATAGGTGTATATGTGGACGAGTGTGGTATACATGATGTATGATGTAAATATACATGTATGCCTATGAAAGACAGAGGAGGACATGGATGTCCTAATCTACCTACCTCTCTATCTATTTTACTCTGAGACAGCATCTCTTACTGAACCCAGAGCTCGATTGGTAGCAAACACTTGCCAGTGATCCTCCTGTCTCTGTCCTCCCCAGTGGTGGGACTACAGGCATGACAGGCCGTGCTTGGCATTTTTTCACGAGTGCTAGAAATCTAGACTCATTCTTGTGCATCAAGTGCTATTACCCACTAAGCCACCTCTCAGTTCCCATAGGGCATATTCTTGATAAAAAGTCATTTTGTGGATCTCTGTGTCTGCTTCTGTCAGTTACTGAATGAAGATTGCATAATGACAATTGGGGTAGTCACCAATCTGATTACAGGGGAAGGTCAGTTCAGGCACCCTCTTTACTATTGCTTAGGGTCTTAGCCTGTGTCATCCTTGTGGATTCCTGGGAGTTTTCCTGACACTAGGTTTCTCCCTAACCCTACAATGGCCTCTCCTATCAAGAAAGCTATTTCATTACACTCCTGCCCTGTCCTGCTCCCAACATCTGATCCCTCATGATCCCTTATGTTCCCAACCCCCCAACCCATCCATCTACCCTCTCAACTCCTAGTTTACTCAGAAGATCTCGTCTATTTCCTGTCCGAGCTCCAGGAGTCCAGTGGAAGAGAAGGAGGAGGAATTATATGAACAGTGTGGGGGGCATAAGGGGTAGGTCATGATCATGATGCTGAAACCCACAGAGAGAGCTGACCCGGCTGGTGGGAGGGAGCTCATGGATTCTAGACTGACAGCTAGGGAGCCTTATAGATTCAACCTAGGCCCTCTACATGTGGATGACAGTTAGGTAGCTTGGTATATTTGTGGGGTCCCTAGCCCTAGCGGTGGGACCAGGACCTGTCCCTGGAGTATGAGCTAGCTTTTAAGAACCTATTCCCTAGGGTGGGATGACTCAACCAACCTTAATGCCGGGGGTGGGGGTGTGTGTGCTTGGTCCTGTCTTAACTTGATATGCCACGCTTTATTGGTTCCTATGGAAGTTCTTACCCTTTCTGAATGGAGATAGAGAAGGAGTGGATTGGAGGCAGGGATGGAGGGGTATGGAAAGGATGTGGGGAGAGGTCGGGAGGAGAGGAGGGAGGGAAAACTGTGGTTGGTATGTAAAATAAATTAAAAATTTTAATTTAAAAAGGAAGTCATTTTGTTCTTAATGACTCCTACAGGCAACAACTTTCCTGTTAGTGTAAAATATAAAATCCTGATGGTTTTAGGAGATTATCTCCGTATGAAACTATGCCTAAATCCATCTCAAAGACAAGCAATATGAACTCAATGATGTAATGCATACAAAGTTACTTTGTAAATATTAATGAACTTTTCAGATTTAAGGTATTCTTGTTGGCAGTGTAAATCATATTCTGCTGATATGAATTTGTTTTTAAATGTTGAAGTAGGACCACTGCCCTGAAGAAGTTTGTAGAACAATGAGGTGAATCAAGAGAAATTTTAAATAGCCTAGATTGAAATTTCTAGCATGACAGTGCTTGAAAATTTTTAGATTTCATGTTTAAAGTCATACACGTGTAAAAATACCTAGTCTAGATAGATACACAAACTGGGCCTGTGTCAGCAAGTACCATTTGCAAACTGATTTTCCTCAGCATTGTGAAGATACAGTTGACAAAACTGAACATATTTATAGCATACATAGTGATATTTTTATATATGAGTTCACTGTGAAATGATTCAATCAGCCTCTAGTTTACTCATCACCTCACATATTTATCATGTTGTCTTTGTGATAAAAACATTGAAGGTCTAATCTCCTAGCAATTATTACATGTACCAAACATCAATATTAACTCTAATCACTGTACTGCATAATGGATCTCCACAATTTATCCTAATTGGAACTTCATACGTTTTAACCAATATGTTCCCAATTACACCCCACTTCAAAGTGATTTTAATACTGAGTCACACTATGTCTCATCAGTCTTACTTGGTTTCGGCATTCCCTTACTGGGCTGACACCTCTGCGTGTTGTTACTGATTTTTATAATCTCTGTTATTTGAAAATGTCACTTTAAGAGATGCAAGTTGCATTTCTTCAGTTACAGATAATACCCCTCTATGCTTGTGGTTTCCTTAAAATTACAGCTGTGTTTTTCCTACTTTTGGCACCTTCTCCTCCTGTTATTTGCCCTCTTCTGTTTGTTTTGCCAGTGCTTTCTACATATGAAGGACGTTATTCATGTTTAAATAGAGGTTGCAAAGATTTTTCCAAACGTAAGAATGTGTTTAGTTTAGAATTTTATGGATTTTTGTATGTCCATCAACTTAAGTTTCTTATGTGTTATACTTTGTCAGTAATCTTTAAACTATTCTAAGCTGGAGGGATACAGGTGACAGATATTCAAGTAGAATGGAGTTGGGATATTATTTATTATTTATTTGGAGAAGTGAGTTCATCTCACTGACTCTCATTCATAAAATGGTTATAATCTCACCCATTTCTTAAGCTCCTGTGATGAAAAATGAGATACTATGTGAGAAGTGCCTCATATAATACCTAGCATAGTGATCATTTAAAAATATCTGGCCAGTAGTTTGATATTATATATAGCCTAATGATTGTATTTTATTCCTAATCTGAAGGTCATGTCTTCAGTTATTTATCTCTGCCATTCTGTTGAGAAAAGGTCATCCCTTCATAGGTTAAGTTAATTTTAAAATTTTTAAAACACCCTAACAAAAACAACAACTTGTTGAATGTGATGCCCTGTGATGTAACCCAGCTCTTAGGAGGCTTACACGGGGGGGGGGGACGGACGGACTGTAAATTCAAGCCCAATCCGGGCTGTACAGTGAGTTCCAAGCTAGCCTCAGCTATCTGGCAAGACCCAACCTACTGAAAATGCCCACCTGTCATCCAGCTACTTGGGAGACGGAAGCAGAAGGATCAGGAGTTCAAAGTCAGTCTAGCTACAAGAGTGTTATAGGCCATCTGGGTACATGAGACTCTGTCTTAAACAAAACAAACAAACAAAAAACAGAGAAATAGCCCCCAAACCCAAAACCAAATCAAACCAACCAAACAAGAACTTTTTGACCTTGTTATAACTATTAAAAATATTATTTTACTTAAGTTTTCATTTGCCTTGTATACTTTCCTTTACAGAGTAAGGAGAACCAATCTTGATTTTTGTGATTGTTTGTATCGTTATAGAACCCCTGTTCAAGTCCATTGTCAGTTAATACACATACAAACATCTTCCTTGATTTCCTTTAAAAAATTAACCATTAATTTGTCTAAATTTTATTTTGGTAAATGATATGATATAATATGCTAATACTATTTATAATTTTGCTAGACTCATCATTGTTTACTCTATTTACTGAAATTATACTTCTTGTTTCTTTTTCTAGTGTTATTGTCTTAGGCTCAGTTTATGAAACAGGGTTAAATAGTTATGACAAATTTTAATGTAAAATGCTAAGGATTTTTGTTTTACCTTTCGTGTCATCCGCGCAGAGTTTAGGCCTTCATGGTTGTTAAGAAAACATCCTTCTTTTTCTAACTTTGAAATAGTTTCTATTATGAACAGATATTAAATGTCATTAAACATGTTTTTGACAACTTAAAAATAGTTAAGTTTTTTAGCTAACAAGATGGCTCAGTGGGTAAAGACTCATGTTGCCAAGAATGACAACCTAAGTTTGATCCCTAGGTTCCCCCTGGTGGAAAGAGACAACTGATTTCTCTATTTTGCCCCTTGATCCTTTTAGTGTGCCGTGTGCTTGCACACACATACACACACAAAAATTATAAATGTATGAAATTAAAAATAGATAGCTTTTTTCTTATTAGGCTCCATGTTGAGAGAGTATTGAACTAACAGACTTCCCAATATGGAAGCATTCTTACATAACTTGATGAGTATTAATGAAGAATTAATAAAAATGTTGTGGGCAGTGGTAGCACATGCTTTTAATCCCAACACTCGGGAGGCAGAGGTAGGCAGATCTCTGTGAGTTCCAGGACAGCCTGGTCTACAAGAGCTAGTTCCAGGGCAGGCTCCAAAGCTCCAGAGAAACCCTGTCTCAAAAAACAAAACAAAACAAAATCAATAAAACAAAAGAGAATCTTGTTTTCCAGTCCTTATCATATTTTCTGTATTGTCTCTTTTATTTTGTGAGTAATTCTTGGCATTCACCCTCAGACATTTAGTGTCTTCACCAATCATTGTCATGATGTTGTTATATTTGGCCTTATGACAATTTTTTTAAAAAAAATAGTGATGTCTGTTTAGGGGATGCAGATGATAATTAACTGTTCCTGGCTTCCATAGCAGTCTTGTTTTTAACCAAAAGCAGATATTCTAGACTAGTGGGAGGCAGTGGATCTTTTTTCATAGCAAGGAAGATTTTTTTTTCTCTTTCTGCTCTGTGTAGTCAAGGAAATTCTTCCCAAGCTCTGGAAACCCATCCTCCTCCTTCCTCTCACTTGTCCACTCTGTTCTTCCCCTCCTGTGCTCTGCTCTTTTCCTGTTTCCAGCCAACTCCCAGGCCTCTTAGTGGAAGATCCAGACTGTGGGCTTCTTGCCAGGTGTTACGTCAAATTGAAAACCCTTACAAGAAATACTGAAGTGGCATTCATTTTCATTTAAGTATTTGGCTTTGCGTAGTAGTAACAACTCAATGTGTAACAAAGGGAAAACTGGAAAACTCTACGAGGAGTACCAATTTAACAAACCGCAATTTATATTTAAACTTTGACTGGAAGGTCAAATAGATGGAGATTTTTAAAAATAGAAAAAGTCAGTGAAGTAAGGATTAAAAATGAAGCTTAGGAGTACTGTGTTTGCAGAGAAGATGTGTAAATCAGGTGCCGAAAGCAGCTGAGTTTGCAGAAATGGATACACCCAACACTCTCCAAGCCAGCCATCAATCATGCGATAAAGATGTAGCCACTTTAAAGGACCCATGTATCAACGCAGACTCCAACAGTGCTGTATTATGAAGCACTCCTCTGGGAAGCCCATGATTGACAAAAATAGTACTGCTTTAAGTAGTAGCAATATTTTCATGGCCAGAAAGTAATAAAGCTATAGATGAGCTCCGTGAAAAGAAAATATTTGACATAAAACCCCCAGAGCAGTTCATAGGACACATTTCCTACAGGATTAGGTGAAGGCGGGGAGTAGCTCTACCCAATGTGAAAGCTGATAATTTGATAAGTTGTTAATTACATCCAGGACCCCGCCATCCAAAGGCATCTGAAGAGAGAATGGGATTAGTCGCCACCTGGGCTGACAGGCGCACTGTATCAGTACTTGCTTTGGTCTGTGCACTAGGAAACAAGTCAGGAGATGCCTCTTGCATCCATTATACATTAGAACGGAGCCAGAGGGTATGCAAAGTAATTTACTCTCGGAGACCTACTTCATTACAGAGAGGTGGTGGAGAGTTGCTGCTAGATTGGCTATGTTCACACTCAGTTTTATTGCTGTGTCATTTTAAATCAGAGATTTTACTGCTGCTTTTGGCATGGCAATTTAGGCCAGAGCTAGATCTCCATTAACGGGATCCTTGAATGGATACGCTTATCCTAAAAATGTGCTGAATTGAATCTTTTATCTTCCGATCACTTCTTAAAACATGGTGACTATGATCCCCTGCCCCCTCGAACTGATGAGCCATAGCATAGCAGGGACTTCTGACAAGAAGTGTGCCACCCAGGACTGGAGATGTAGCTCAGTTGGTAGAGTGCTTGTCTAGTAGGTGAAAAGTCCTAGGTTTGATCCTCAGCATCTTTTGTTGGGAGTGTGCCTATAACCCAGTATTTGGGAGGTAGAAGCAGGAGAATCAGGAGTTTACCATTATCCTTAGCTATGTAACAAGTTCAAGGCTAGCATGGGCTACAAGAGACCCTGTCTCTAGAAATAAAACAAGAACAGTTATGATATTCTTAGTCACCCCAACAAAACTGGTTTGGGAGCCACATGTAGGAATCGTATTAGAAGTGACTTTAGAAGGAAGGCAGATGGTTATTTGTAAGCTAGCTTATTGCAAAGCAAGAGCTGGCCAGTTCACTGAAGGTCTTTTCACGGGGTTTTCATTTTATCAATTGTGATAAACACACTTATTCTTCATTTGGCCATATGTTAATCAGTTACAGACCTGTTTGATTTTTCCTCCTCACATCAGGTAAGAAAGTCTTAGTTTGCATTCCTTTCTTCCCCTACCCCATGAATTTGAAAAAATAAAATGCTGGTTTCAGTTCTCAGCTTGATCTGATTTGTAAATCAGCCTTATACAAGTAAGACCACTGCCTGGGATAAGTCAGATGGTAGGTGTAATATGATAGAGAGTAGTATGTTGTTGTTCAGGGAAGAACTGTAGTGTGCTGTTTCATTCAAATACCACAACAAGCCT
This sequence comes from Dicrostonyx torquatus, assembly GCA_028555095.1. Taxonomy (NCBI): domain Eukaryota; kingdom Metazoa; phylum Chordata; class Mammalia; order Rodentia; family Cricetidae; genus Dicrostonyx; species Dicrostonyx torquatus. The sequence goes on along the minus strand of JAQHUG010000117.1, from coordinate 104,656 downwards.
CTGAGGCAGAGGTTACTTTGGTTGTTTCTGTTTCATAGACAAGGGAAATAAAGCTTAAAGAGTTTGAATGCATTATGCAAAAGTCCTACAATTAGCAGATTTCACTGGAAAACCACATGTACTGACACCAAAACCCATGACTGTGATTCTGCCTAAAAGGCAGTGCATTGTGGGATTTGATCAGTGTCTATTGTGAAAAACTTGACATGGGAAGGGAATTGGATATATCCTATCTATAGCTTTTAGTAGTCTTTTATAATTTAATGTAGAATAGTAATTAAATTTCAATGATATAGTAGAATATACCCATGTTTTATATTTGGATTAGCATATAATCCTTTGATTGTTTCAAAATATGTTTTAAATATGATAGACAACAGGAAGATGGACAAACGGTGATCTATCAGTCAAATCATAGCAATTTGATAAGTAAAGTTCTTATTAAACTTGGGTATCCTTGGTTTTATTCCTTATTCATTTATAGTGAGAAGAATTAGTTAGTCCTCGTGACCTATGGATGGCAATGACTGCTATACATAGAGCAAATGTGAGCTTTCTTAGCAGAGTTCTCAGGGCTGTGGCAGTTCTAAACCTGCCAAAGACTGCTAAATCAATACTTTTCTAGGTTAGTTGAGGATACACTCTTAGGATCTAAAGCTCTCCTTCTTTTGACAATATAGAAAACAATATGAAAACCATAGCCACTTAATCAGATGGTTCTTTTTGTAGCTAGCTCTAGACATAAATTAGGCTGTTATTATAATCCACAATATAGTTTTTAGTTTTGACAATTCATAATGGCTATTTTGGATCTGAGGTTGAATATGGACATAGTCGATAATCATTTTGATAGACAAATTAGCCATTGAGTAGTCTTATTTCAAGATTCAAATCCCAACAATTAAATAACAATACAATAAAATCATGATTGTAGATTATCCAGTCTGGTTTTAAGGAGTGGACATGTACAAGGGAATTACCCTTTGTCTTGATCCTATGGGTAGCTTCACTGATAACATAAGCAAGGGATCTCAGCAATAATTACTTTTAAAGATATAACTTGGCAAATATGTTTTTTATTTATTTGCTTAAAATATACCTAAAAGTTCTAATAAGCAACTAAATTATATAGTCATGTATTTGAATAATCTTGACAGATTTGAAATTCTATTAGAAGCTTTCAGAAACTTGGTAAATGGACTCCATCCTCAGTCTTGTATAGGGGGCAGTTAAGCTTAACTGAATTCCTAGTTGTTATTTAAATAGCACTGGTAAGGCTTGGCCTACATTGTATCTGTGAAAGCATGTGTTTTCATGGGACCAGAGCTAGACCACCATCAAAATTATGACTATGGACTCTCTATGAGGGACTCCCAACAACCACATAAGTCTGGAACTCAAGCTGGTGATTTTCACTGTCCTTCCTGCCCTTCATTATGATCTCAGGTCTGTAGAAGCATGCCTGAAGGTCTACCTCCTCCTACCCCATCTTCATTCCCTAGAGTCTCCACCTCGTGGGACAGACTCAGGGTCCCCCTAGCCCTTTCATCCCTGTCTCACCAGACATCTGATTTGCCGTAGTGCAGCCTACTTTCAGGAGCCCCTCCTCCTAACACTTCTCCATGCCCTGAGGATCTCTCCTTTTGGTGTGGACCAGATTTATCTAGCTCTTTCCAGTTTTCCCAGTCCATATCTATTCTTCTCTGCACCCACCGACTTGCAGAAGCACTCTCTGTTGGCTAAGTGCCTGAGAGAGTATCAGCAACCAAAGAACTGAACACTCACCCAACAAAGACAAGACCAGACATTACCACCTAGAAACACCTCAATCATGTTGATTCCAGATACCTAGACCCTAAGGCAAAAACACAAACATGAGCAGCCAAGACAAGATGCCTCCACCAGAAGCCAGTAATCCTGTTACAGCCGGCCCTGAGAAGTACAGCAGAGCCAGCGCACAAGGCAAGGATTCCAAAATAGCAATTCTGAATATATTCATAAACTTAAAGAGAAAATGAATGAATCACTTAGTGATGACTGGGAAAACATAAGGAACTAGTTGAATAAAATAAAATAAAATAAACCAGTTCAAGACGTGAAAGTAGAAATAGAACCCTCATAGAAGACCCAAATTGAAATAAAACTAGACATGAAAATTTTAGGAAGCAAACAGAAACCTCAAACACTAAGCCTCACCAACAGAGCACAAAACATGGAAATCTCGGGCAGTGAAGACAAAGTAGAAGAGATGAAAAATCCCAGTCAAAAAAAAAAAAAAACAAATCTTAAAAGAATTATCCAGACATAAAAACATCTAGAAAGTCTGGGCACTAGGATATGAACAATAGGAACAGAGAAAGGAGAATAAATCCAGGTCAAAGGTGCAGGTTTGCTTCAAAAACAATATTTAAAACATCTTAAACAAAATCATAGAAGGAAATTTCCCCAACTCAAAGAAGACGGTACCTAACAAGGTACAAGTAGCACTCAGAATACCAAATAGTCAAGACGGCAGAAAGCAGTCCGCATGACAGATAGCAATCAAAGCAGTAAACATACAGTACACAAAAAGGATACTAAAAAGCTTCAAGGGAGAAAGGCCAAGTATCATAAGGGCAGGCCCATTAAAATAGCACTTGATTGTCATTCTCAGTAGAGACTTTGGAAGCCAGAAGGGCCTGGATAGATGCTCTAGAAACTCAAAGACCACAGATGTTAACCCAGCAAAACTTTCAATCACAATAGATGGAGAGAAAAAAAAAGATACATTCTATGATAAAAACCCAATTTAAGCAGTATCTCTCTATGAATCCAGCTCTACAGAAGGCACTAGAAAGAAAACCTATCTGAAGAGGTTAACCACATTCAAAAAGACACAAGGACTAAATAATCAAAGAATAGTAAATCAATATTGGTACAGGAGAGACCCACACCATAACAATAAAATAACAGGAATCAGTAAAATGTTTTCATTGATAACTTTCATTAATGATCTCAATTCCCCAGTAAAAAGACACAGACTAACAGACTGGATTAGAAAACAGGATCCATCTTTTTGCTGATACAACCTCACCATGAAGGACAGACATTACCTTAGCATAGAATGACTGAAAAAAGATTTTCCAAGCAAATGGGCCCAAGAAGCAAGAGGCACAGCAGATCTGATAAAATAGACCACAAACTAAAATTAATCAGAATAGATATGGACAGCTACTACATATTTATCAAAGGAAAATGCCTCCAAGAAGATGTTATAATTCTAAACATTCATGAATCAAACACAAGGGTACCCATAGAAGAAACACTACTATAGCTAAAACTATGTATTGGCCCTCAGACACTGATAGTGGTAACTTCAATATCCCACTCTTGCCAAGAGACAGGTCACCTAGACAAAAACTAAACAAATAAACCCTGGAACTAAACAATGTCATAAATCAATGGGACCTAGTGGGAATCTACAGAACATTTCACCCCAATCCCAAAGCATATGCTTTCTTCTTAGCAGCTCATGGAACTTCCTTAAAAAAAAAAAAAGCAAAGCAATTCTAAACAAATATAAGAAATAGCACCCTGTATCCTACCTGACAACCAGGGATTAAATTTGTATATAAGCTCAAGGAAACTAAATGGCTCACTACTGAATGTAAAAAGAATGATCCTGAATTTCTGATCTTCCTGCTTCTTTTTCTCAAGTGTTAGGATTGTAGGGATTCTCCATCCTACCTCCATCCTACCTCATCTATGTGGTTCTGGGGACTGAGCCAGTGTCTTTGTGTATGCTAAATGAGCATTTACTAATTTTGCATTCCTAGCCTTTCCATTACTCTCTGTATGTGGCCAGATAACCACATACTAAATCAAATAACCCAAATAATAGCCAGCAGAAGAACTAGGCATATTTAAGAAGTAGATATAATTTATGTCAGGGTTACCTAATCTTCTTTTCCTTTGTGTTTAAAAAATAATGATGAAACATAAGAAGTTTCTCTTAGTTACAAGGAAAAAGTTTAAAATAGCTAAACCTAGAGTGGTCAATAAGTTGGAATTATCAGGCAGAATTTAAAAATGGCAGCTAACTATAAAAATAAAAAATACTAGTTTAAGATGTCAGTAATTATATAAACCACTCACACAATTCTCCATAGAGTCCTCAAATTTCTCTATGACTCTAAACCTCAAAGTATGGAAATCATATTGTTAAGAAATATATTTTAAATGAATCTTTGATAAAATAAAGGTCATGACAAAGTCTAGAAGGAAGTATTTTTAAATCATATATCATAAAAGACTTATAACTAGACAATGTAAAGAATTCATAGAACAAACTAGTAGGACAAGCGATAAAAATATGGACAAATGCATAGCTGAAGAGATGGCTCAACAGTTAAGACCACTTGTTGCTTTTGCAGGTGACCCAGGTTCAATTTCCAGCACCGATATGGTGTGTCACAACCATCTGTAACTCCAGTTCCAGGAAATCTGATGCCCTTTTCTGGCCTCTGCAGGAAATGTATTCATGTGGTGCTCATACATACATGTAGATAAAATACTCATACGCAAAAAGGTTTTTAAGAAAGAAAACTGACAAATATTTGGACCTCCAACAAAGAATATGTATGGATGAAAATGATGTATATGAAAATATACGTAATGATAACATTGTTAGTCATTAAGGAAATGCAAATTAAAACACAATGAGAAATGCCACAATTAGTATGACTATAATTAAAATTTCCATTAGAATCAAGTGCTATCAAGAATTTACAAGTGGAGTTCTTAAACATCCTGGTGAAGAAAGAGATGGTTCAGCCCTTTTGGAGAATAATGTGGGAGTTTCTAACAAAGTTGAGCATAAAATCTTCAAATAACCAAGCATTGCCCCATTCTTAGCCATTTACTCAAGAGCCATTGAAACAGAGTCCTATAGTGACCTATGTATGAATGCACAGCAGCTTTACTTGAAATATTTTTCAAAGTGGAACCAACACAAATGTTCACCTATCTGATAATGCAAAAATTAAATAGTCACATATTCATGGTGTAAACTCAGCAATACAAAGACCCACACTGCCAATGTCTTCAACAATGTGGATAAACCTCGGAGTTAGGGTACCAAATGAAATAAGCCAAACACAAAAGAGTGTGTCTAATTCCATAGGCAATACAAAACCATACTCTACTGATAGTAGAGCGATGATTGTCCTGAACTGGGCTGGAAGGAAAGGATTGACTACAAAGGCGACCAGGGCAAACATTTGCAATGACAGTGATACGTATCTTGATTACAGTTTTGGTTATAGGACCACATGGATTTGTTAAAATTCCTTTTAAAAATAAACAATTATGCATAGGTTATTTTAAAAGCCTGCATAAAGCTTTATTAAACTCTAGAAGATCATGTAGAAGCCATCATAAAAATTCCTAATTAGATGAAATTTTAAAAGCTATTAATAGTCTATAAACATGCTGTACTGTCTAGCAGCAGGGCACATTTCCTCAGTGCCTTTGTTTCTTTATATGTAAAATAGGATAACAATATTATCTTGTATGTAGTACCTAAAAATGTTTAGGACACAGTAAGTTCTCAAATAATGTATCTGTCACATTGAAGTTGCTTTAATTACTCTGCTGGACAAGAGGCAGCTGTGTTGTATCACTATGTGCTATTGAGTCCCTGCAGAAAATAGCTTGGAGAATGTTACAATTTGATATTAAAGTTGATGTTTATATTGCTGCATGGCCTTATTTCTGCCCTCATTCAAAAATTCTTGTTGACATTCTTTCTAGTTTTTTTATGATGGAAGAGAGTTACTATGAAGTTGAATGCTCTGTCTCTGCCCTCAAGAACTCACTGTGGAGACGATTTCATAGGCACTATGTTTACTCTGCTCATTACTATGAGTAGACTTGTGGACCAGGCATGGGATCTGTAGACAAAAGAATGCCCTAAAGCAGTGAGGAATATTTTCATGGAAAAAGTGATAATGCCAATGGGCTTCAGAGAGAGAGAGAGAGATTTTTTTTCAAACAAATGGGTCTTTAATTTATATTTCTTAGAGAGACATCCATAGAAACCCCTCTCCCACAAGGCTCTAGGAACACCATGGAAGAGATGACAGAGTCAGAGGTTGGGAAGGACTGCTTTGAGAGAGTGTCTTTAAGACATGGCATGGCCAGAACACTTGTGAATTCACACATGAATCATTGCAGCTGGAGTTACCTACACAACATTGAGCCCACCAACATCCCATCAGGGAAGGCTCAGGGACTACTGACAGTAAATGATGGTTGCTTGTGTGTGTGGAGGGGAGACAGCAGGGGTGGGGTAGGAACACCATTATCTTCTGTGGTATAACTGTGGTTAAGATGCCCATGTTCCAGTAAATCACCCCAATCCATGCTCATGCATGCAACCCTGTTTAAATTCTGCGAGTCTCTCTCACACATAAAAGACCTGAAAGTTGGAAGGGGACTTAGGGAGAAGGATTTCAGTGAAAAGAGGGTTGGGGAAGGATGAGACAAAATAAGAGGTAGTGATATATATTCATTGTGTGTGTGTATGTATGTCAAACTATCAAAGAATAAAAAAGAATAGCAATAAACATCTATGTGGCACTAATATACAAGGGAAACACATGGAATCAGTATATTGATTGCTGTGGGAAAATGGTCTGTACCCTGTCACTTATATTTTAAATAAACACTGATTGGCCAGTAACCAGGCAGGAAGTATAGGCAGGGTGACAAGGCAGGAAGTAGATGTGGGGCAACAAGAATTCTGGGAAGAGGGACGTTTCAGTCTGCAGTCATCACCTACATGTAAAGGAAGCCAGACACAGAGCAAGCAAGATCTGACTGCCTTGCTGAAAAAGGTACCAAGCTACATGGCTAACACAGACAAGTATACTGGGCTAATATAAGTTATAAGATTTAATAAGAAGCCTGAGATACTAGGCCAATCAGTTGATCATTAATATAGACCTCTGTGTGTTTATTTAAGATTAAATGGCTGGAGGACAGGGCGGGACAGAAATCTCAGTAAACAGTTGATAGCCACAGAACACAAAGAATGTGATTCTAGCTTTCCCCCATTTGTTTCCTGACATTGTGGAAGGTTGAACATAATAAACCAAAACCTTCTAAAGAAAGTCATGTGGATTTTAATTAAGGCATAAACAATGTGGTTGGATACTCTGTGATTAATATTGGCAGTGACTATATTACGGTTTGATGAAGAAGCCCTACGAAAGCACTGTTTACTGCCCACGCCCCTGGCTATGCTCAACAGCTCTTGCCTCTTGAAAAGTATTGATCTGTTGACCATATGCAGGTAGAAAACCACCTTTGAGAAAGCCAACTTGTGTCCCAGATATGGAGATGTTCTAATGGTGGTTGTAAGGCATTATCTCTAAACCAGTCTTAAGTTCCTGATACAGGGATAGGGCTACGTGATCATTGAATATACCACAGAGATAACAGCTGGCAGCCTCTGGGCACTCCATTCCTGTCACTCACCTGCTTCCTTTGAATGGACTGTCAGAAAATAATCCCTGAGACAGGGCTTGGATGGGGAGCACGATCTGTGAATGTTCAGCTCAAAAGCATGGACGTGTGCGAGGGCACGGGGACGGTACTGTACCAGTCTAGTGTTCTTAAGGCTTAAATCTGATGGGTTGCAGGCTTCTACTAAGGATTGCTCTTAACATAGTATCTAGTTATTATTAGTGTTGATGACGACATTCAGCACATATATACTTATTTATCATATTCCAATATGCAAGGCATTGTTAAGTGTTATGTGGGAGAACTCCAAGATGACTGTGCTATGACTTTTCTCTAAGAGAATTTATAATATGGAAGAAGATATGCATGTGTAGACATGCCCATGTATAAATCTATCCATATATAAACATGCGAGTATACATGCCATTTTAGTATACTGCGAATGCCAAGAAGAAATATAAGCAGAGCTCTACGAGAGCGCCAAGGAGAGACTTGTTCATTTTGACTGCACTTTGAAAAAACCTTGGAGAGGAATTCTAATGTAAAGTCTGGGTAATAGATCTCACTAGGGGAGCTGCTGTGTGGGCTAAGCACTGGAAGCTTCCAGAAACTGTGAGCCTGTGGATAGTATGCAGATCGTGCCCATTTTATGAGCTTTGGTATGTTCATCATCTTGTTGAAGATATTTAATGAATGAGTGAGTATGAATGAAATAGCAAATCCAAGATTCAGACAGGCGAGTGGCCTCTTTCACGCTAGTGGTGAAACTGAATGGTTGTGTGACATGAGAAGCAGCATAGGTTTGGGCTGTGTGCCCACTGTCCATCACTGGGGCAAGATGCTTGAGATAAATCATGTGAAGAAGGGACAGTTGATTTTGTCCAGTGATTTCAGAAGTGTCAGCCCATGGTCCCTTGGCCTTGTTGCTCTGGGCTTATGGTGAGGTAGAGCATCATGGGGGATGGGGGAGAGAAACAGGATGGAGGGGGGAATGGGGTAGAGTGGGGAGCAGGGTAGATGGGGATGTGGGGGGATGGAGGAAGCAGGGTAGGGGGAGGAAAGTGGAGGGGGGAGCGGGATGGAGCGGGGAAGCTCGTGATTGCTCAGAGCTGCTCTTATCATTCCTGCTGGGATGAGGATGGAGAGGAAGGAGCCAGGGTTCCCACACAACCCTCAGAGTACACACCACCAGTGACTACTTCTTCCAGACCCCACCTCCTAAAGTTTCAACAACCTCCTAATAGCACCAGTTGTCCTCACTGGAGACCAAACATTTAACATGAGAATTTGGGGGCTACTCCAGGTTCAAACTATAAGAGAGATGGTCTGTTGAGGGACCTCTATGTAGTCCTAATAAGTCTGGAATTTATTCTAAGAACTAGGCACTTGCCGGATACATTGACCAATACATCGATTGCCAAATCTATTGACTTTATGACGCAAGTAAACTCTCTCTTAGTCTTATTCAGATATAGGGCAACTGGACACCATTATCATTTTATTATAGATAGAATCATAGAAAGCCTGACAGAAGGTTTACATAAAAGAAGCATAACAGTTTTAGAAAATATTGTGTCCACTTCGACTCTTTGGTTTCTATCTCCATCTTACATTAAGGAAAAGCAGCCAGTTTTCCACCGATGCTTTCACACAGTTTTGGCAGTTTAATGTTCCATTTCCACATACTAAAAATATTCGGTAAGAAATGGGAGAGCTGTCTTGGCACTTAGGAGTATTTGCTAGACAGGTAGTGATGGCCCATGCCTTTAATCCTAGCACTTGGGAGGCAGAGGCAGGCAGATCTGTGTGAATTTAAGGTCAGCCTGGTCTACAGAGCTAGTTCCATGACAGCCAGGGCTCCACATAGAAACCCTGTCTTGAAGAAAGAGTGTTTGCTGCTCTTACAGGAGAGGTAAGTTCAATTTCCAGCATCCACATCAGGTGTCTCATGCCAGCCTGCAACTCCAGCTCCTGTAGACACCCTTGTCTGGCCTCCATAAGCACTGGTAAATACATATGCGTGCCCAGATACACATACACACAAAGAAAGTTTCAAAATCTTGAAATAATTAAACAAAATTGGATGGGGTACTTTGAAATATTTTGTAGTATAAAGCATTTTAAAATATAAATATATTTATAAGCATGTTTAATGTATTTATAAATATATTTATAATATAAACATTAATATAAAACATTTTTTAAAAATTTTATCATTATAATAGTTTCAGACGTTACTCAGTTTATATAATGTCACTGAACTACACATGATTATGTAGTGTGTTTGAAAGAAATAACTTAAAGAACTGGAGAGGTGGCTCAGTGGTTAAGGGTCCTCTTGGAAAGGACCTGAATTCAATTCCCAGCACTTGTGTCAGGTGGCCCACAATTACTTGTTTGTAACCCCAGTTTCTGGCCTTTGCAGGCAACTGCACATATGTGCACATGTGCACACAAACACACACATAAAATAAATCTTAGAAATATGAAAGAGTAAAGTTAGTGAAGAATGGTTTCTAATTTTAGATCTGGTTTGGGAGGACATTTAAAAGCATATACTGCTAAGATTCTTCAGGCACATTTTCTTAGAATGGTGTTCCCTTCCAAATGGCTTAGCTCTACTGTCTATGGGGAAACTAATGTCCTGATACCAAGATTGTTTTCCAAGCTAGCAACAGAACTATCAAATATTTGCATTAGGTTTCACCTCAGCAAGGAAATGATTTGGATTGGCGATTTCTGTTCAGTAATGATTAACCTCGCAGTTTTAACTATAAATAAAGGCAATATGGAAAGGAGTCGCAGGGGGACCCTGTTGTATAAGTATGCATGCATATCCAGGGCACATACGAACACATGAGTTCCTGCACTTATTATTGGAATTTGCCTCGGAGGAACAAGATCTGTGTGCAGCCTTCAGGAGACAGGTGCAGAAGGCATTTTTCCCCTCTAGTGATAGGGCACGTCAGTTCTCATTTCCCCTCAGCTGAGGAGTAAGAAGAAGGCAGCCTGCTGTGCCTTCTGGGGCCAGTCAGCTCCATCCTTCCCTTGGCATCCCAGAGATAAGCCATCCGGCCAACGCCTGCCTCCCTACTTGCAAACTGGCTGTGGTTTTGTTTTGTGTCTTGTAACCCTTATAGAGATCTGTGCAATTAATTTAATAAGCAGAACAGCAGTAAGAGGCAAACCTTGCAGATAGGAGAGTTCTTATAATTGCTAAAAAGACACCAGCTGAAAGGAAGTGAAGCAAGCCTGCAGAGTCTCATGGGAGGGGAGTTGATGAATGAGTCTGGCCAGACCAGTGGCTCCCAATGGCAAAGCAGGCATATCCTGGGTGCTGAGCCTGAGGCATTTTGCATAATCAACCTTCTATGTGGTTTCTATTTGATGTCTTAATGTGTTATTCTGAGAACTACAAAATCATGAACTGCAGATCCAAGTTAATCCAAGTTAACCTCTGAACTTGACCTGGTTTCATTTAGAATTAGCCTTGTTTAAAAATGTAAACTACTGTCTATGAAATAGTGTCCTGTTTATAAAACCCAGACTGCCTTCCCAGATCCTTTCTGGCTTGAGAAATTTGTATAATAAAGCCTGAATGGCAATTTCATTTATTTCAGAATATTTAAACCTTTGAGGATTTTAAAAATAATAGTTTCTTTTTCATTTCTGTCCAGTTTTAGAGTTAAGAAAAGCTTTTTTTTTAATGCTTCAGAGTTTGTTAGGTTTTATTCTAATTTTTCAGAAGAATGCTTTACTCTTGTTTATGCGAATCAAGTCCAGTCCACATATGAAATTACACTAAAGCCATAATGATCAGTTGTGATTATGTAAATTGCAGGACGGGATCTAGCTAGGCATTTAAAATACCCTGTCTGAAATGACAGTGTTTAATTGTAATCTTAGATTATTATCAGGACAATTGCTGTTTTAAGTCCTCTTATTTCCATAAGATGTGAAGGCAGGACTCTGTGTCTTAGTCATGTGGTCAACTGAATCCAAGACAAGTCCTGGTGGGCACCTAGTGAGTGCAGCCCTAAATGAGAGGGCAGCTTTGCTCACCAACGTAGTACACACACACACATACACACACACACACACACCCCACCACCACCACCACACCACACCACACAAATTCCAGTGTTCATGGTGGGAAGCTGGTACAGTTCTTAGACAGAAAAGGGCCTTGACAGCATATAAGGATTTCAGACATGATTCTTGGACACAGACAAATCTATTGAGTCAATGAAAAATCAGGATTCTGAGGCTGGATACTTAAAAGCTTTAGGGAGCCAGGCAGTAGTCATACATGTTTTTAATTGCACCACTCCTGTTGCAAGGAGTGACCCAGCCACAGAAGAAGCAAGGTGTGACTGCCTCGCCAAATAAGGTCCCGAGTCACATAGCTAACATACTCAAGAATAATGGGCTAATGTAAGTTATAAGAGTTAATAAGAAGCCTGAGCTAATGGGCCAATCAGTTTATAATTAATATATAGACTTCTGTGTGATTTCTTTGGGACATAACGACTGTAGGAACTGGGTAGGACAGAAACTTCTGTCAACACACTCAAGAGACTGAGGCAGACAGATATCTGTGATTTTGAGGCTAGACTGGTTCACAGAAATCTTTTCTTAAAAAGCCAACAAAACAAAACTTTAGGGAAAAAAAGTAAAAGTTAAATAAAGGATTTGAGCAGTAAGCCACAAGACTTAAACTTTGTGGTAGCTCGGCCTTCTATCAGCGAAGAGAGTGTTGAAGAAATCATGCTTACAGCTTTTTACCATGAAGGTACTACGCAGGGCCAGATCGTCAATGGTGACAGGAGACAGCAAGAGGAGGGTCACCAAACTCTGGCAGGATAAAGAACACTGTATTAGGTAAACAGCACCGTAGAATATCTGTGTGTTCCCTCTTAAGGGACTGTGTCACTCTGTAGAGGAGTGACAGGTCTGGCCAGGTCTGGCCATCTGAAGGATATCCCCGCAGACTGAGCTTCAAGGAGAAGCTGATGTTGCAGTGTTGACTCTGAAGGTAGCCTGGGAACAGAGTTCCCTCTTTCTTAGGGAACGTCAATGCTTTTTCTAAAGCTTTCAATTAATTGGAAGAGACCTGATCATATTATTATATTATGCAGGAAATTACTTGACTCAAATGCAGTGACTTGTTTTCTCTCTCTGTCTTCCTCTGTAATGGAGAGTGGAGCCAGTGTCTTGTGCGTACTGATCAAGCACTCTGCCATTGAGCTACATCCCAACATTAAAACTGGGTTTTCTTTTTCTAGTCAGAATGCAAAGTATCTTATTTCCTCGCAGCATCTTCCTACACTAAGGAAGTAGAGCACATATGGTTTTGAGGATAGAAGAAGGAATAATGGAGCCTGAGGGATACCGTGGAGGTGAGGGCAAGGAAGATGGGGAGGCCTGGAGCTGGGGACAGGATCAGTCAAAACATCATAAAGAGGCCTTCCAGGAGCAGGCCAGCGCCTGACACATTGTAGAGACAGCTTCTGGCACCTAAAATGGAGTTGTCTAAGGGGGCAGCAGTTGAGTTAGGGGTTGAGAATTTCCACTCTGTTGTGAGTGCTTTAGTTTTCAGTCTGAAGGAGGAGATGGCTTTTTCTCTCTCAAGCCTGAATTCTCCTGCTTAAAGTGGGAACATTTTTAGAGACGTACCCTGCCAGAGGCAAATGGATTGAGTGCTTTGTTATTATTTTCTCTTTTGTAACTCCTTTGGATAAAGGAAATATCCCTGAGAAATCTCCCCTCCCCCAGAAATTAACAGCTGTTTATATAAGTGGATGATTGGGGAAACAGCAAAGAACCGCTCTCTTGAGCCCCTGTCTGCCCTGGAAACACTGCAGAGGGTCATTCTTACCCCACCTCACTGAACAAACGGCTGTCTCAAGATCAAGGCATGACAAAATCAAGACTTGAAGTTATTTTTCTTCTCAAGGCCCGTAATTTTGCTCTTTTGTGTATTGGTTTGCTTAAACAGAATCTAGAAATATTTATACAGCTTAAAATGATAGCATGCCAGAGTCAAGGGTCCTTTGCTTAAGAGATCTCTCAAGATTGTGAAGCCAGAACTAAGCTTAATTTATATAAAGGTGAGAAAATTTTAACATTCAAAAAATTCACTGTTGTAATGTCCAAATTGTTCATATTATTGCTGATATATCTGAAGTGCTTGAAGCAAGCTTGATCATACTCACTAGAATTGTGAGCATGCTCACTAGAATTGTGAGCATGCTCACTAGAACTGTGAGCATACTCACAATACTTAAGTTTAGATAACTTGAGGAAGGGCATATAGTTCTGACATTATACAAGCAATAGAGAAACATTTATAATTATGCACAATTTTCTTTATGATTCCCAACACCAAGAATGACACCACAATGAACTGAGAGTTGACAGGTAAAGATAGGAATTTGTGAAATATTTAATGCATGAGTTAAGATCAACTTAAGGCAACGCATCTGAGATTCTGATTACTGAGCATACTAAGAAATGAGAGTAAGAAGGACTATAAACACTTTACAAAGGGAGCTATCCTTCCAACTTCAATTATTACTTTTGTTTTGCTTTGTTTGAGTCAGGGTCTCATGTAGTTCAGACTGGTCATGAACTAAGAATTTCTCTGACCATCTGACCCTTCTGGCTCTGCCTCTCAGGTATTGGGATCACAGGTACCTGCCACTACACTTGGCCAGGAAGTTTACGTTTTAAAAAGATAAATTGTACTGCTAAATCAGCCTCATGATAGAAATAATTTTTGTACATATGCTTATGTAAATCCCAGCACTTAGGGAATATTTATTTATATGACTGAAAGACAGCAGGTTGACCATCTGCTGGCCAAAAGTCTAAGGACGAAACTGCTCCCAAATCTGAGGGATTTTTGAACAGCAGCAGAAGTGAAAAGTTCCACATTATGTAATTGTTTCATGCGAGGAATGTGCAAGACTATTAGATAGAGTTCCCACTAGGTGATGTGTGTGAGGTGTGTGTGCAGGGCAACGTAGTTCAAACTCAGGTCTCAGTCCTGGATATGCAAATGTTTCAAATTCCCCAACCCAGCAATCTGAAACCAGGTCCAAAGCAAAACTGGACAAGGGTGACTCAGTTTTGAGACACCAGTTTTCCTGCCTAAGGAGCAGTTCTGGGGAGAGAGGCTCATGCAAATTTGTATGCCTTGTGAAACAACTTGGACCATAGTTACCAAAAATGCTTACCAGAGGAGTATTATAATACTTTATGAGGTCGTTATTTTTATTAGTCATTAAAGTTATATTCGGAGTATGGCTAACCATCACAATGGCATCCCCACTCACCCTGAATGCTCATGTATGCTGGTTGCATAAATAAGAGTGATGCCATCATGTATTTGATCTTTTTGTTGCTGTTGTTGCAGATTTAGTGCCATGCCTTTGTTATTTTCACAGAAAAGATTTTGATGCTGATATTATAGGATCTTTTAGAGTTGACTGTGATGGACAAGGTGTGTTTGGTGATGACCTGGGATGCATATAGTATATCCTATTAAATTATTTTAATAATTCTATTTTTGTAAAACATTGCCAGTTTTAGAAATATAAAATCCTGAATGAATAGAAAATAGCCCTCGTATTTTGTGGGGGTATTCTTTTCTTTTTTTCCAAAATCAACTCCTCAAATCTTGCAGTGTAAAATGTTCTTACACACTGCTATAGACAGCAAATGCTTTCAAGGTTAATTCTTTAAATTGTCAGAATTGAAATTCTTTTGGCAACAAAATAATTCTGAATACTAGTAGGAAATTTATGGATTTCAATTAGAGTTTGTAGTGTATCATAATTCCAATTTTATATCCCATGCAGTTCACTGTTTTGGATTTTTAATGGGGCCAGCACAGTAATAATAAAAATGATTCAAAATGCACCCAGTAATTACAGAGATTTGCTGTTGCCTCTGCATTAAAAATGATGATGATTTATGCTCAGTGAAACTGTGGTCTGTGGCTCTATGTAGGGTAAGTCTTGCTATTAAGCTGCTTATTAGTTATGGTCAGTGATTTAAGGCTTAGGAGCTACATTAGAGGCTGTAAAATTATTTATTTCTTAATAAATGATAGTAAATTTGAAACAGACGTTAGGTTAATTATAATCTTGTACATTAAGGAATGTGTATTAGCCCTTTGTCTCTTCTTAGGTCTTTTGAAATTCATTTCAAGTAAAGGGGGAAGTGGGAGAGTGGGCCTGGTCTGGTCGTTTCTGCCTCCTGCTTTGCACCTAGTGAACGGACCTTATGGATGTTCACAAAAGCCTTTTTAACCTCTTGCCATGGGTTTTTACCAGCTAAGCAAGTGCTGCTCTTCATTGTGATTTGTCAGACTTCTAGGTTGACATTTCTTAAATAAGACTGAGAAGGCAGAGAGGTAGGATCCTTTGGTTAGGGTGGGATCAGAGAGAGGTGGTGGAAACATACTTATGAATAAATGCATTTATTTGGTTTTGCTGGGGGAAGCTTTTCATTATTCCTATTCTTAGTAATCATGTATAGATTAGCATGTACATAGGTGTGTTCACACACACGTGAAAATTAGGATTTATGCTTCTTATAGTTTGATATAAGAAATAATTTACTTTATGTATAAGAATGGAGCAGAAAAGGAATTCCTGGGACTCACTGTGTAGACTAGGCTGATCCCAAACTCACAGAGATCTACCTGCCCCTGCCGCCCAACTTTGTTGGGATTAAAGGTGTGCATCACCACCATGCTTGGCTAAAACATTCATTTCTTGTAGCATGAACTAAGTTTGACACATGAGTTCCTGTGTGATGCTTAGGTATTATACTAAAGGAAGAAAAGGATCTGAGGAAGACAGGCTTGATCACACTGTGGATGACATAGCTGAGGAGACTTCTGAGCATTCACGATAAGTCAGGCTGTCCTTTAGTGAGAAAATGCCTGAGCTCTCTCCAACTTCTAACTCAAAACCATAACATATTAAATATTCATTTAGGAGTGGACAGAGTCCTGGGTGGTGTCTCTGAACCTTTCTTCCATCTTATGACTCAGGATCTGTGGTCCCTCTGCCTTATGACTTATCTCAACACTGTTTTTTACTAAAACCTGAGCCAATGGTATTTTTTAAGAGTGAGGCAGGATGTGACTGGTTATTTCTCCATCCCATGGACCATAACTCCATTCATGGGCCTTCATGGGCCTCTATTTACTGGTCAGTGAGGCTAGAAACCAGACTAAAGCCTTTCCTTGTATTAGAGAAAGGAAAAATAAAACAGCATTGGATGGACATGATTCTTCATGTCCTACATTATGTAAATGCTTCTAAAATATCAGCATATGATCTCATGAATTCACAATGAAGAAGCTATCATGAATATGTGACATCTTTATTTCATGATCTCCCGGCTACTCCTGACCCACATGCTAATTAATGAAAAAAAAATCAGTTGCTTTACCAAGATTCCTATCACTATGGCTCAGTGTGTGCTCATTTATCCTGGTCTTTTTGACTCTTCCTTCCTTCACAGCCATTGGTTGGATCCCCTAAGCATACCTTGCTCAGTGGGCAGATGATGTTTCCAATTAGTCTGTCCCACGTTGGGCCCAGCCTCTCTATCACTGACCTCCTTACTCTGTCCCACGTGAATTCCTTCCTTTCAGGAGAATTAATAGTGCACATTCGAAAGATGGGAAAGAGCCATTATTTAGCCGTTTAACAGAACTCTGAAGTTGATAAATCCAGTTACATGTGGTATTAGTTTTCTATTACTGCATAATTAATTACCATAAACTTAGTGGCTAAAAATAATGCCCATTTATCATCTCACAATTTTGTAGGTTAAAATTCTGGGCTTGATCGAGTTCCCTGCTCAAAGCCAGCTTCAAGGTCTGAGCTGCATCGGACTCTGGTGGATGTGTCGAGGAGGGCTGTGCTTATGAACTCATTTAGGTTTTCAGATGAACTCAGTTCCTTGTAGCTGTAGAGATGAGGTCTCCATGTTGTGCTGGCTGGTAGCCACAGTGCACTCTCTGAATCGAGCAGCGCCTTCTCTCCTTTGCACGTGGCTTCCACTGGGTTCCAAGTAGCAATGGTACATTGTCTTTTCCAAGTTCGCATCTCTTGAATTTCTTAGTTTTCAGAGAGAGAGAATCAAGGTGCTTTAAAGGGTTAATGGGATTAGCTGGTTAGTGATTTTCCTGCTGTTGTACACTGTAACCTCCTTCTGGACACGCACCTCATCATACATTCACAAGCTCCTCTTCCACTGACTTAGGAAGGACAGTTCTCCAAGAGGGAGATCCTCACAAGGTCAGTCCGAGAACTCTACCACGCATGCCTCCAAGACAAGGTAGGAAGGGCATATTGTTCAGTGGAACACTGTGCTTCTGCCCAAGTGCATACTGAGAAAGAGATTCTTCAATGAAAATTAGTTGTGTGGGTGTCTGAAGTTAATTAGGAGAAAGAATGAACTGTTTTTGGTCCACAGAAAATCCCAAAACCCAGCCCAACTCAAGCCAAACCAAGCAAAAAACAGCAAAACCAAGAAAACAAACACACCACCAACAAAACTCAAAACAAGAAATAGATAATGGCCCTATAAAATAATTTGCATAGCTTTAACATTGCAAACGATATCGACAAAATTTTACTTAATGAATGCAATTACATAGATGGAATTGAAAGATTGATTTGGCGAGGAATGGGGAGTGAAGAGAATGCAGAGGGTGACATCACAGTAGAGAGGTGACACCCTCAGAGTGCAGGAGGATGCTGCTAGCTATTATTAAAAGCCAAGCTTTGATTGTACACGTGTGGTTTTATACGCTGCCTCCTCAGAGAGATCATCACTTGTGAGCTGACACATCGTCTCCCCCATCGCATCGATTCCTTGCTGTTTTCATAGAACATGACAGTTTGAAGTTATCTCGGTTACTGACATGTCTAATTGCTTGTTGTCTACATTTAAACTCGAATATAAAATGATAAGCATTATGTCTGTTACCACCCTTACCCTGCCAGGGAATACAGAGATCCAGTTCCTGTCGGAGTTCTGTTCTTAACTTGCTTAAATGTCGTTTTGTCGGTGATTTCTAGGAACTGAGACACCAGAGCAGCTATGACAGGGATAAATGCACATATCGGATCTAAATGAGATCAGGTAGCCTTCAAAGGTATGCCCATGCCTTATTTTTTCCTTGGAAACAAACTCTCCTAGAACTGAACATTTAGG
The DNA here is from genome assembly GCA_028555095.1 of Dicrostonyx torquatus. NCBI lineage: Eukaryota > Metazoa > Chordata > Mammalia > Rodentia > Cricetidae > Dicrostonyx > Dicrostonyx torquatus. Next base: position 85,906 of record JAQHUG010000117.1, on the reverse strand, counting down.
TTTTACAAATTGTTTAATGTCTAATTTAAAAACATTTTTTGAGCCATGTGGTATCACGGACAAGCTTGCATAGGGAGTCCAGAGTGAATTGGTTTCCTATCTTCTGCTTTCTGTCTGCAAATGTATGGCACATTCTCTCTATCTCCTCTCTCTCTCTCTCTCTCTCTCTCTCTCTCTCTCTCTCTCTCTCTCTTACACACACTCTCTCTCCCTGTATTTACATGTAAGCATATGCTTGCCCACACATGTCCAGAGGTCTGTTTCAGGCATCTTCCTCTATTTTTTTCTCCACTGGTGTCTCTCATTGAACCTGGTATTTGGTACTTCAGCTGGATGGGCTTTCAGTGACCCCCAAAGATCTGCCTGTCTGTGTCTTCCAGGTATACAGAAAAGCCCCACAGGTCTAGCTTTTTGGGCAGATGCTGGGGACTGAAACACAGATCTTCATGCTGGTTCATCAAGTTGTTCACCCACGGAGCTACTTCTCCAGTCTATATTGTGTTGTGTTCTGTCAGTGCACTCTTAGTAACCTCTACTGCGCTGCTTCTCCTAAAAGGGGTATTAAGTGCCCTTGCCCTTTAAAGGATGACATGCTTTGGTCAAGCAAAGCTCTGAAGGACTGGTGTGGGCTTATCCTGATCAGCATCTTTACAATCCCGTAAAAAAAAATCATAATTTAAATCTCTTCCCCTAGTCTTAGGACAGACAGTACTCCTGAGAGACATGGTTTGGTCAACTCTGTGCCTCAGCAAAGAAAATGGCATGGAAGTCTAGCTGACCCCTAGTAGACTTGTAAGAAATAATATGAGTGAGAAATAAGCCTTTGTTGCAAACTATTGAAATGCTGGGTCATTTGTTACTGCAGCATAATTGGACCATCCTGACTGATACAGATCGCCTGGCTCTTGTGTGCATCACTTCAGAAGACCTTGGCCTTAAGTCTTATTCTAGCCTCTGCTGAGCAAGCGATTCCATGCAGACTTCAGCTGACATCACCTATGTCCGAGCTGACAGCTCATTGGTTTAGGCCCCGTGCTTACTTGGTGCTTTAGCCCCAGCATCTTCGCTCACTCTGTCATGTGCTCCCTACTGGAGCTGACTAAGCACTCACATGGATAAACAGGAAGTGCAAGGGACTTTGACAAGTGGGTAATGGGAGCTGCTGGAGAAATGTTTCTCTCCTTGCTTTCTTCATGCAAGATTCCAAGCCTTGTTTCCTAAGGCTCCTGGGAAAGCAGTATGTAACTGAGCACAATGAATAATTCCAGTGTACATCCTGTACTGGCTTCCTCGCCATTGTTTCATTCTTTTCTCCCTCCTTCTATGCTCAGGAATTACATTCCTAAACAAACTCCTGCCTGGGGACCTTGGTCTCAGCCTTTGCTTCCTGAAGGAATAAGCTCAGTTTGTCTTCAGCTGAACCAGTCTAAGCATTATCTACCACCACGGCGAGTGATTTACATAATTCTGCTGTGTAAGTGACTATACTGCGTATTTGCAGTAACTTCAAAATATGATGATTTTGTTAGTTACATTAGAAGTTATTTCTATTAGATGTGTTGGTCTCAACATCAGTCACTCCCCAGCCCCAGGCACATAGCTAATCTACCCTCATGAGGGAATTAGTTCTTAGCCATGACATAGCACATCAGTCTTAGCTGGATGGAATCCATGTTTGCTGGTTTGAGTTGCTGGCTTTCTATGGTGCAGCAAGACCTTGAACAGTTTGGGAAGCCTAGAATAAACGAACTTTAGGTTCTCCTCTTTTACCTCCTAAGTACTGGGAGTATAGTTTATGACACTATGACCAGTTTTATGCAGTGTTGGGGACTGAATCCCACATTTAATGCATTCTAGACAAGAATTGTACCAACTGAGCTGCATCCACAGCCCAAATCTACAGATTACGAGACTAGGATTTTGAACAGAACATTGATAGAAAAGCTAAGTGTTGAAGCACAGTGGGGTTCAGGCAGCACTATTACCTTAAAATACTAGGTTGTTCTTCAGCTCTGCGTTGTCAGTCCACCATTAGTGCCTTGTGGTGATGTGGGATTCCCTTCTGTATGCTGTGAATACCATTGGTTAATAAAGGACTGCTTTGGACCTATAAAAGGGCAGAACTTAGCTAGGCAGGGAAAACTAAACTGAATGCTGGGAGAAGGAAGGCAGAGTAGAGAGAAGCCATGTAGACCCACCAGAGATGGACGCCGGAACTTTAGCCAGTAAGCCACAGCCTCGTGACGATACACAGAGTAACAGAAATGGATTAAATTACTATGTAAGAGTTAGCCAATAAGAAGCTAGAGCTAGTGGGCCAAGCAGTGATTTAATTAATACAGTGTCTGTGTGATTATTTCAGTTCTGGGCAGCTGGGATGAGCAAGCAGCCTCCTCACAACACCGTAGGACAGTGTTATTTTGGGGGGGCCATAGAAATTACTGTTTTGCTTGGGAATTGAGTTGGCTATATTCCAATAGTTCCTAGACTCTGCTACTCCACTGATTCCTCTTCAGTCTGTCATGGCAAATCTCAAAAGCACAACACAGTAGGACAGAGGGTATCTTCATATCACTCAGCCAACCTCTTTATGTCATATATCAAAAAACAGGCTCATAGGCATTAAAGGAATTGGTACATTTTGTGATGTAGGGGAGAGGCATAAGTAGGGAACCGTTGGAAAGATGCTGTTCCCTTTCTGACATAATTAAATTCTTGATTGTGATGCTCTTAAATGAACCATGAAATCCTAAGCACTTGCTGTGCAAGTGTGATTTCTAACTGCGGCTTTTTTCTGCCCCCCCCAAATCTGAATGTGAAGGTGTCAGATGCATAACTAATCTTAGCCGAGTCTATATTAAGAAACCTGCAAGGTGTCTTTATTTAACTTGCATATTCTGTGAATGTAATGTAGTGTTAAGTAGTATGATTTCGCACATTGCTCTGAAAATAAAATTGGCTTCTTTAATGGGAAAGGTTACTTTATATTTAGTTTCAACAGAAATGAGAAATATAGAAGTAAAACATGAATACATGTGATCACAGCAATGTGTGTGTGCGTGTGTGTGTGCGCGCGCGCGCGTGCGTACATGCTTGCACGTTCACACAAGCTCAAGCTTGCATTTCAGGTGCATAAAAGCCAGTGCTGTGTCCTGTGTCACACAGAAAAGGGGGATTCTAAAATCCTTTCATCCTACTGTAAGTTTTCTGAAAATTCTTCACCCCATTTGTAACAGGAAGAGTGGGCTGCTTGTCATCCTGACTAGCTTACACCCAAAATACACCAGAAATAATCACATAGAAATTGTATTAATTAAATCACTGCCTGGCCTACTATCTCTAGCCTCTTGTTGGCTAACTCTCACATCTTGATTTAACCCATTTCTGTTAATCTGTATATTTCCTGTGGCAGTGGCCTATTGGGAAAATTTTGGCATGTCTGTCTCTGGCAGCCCCATGGCGGCTCTCTCTGACTTTACTTTTTATCTCCCTGAATTCAGTTCTGTCTTCTCCACCTACCTAAGTTCTGCCCTCTCAGGCCAAGCAGTTTCTTTATTGCTTAGGCAATGAAAGCAATATATAAACAGAAGTACTTCCCACACCACCCAGTGGGCTGTGTTTTTGCTTAGGGATGCTTCCATGATTCTGCTCTCAGTTACAGGAAAGGTGAGGACTTTCTATTTCACCCTGGAATCTCAGTTTCTGAAGGAACTATCAGGGATTATCTGCGTGTCTGCTTAATGTCTTTGATGCAGCAGGGCGGATTACTGAAGCAGTGAACAATGGCATTTCAAGACCCAACTGTGGAAGAATGAGTGAGAGCAAACCGGCAACTCTGAGTTAAGAGAAAAACTATTAGCCTCTCAAATGCTACTCCAGACTCTCCCTGCCTGTTACACACCACCCAGTGCGAGCATAGAGAGACACTCATTTGAAGTTAAAATTCTGGGTCTTGGCTTCTGCTCATTTAGCCTGTTTGTCAACTAAGAAAGAAGTCCAAAGACTCCATTGCACTGGACAAGTGCTCCAAATCTAAAGGCAGCAGGGTCTTGAATTAGTGCAAAAGAGCTCATATCTCTTTGGCATCAACTTGCTCGGTAAATGGTGTGCTTTATGTAAATATGCTTGACGTTCTTGAATTTCTGGTTACCTTTAAAACAATATTTTTCCTAATAAAAAGACAGTAGGAAAGAAATAAACATGTCACAGTGTAATATGTGGGTGTGCGCATGTGCACGCACACATGTACCTGGAAGGAAAGCCTACAGTTTCTGAAACAATTAAAGAGGTCTTTATGCTTCAACAAGCTGAGGACTACGTCTGTGGCAGTTATGTTCTATAGGGCATGCTGCACAATGCTAAATGAAATTTTGAAAGTTAATGGCTAAACAGTGCTTAAAGCACACACATTACTCATGATCTATTTTAATAATATTGTGGGTGACTAACTCAATAATGCTGCCGAGCACTCATTATGGTTTTGTTCAGAAGCTATGCCTGAGAATCTATGCCTCCTTAGGGGTGAGTCTGCATTCCTCAGTGACGGAACAAAAATGTATAATTTCGTGTCTCCGTACAGGGAGGATGCTTATACGATGTCAGGTATTGCTCCAAACAATACTTGCCACAGCCCTCAGTGACGTGGGACAGAGAGGTGTTCATATTTTGACATAGGGTTCGCTGTAGCAGTGGTGAGATTGGATGGACACAAATTCATCTAGGAAGTGACAAACTTGGGATTGAATCCAGCCTTGTACTATACCCACCAGCAGTTTGCACAGCTGTCCCTGAAGGAAAGAATAAGAAGGTTCCAGAGCTACCTAGAGGCTGACTGGCCATTTAAGATCCCTCTGTCACCTCCTCTAGCTACCCTGCTTCTATGTCCGCATTCACTTCTCATCCATATCCACACATATCCTCACAGCGGGCAGAGATGTGAGCTCTTCTAGCTTCTACCTGTTTGATGCTCTGCTTGCTCTTTCTCTCCTGGGTACCAGCACTGCCTAACAGCTAGTGTGCCTGGTTGAGAACTCCAGGGTATGACAAAAGGCAGCCTGCTTTACATGCCTGGCTGCTGCATCACACCTCCTCCAAGTTCAGACAGGGGAGGTCAGCCTCTTGAGGGTTGGCCCGTGGACTTTGTATGTGCTGCTCTTTCAAAGGCCAGAGATACTAGTCCATGAGAGCATGCTGGTGTCTGAAGGGTCTCTTTTTCCCCTGCCAAAATCAGAGACAAAGAGAGTCATGGAAATAATACAACTCCCTTGAGCCCTTCCTTTGGGCTGCCACTAAACATGCAAATACGCCCTGGATGGAATTGCTAAAGAGGATTACTACACTTGTCTTGCTTGCCTGCCCATTTCAATTTGGCAGGTGAGGTCAAGGCTCAGCAGAGGCCACACTTCAGTGTTTGCAGGCTGAGTGTGGACGCTGGAAGAGCACTGTGATTTCGATAAAGCAGAAATGCCCAAGTACTTCAAAAGCTTTTGCTATTTTCAAGGCTGGCAAGCTAAGCCCCCCAAGAGAATCATGCATTTGTGAGCAGACCAGCCATCTTTGCATATCTTCTCACCAGACAGGAAAGGGCATCTCCTCTGTAAGACAGGAAGGTCCCAGGTCTGTGGGACTAAGCCAGATGGGAGGCCAGGAGGGTAAGTGCGAAGTGATTGTCCAGGAGCTGTTGTCGTGTGAAAGGGCAAAGTATAATATATTGCAGACAGACGACTTGGTCTGAGACTCGCTGTGATCTCTCTGGTCTGAGGTGTCTAGAAATGAAATAGTGCAGTGGGTCTCAAAGTGTGTTCTGAAGACACCCCTCCCCCCCGCCAGGGTATCCTCCAGGGGACTTTGAGATATAATGTCACAAAGATGTCGTGTCATTATTTGCTTTTTCACTCTGTAGATACGTGTGTCGTCAGAAAAGCAATGGTGGACACAACTGCTCCACATTAATAATTTACCCCACTACCACACTGTCACAAACCCAAAGGACCCATTCTCCATCATAATGGCCTCGATGATGCAACAGGATTAATAATGAAATAATGAGTTCATTTCATCTCAGCCTTTGTGTATGTGTTTTTTTTTTCTCATTCTGAATTCTGAGTGACAAATGGAAGTACCACTGGAAGTGCAAAGGTCCTGTTTCCATGCCAGACGTTGATGTTGTCTGTTGCTCTGTCCCCTGAACACGTTTCTCTATGTGGCAGCGTTTTCCCCCAAGAGAGAGCTGTTGTGTGCAAGTCACAAGTATTCAGACTGGGGTACTTGGAAGATTTCTTGAAAACAGATAAAGTGAATCAGTATTTTCCTTTTCTTTAAAAGAAATTTCTGTGTGCAAGTGTGTGTGTGTGTGTGTGTGTGTGTGTGTGTGTGTGTGTGTAAGCATGTGTGTGCAGTTGTTCAGAGGGTCCTGAAGAGGGTGTCAGATTCCCTGGAGCTGGAGTTGCAGTCAGTGTGAGATGCCATGTGAATATAGGGAAATGAGTGTAGATCTTCTATGAGATAGCTAGATCTTCTTAACTGCTGAATCATCTCTAGCCGTTGAACATGGTATTTTAAGAGAGACAACAGATGACATTTATTGTTAATGATGAAGTATGCATGTTTAAGGGGAAAACAGAAATCTAGAAAACTCTTAAAGGTTCCTATCCTAGTGTTTCTTTTTCTTTAATGAGTGAATTTTTAATTTTAATTTTAAAATAGTGAGTGTATATGTTCATAAATATATGTTATATAATACATACATAAATATATTATAGTCCTTAATGTATTTTTATAAATTATGTTTTCCATAATCTAAGCAATCTATGTCATATATAGAATAGGAAGAGGCCAAAATTTTCCACATATATAATTAGTGATATAAACAAAATCAAAATATGCATTTTGCACAATAGTTAAATACTTTGCATAACATTGCAGGTTCTGTGTGAATAAAATTCCCCTTCACGAAAAATCACATTTGCATATGCTTTCTAAAAACAACAAAGCAGTTAAACTATCCCTAAGAGAATTATGTATGTTGCTGAAAGTGCTCGGTGTTTGTTACCTGAGGGGGGTGGTGACAGTTATCAACAGCTATGTGGCTTAAATCAACAGAGAGCTTTCCCATCCTGCTTTTGGAGAAGGAAAGCACCATGGAGTCAGGAAGACTGGATTCCTCTAAAGACTCAGAAGGGAGCCTCCTTCCTTGTCCTTCTGGACCCTCTGGTGGCTCTAGCTCTCTGGGCATCTGTGGCTCACTCCTGTTTCCCTTCAGATGACTACTCCATCTCTTTTTTATGTGAAGACATCAGGCATGGGGTTTAGGGACCACCTAAAATCCCCTGTGGTTTTAACTCAGATCTGTGAAAAATTCCCACTGAAAAAAACCAGTTTCCCACTGAGGTTCCATTCTTAGGATTCTTGGACTATTTCTCAGCTACCGCAAATCGCAAATCCAACCTGAGTGCCCTAAGCAGATGTAATTTGATAAGGTAGAACTTGCCGGCATTCGGCCCTGGATTATCAGCTTTCTCAGAGTGGCTCATCTCTATCTCAAAGCCTCAGCTTCTCCATTTATTTACTAATTGGGCTCTGGCTCACTATGAAGTTGGTGTGGGGTGGGGAGAGATTATATACAAGTACACATGCTCAACATGGTGCCTGCCATGGAAAGAGTTCTCTCGGTAAATAGTAATAGAGTATGAACTATCATGGGTTAGTGGATAGTGAGCATTATAGTGTGCACTAGCCACCTTCTGAAATGCCAGCTTTATTGGTGAGCAGTGGAAACAGACACTGAGGTTGATGGTGACTTCAAAGATTGCTAATTAACAGTAATGCCTGATGCTGCTGCATGTAGGACAAGGAGCCAGGGACGGGGAAAGCGGAGTAACAGGACCCTGAGTGAATGGCCCAGGGCACTGAGTAGACATCAGCATCACCAAGAGCTTTCAATTGAAGGAGTAGGTTTCAAAGAACTACCCTAGAGGACCAAGCGCTCAGAAGCACACTCCCTGGGATTTCCAGTCTTCTGTGTTGTATTCATGGGCCTGTACTTGGTTCCCATTTGAGTGCCATTTGGAGACCATGAAGCACAGTGCAGAGAGAAACCCTTAAAAGCCCCTCACACTGTCATTCTGTGCCTCCCCACCTGACCTGCCTTCTCGCAACAGACCAGTTCCCTGTCGGAAGTGGGCTGGGTGGACTTCAGTCTTGAAGCTTCTCCTTCGAGTTCTCACCTTCTCGCTCATCCTGCAGTCTTGGCCCAATCCTGCTGAAGAAGGAACCAGTACCTTCTCACGAACTGCCCTTTTCTTGACCTCAGTTGTGCTGCTATCTGAGACTCTCTGGTCATTTGTCTCTGGGTTTTCCTGAAGCATGGTCCCTCTTCCCTCTATGACTCCCCCTCCCCTGATGATCATTCTTGACCTCAGTCATCCTTATGGCCAACTCCACCGAATCCCTTTACTCAGGCGTGGCTAAGCTCCTTGTCTGTTCTAAACTCACCACCACTTCATGTCCTCAGCCATTTTATTACAATTCTGAAAAGAGAGATGACCTAACTTTGGGCTCCTGTTCTAACTGGCTGTTAATTATTACAAAACACCAGACAACACGATGCAGAATCCCCCGCAGTTAAATTCCTGAGTCTTTGTTACTGATGGGAGAGAAAGATGAGGTTCTGACTCCAAGCCTTGAGGAGCTCCTGCAGTACTGGCTGTCCCTAGCTGACCATAGTCCTGCAGGTTATTCTGTGTGTAGGAAGTCATTTCACTCCAAGCATTCGGGGCTGAGGGCTGCAAAGCAGCTTCTTAAACTTTTGAAAAAGTTGGGAATTTACATAACTATTCAGTTGGAAAAATTATACCATCAGTTAATGCCCCAAGGATAGCATAGACAAAGATGTTTTTGCTTTTTAACCTCCAAGTGTGTTTCTGAGAGATTTATGAATAATAAGTGGGTAGGAAAATTCCCAGGCAGCCTCTCTAGTATAGTGTGTATTTTCTGAAAAGTTGTGGATAAGTCAGAGTGCTTGTGTCCAGAGGAGTCATGGAGAGGCAGTTCAGAATGAAAGCATTAAGTACCCCGTAGCACACAAGGATGGAGACAGATTGGATAATCATCAGAAACTGTTTATCATTTGACAGAAGACATTTAGGTATTTGTTTTTAAAGGGGAAAAATCAAAACTTCTATAGAATCTAAGGGAATCTACTCTGTAAGGCTTCCCTAGGATAGAAGACAGCTGAAGGCATTTTATATGGCAGCTGTCTATTCAATATCTTATTACATCTTCTTTCTTTTTGGGGCCAGAAACCAACCTGAGCATCCCCAAGCAAAATGCTGAAGGGAAGGATTAAAATGGCCATCAAGACCCACACGAGCTTAGTGCATCTGTGAAGCTTTTTCTCTATGCAAGCAAAGGAAAATAGGATCCCAGCTGACTTTCTAGATTAAAATCCTGCAACAGGAGCTTATTTTGATGAGGTATATGCAAAAATGATACTATAGATGGTTCTAGTGATCGTAGCAGTGAGCAAACACACTAGGCAGCATTCCTGGGGATCTGAAACGGGGGCTTTGTGCTCACAGAGCTTTACATTAGAACCAGGCTGTACTTGTCTCTTTCTCAGCTCAGTAATATTGGCCAGTATGTTATGGCCGAATAGCAAAAACCCTAGCTTTAGTATGTTATGAAGTTAAAAACAAAACAAACAAAAACGATCATGAAGCATCTAGATTTTCAACTTTGGTCTACATCTTTTATCATCTAGGAGACACTACTATTATCCATAAGTTAAATTTATTGTTTTTTTTCTATGAGACAACTCCCCCTAAAGCAGAAGAAGATAATTAATTATTCAAGAAGACCACCCTTTTTTGAGTAACTAAACATGGAGCACATGTGGCTATTGGATTGGCTTGCATCTGTGGCTGTTCTTTAGAGTAATATCAAAGTTGAGACTAACTTCTCAGGATGGGTTAGCTTGTACCACAGAGCTCTGATTGTCTGTAATCAGGGGAAGAACCACAAGCTCCAAAGAGTAACAGACTTGAAGTTGGCTAAAAATCAGAATAACCAAACTGAGAAAAAGAAGATCTCAGAAATCTTGATTTTTTTAAGCACAGAATAATGTTTTTTTTTTCTTTGTTGTGGGTTGAACTGTGTTTCCTATCATGGCCCTGAACTCTGTGGGTGTGCACCATTTCTGAGTGTGGTTATAGAGTTGGTAGAGATGCAAAGACAGTAACTGCTAGGCCCTTGAAGAAGGAGCCTCAACTCAAACCTAAGACAGATATGACTGAGAAAGAACCAGCGTAGACCAAGAACTGGGCCTGTAGGTCTCTCATGTAGAGACCGAGGAGTGCTCTCCAAGTTGGAGAGGAGAATAACAGAACGGACCCACCACATTGTAACCCTTCAGCAGTGCTGGCTTAGTGATTTAGAGATGATAATTTAGCAGGCTGTAAACAAGCTGCTGGCCACCTTTTAAAATTGCTGTAATTACTTTTAAATTTATCTTATTCTTTTAAGGCAGGGGCTCACTTTACAGCCCTGGCTTGTCTAGGACTTACCATGTAGACCAGACCAGTCTCTTATTTTACAGAGGTTAATTTTTCTCTATTTCTAAAGTACTAGGACTACAGACGTGTACTACCATACCCAGCAAGATATTCTCCCCCATCCCTGCCCTCTCTTTTGTTCTCTCTCTCTCTCTCT
>JAQHUG010000117.1:59069-74094 GCA_028555095.1 Dicrostonyx torquatus | reverse complement strand
ATATATATATGATAGTTTCCTTGGTGGAATGAAGAGAGACCCATTTTTCCTTGTAAGAGAATGCCAGGTAATTTAGGGGGGAAACGAGCAATGGGAAAATAAAAAGAGCAAGGTGTGGGAACTGTGATACCCAATGCATGCTTGACCCTAAGAGGTCTTTGTTATTTGTTTAGCTAGCTGGGCTTCTGAGTCTGTTCATTCTTATTTCATTTGAGTGGGGCCTGTGAAGACTGCACGATGTCACAATGTACATCAGCCATCGGAGCCCTGAGAGCATTCGTAACAGGGGAAATATTAACATTTCCCAAGTCGTGATGCAACACGGGCTCTGCTAATTGCTGTTTTCTGTGGCTGCTCTCCCAACTTGAAACTCTCCATAACCCCACTATGGAAATCCTGTTTGTTGGCCTCTCGCTCTTATCCCTCGGGAAGGAAAAATAGCAAATTGCAAGACTCAGCTTGTTAACTGAATTTGCTTTGGTTTGGTAGAACCAAAGGCAAGTGAGATTTCGGAGGCTGTTGGTTTGCGGTTAGATTTGTGAAATGACTTAATGCTCCCTCCCAGTTGCCAAATAAGTTTAATGCGGAGACTGTCAACACGTGAAGGATGACAGCCTTTCCAAAGGCAGTTACTCTTGTCAAATGTCCCTGGAACATGTGAGGCCATGAAGGCTGTTTAGGTGACTTCATTCAGAGTTCTGCCTCCTCCAGGGCAAGTGTATAAGGGACCTGTTCTTTCTCAGCCAGGGACTGTCATCCTCCTAGTGACTGCTAACATCCTAACTTGAGGCTCTGTCTGATGCTCGCTCTTCTTCTGGATACCAACAGCTAGTTACCTTGTGCCACACGGTAAATATAATTGTTGTTGCTAATATCCTGTCATTTATTTGTCTACAACAGCATTACAAAATGAGAAAACTTGCACCTTTGTGTTACAATGATCTCTCCTCTCGAGGACTTCACCTTACTCCAGACCACCTCAACCACTTTGCTTTTCAAGATAGATTAAAGATTATGCTACCACAGATAGTAATAGGAAGCGATTTTAGTAGAGGTATTAAATTAGGCGAGATTTTTTAAAGGTGACTTTTGAATATATTAATTATTAGTAAAATTTTCTTAGAGTTAGAGCCAAGTATCAACCCAAAGGACAATGAATAGCTATTTATTGTCTGGAAGAACGTTGAAGCTTGGTCAGTAATCCTTCCTATCAACTTAAATTGCCTGATGGTGTCTCCCAGACGAACAGATAATGTGGGAGTCAGCAAGTGGCCGTTGCAAGAGCAACAGTGAAAATTCCACACTCTGAGAAAAATTTTAGAGAAGTGTGTGGAGTTGTCCTCTAAAGGGGTCCTCTGCAATATGATTTGCATTTGGGGGCATTGCTAAGTTTCAAAGACTAAATTTCCATATAAGGGTGGAGTGAAATAGATCAGGAAAACAAACATACACATTTTTTTCCCAAAAGACCCTTTTCTGATAAAAAACAAACAAACAAACAAACAAACAAAAAACCCAAAACCAAACAGTTGGACCCAAGAAATCCAAAACCAGAGAACAGTGTCAGTTTTCTTTGTCCCTTCACCTCTCCTTTTCTCCTCTCTTTGTCCTTCCTGGTCCTGTCAGGGGACTCTCAGCACACGGTGGAGTGTAACGAATGGACAGAAAACTGTCATCTGAGACTGCCTTTCAGTTTCAGAGGAGTCAGTGTGACAATAAAGGGGTTAACAAGTCAACACCTGGCAGAACTTGGAGATGATTAATGTAATGTAGACCTGAGGCCCTGGACGCCGATGACCGCATAGCAAAGGCATTCTGCTGGGCTACTGCTCTGACAGAAATCCTCTTTCCTCTACCTCCAGCTCGTGCTTCTGAAATGCCTTGCAGAGGAAGTCATTGTTTATGCAGACAAATGATAATGATTAAAGATGATTGTGAATCGTCTTTATTTTGGAAGATGTATTCTGAATTAGCACTGGCGTCTACTGTTACAAGTAGAATACAAAAGTTCCCTTTGCACATGAGATAGGCAGTCATCAGCATTTGGAGCATCTGCAGGATGTTAACTAAGGCTCTGTTATTAACAGTTGCTAACACATGTATTCAACAATGTGATTGAGAAATCCAAATTATTGCAAGGTAGATTTGAGGCTTTCATTTTTTGTTTTTTCCACAAGGTATATATAAGAAAAAAATGCAGACCATTTAAAAATAAACCAGAGGTTTCAGAAGAATATAATGTGTTCTCCATTTATTATCTTAAAAGAGAAAATGAGTATGGAAGAAGCAGACACACTGAATGCTGTTTTTCAAAATTCTACAGGGTAACCAGAAAGGGACAAGCCTGTCTTGAAGACAGGAACAGGCATCCGTGATGGACTAGGGGAAGGATGGGTAAAACAGAACCTCAGTAACCCAGATATGTTCAAATCCACAGGTCCCAATGGCCGGCATCCTAGCGTACTTAATGAATTGGCCGAAGTCATCACAGAACCGCTAGCTATCATTTGTGAGAGCCCGTGGAGGACTGATGGGGTGCTGAAGACTGGAAAAGGGCATATTTAGAATCTCCTTTCACAAAGGGAACTGGATGGTGACTCTGGAAACACTCATCAGCTTAAATTTTTGCTTGGAAAGTTCTGGAATAACCAACTTAGTAAGCTGAATAACTTACGTGTAGCTAGTAGTAAGGCAACAACGTGCTGCCCACGAAAACCTATTGAACTTGGTTTAAAAGGACACTCCATGTGGGAAGAAGTTCAATACATCTCTTGGAATTTCTCTCATTTGCTCTTTGAATTTTTCATCGTAATAGATGGGGTTGATTAAGATTTGTGGGTAATTACTAATTTTAAGTATACCATACCAAAAGAGGTTTCTTATAACAGCTAATTAATTATATCACTTTCAAGTTAGCCTCTATCTTTAGAATAGTAACTTTCATTTTATATTTTAACATAAAATTTATTCTACTTTGGATAGAACTCTGTTTTTATTAAGTTATGATATGTCGTATAATTCTATATAAACTAGTTTGATGAAGGAACTCTTTAGGTGCTTCATATAGTGAGTTCACATATAAATAGAAGCACAATGCTGACAGATTAAGGAAAAAATTCTTTTCTAACTTTTAAGTTTAATCTGGTGGAGGTATGCTGTTCCATTAGGAGTGCCATGTCCTGAAATGATATCGAACACACAAATTAATTCATTCTTCCTTGACCAGAGACTTCCCCAGCCTCCCCCTTCCCAAGCTGCCTTGTATGGTCTCCCTCTCTTGTAGGCTTCTGATACCAGTTTTGGGGCAGGGAAGTGACCTGTGGCAGTAGGCAAGAAGAGCCTTGTCCATGGACCGGTACTTAAGGAAAACAGAGGGAAATGGGTGGGAGTAAGGAAATTAACAGGAATCTGGAGTTTTGGGGTTTGTTTTGTTTTTTCATGTCTCATCATTATTCCCTTTGGATGTTGTTAGTTTGATTTTCTGCTAAGAAAATGTAACAGTGAAGATGGGGTCTGATCTTAGATGAGAGAAGGCTATGGGAGATTAAACAAGGCCAGCAGGTTTCTGGGGCTGGCAAGTTTAGAGAGCCCCTCAGCTGTCCTGTATCGAGGAATTGTCCCTTCACTACTCAGAAGTACATCAAAGATGCAAGCTTATGTCGCTATAATTATGGACAAGAACAGGAAACCTTTAAAGGAAAGAGATTGGCATTCCCTTTGTCTCTAGGAACAGGTAGGCAGTTAAGAAGGGATTAGATTTCGAAAGGCATTCCAGGAACAATACTGTTTTTAAAATCTAAAATTTAAACAGTTGAGCTGCCTTCAGAGATGAATTTAGCACTGTGCAAAGCCTTTCTCGAGATTAAATACAGATGTAAGGAAATTAACTCCCAAGAGCATGTGTGAGTGGCTCCTTCTCCGATACAATCAACTGTTCGGTCACCTTTTCAAATAAGCTGGTCTTTAAGATACCTGTTAGACTTTTTTTGAAGAGGTGTGGGTGTCTGCATAGATCACTGATAGGATTATTGTGATAATGAACTGCTTCCTGGGTGAGAACTCATTTCCAGGTGCCGCATCGGTGACAGATTTATTTCACGGATGTACATTTGCATGAATTTGTTGAACTGCGGCTAGTAAGGACCCAATTTCTGAAAAAAATCTATTATTTACCCCATAGGCAAGAAGAATAAAATCCTTTGCAACCAAAAAGGGTTCTCACATCCTTTCAAGTTTTATTTCCATTTGAATGATGTCCGACTTCAATTATTGGCTGAATTTAAATCTTGTCTCTATGCCACTATTGGAATTCGAAATTAACAATAACCTACCTAAATTATGAGTCACGATTTAAGACGGTAGAATAGCCAGTGGGTCTGAAAGGTTTCTCAGCTAAAGAGAGGAGAATAAAAGTCTATAGAGAGAATCAGTGAGAAGAAGCTTGCTGGTTTTTCCTGTGCATTAAGTCAAAATGAGGTAAGACAGCATACCAAAGGAACTCTGCCCTTGAATTGTTCTATAGGGACTTATCTTTAGGAAGAGTCAATTTGTCAGCATGTCTTTTTCTTTAAACTAAACACTGGTTGATTTCATTAATATCTGAATGTGAAAGATGAAAATATGATAACAGCATGGGTCACATCTTGATATGTTGATTCATAATCCCCCCCCAAATTAGGTTGTAAGTGATGGGGTCTTATTTTATAATATTGAGAAGCTTAGAGAATCACAGAAATTTTTTCTTCATCTTAAAAAAATGTGAGTATATGAAGAAATCTAACTCATGCAAAATATTGCTTTGTCAAATAGGGTGGCACACATCTGTAATGCCAGCCAAATTCCAAGTTCAAGGCCAGCCTGGGCTATGTAATGAGAATTCTGTCTCAATAAACAAATCAGAACAAAACAAAATCAAATAGGTGGGACTATGGAGATAGCTCAGTTAGTCAAATTTGTGCCATAAAAGCATGAGGACCAGTGTTTGAGCCCTAGAACCTACCACGTAAAAGAGGCAGGTATAGCAGTGCGCACTTCCATTGCCAGAAATGGGGAGGACAAGACAACAGACCCCTGGGGCCTGCTGGCTGGTCATTCTAACCTACTCGGTGAGTGACAGGCCAATGAGGGACCCTGGGTCAAAACAAACAATCAAAACAGAAAAACAAAGCAAGATATGCACACACACATACACACAAAACACAATTAGGGAGGGAGAAAGAGAAAGAGGAAGGAAAAGAGAAAGATTTCTGGATATAAAGAAAATAACATTTTAAGGAAAAAATAAAACCAAAAATTTCAGAAGCAAATTTATAGCCATACAAGATAGTAGTTTCTCAGTCCAGAGAAGTTTGCATCATGGTTGATAATTTGAACTACAGGAGGACAGTGAGCATGAGGGTTTCCTTTGAAGTCGTAGTTCAAATTTTAGAATTATCCCAGTAGTGCTTTCTTGAGCCGACACTCCAAGGTGCACAAACTCTACAGTAGTTTGAGGAATCGTTGCAAATAATTCTGAAACTTAAAGCTTCTTTTCTTTCATCCATAAAATGGCAAAAATAAATATCCCCTCCACTTAAGAGGCTTAAGAGTTCTGCAGCTTCTATCTGTTCTCAGTCCTTGACTCAGACTTGGCATCAGCAAGTGCTGACTGTCTCTCTCCTACCCCTTCCTGAACGTCAGTTATTTTCTTCATTTCCTTTTATGTGGAAGAGATTACTTAAAACCAACTAGAGAATCAAGTATATATTGACATGTTCTGCTGTTGTTCATTAAAAAGGGCCTTTTGCTTTTGTGCAGGCAGGAGGGCTCAGAAAAAAAACTAACCCATGTTATCATACTAAGAGTTCACTGAATGATTAGTAGCAGAATGAAGAGAGTTTGACTTAACAATAGGCTAGGGAGATGCCTCAGACAGTAAGAGGCTGCCCTCTCAAGCACACAGAGCTGAGTTAGACCCCAGAATCCCCATTTAAAAAGGACAAGTCTTTGTAATCTATTGCTGGAGAAGTGGAGACTGTTGGATCCCTGGAGCTAGCCTGGCCTACTTGATGAGCTCCAGGTCAGTGAGAGACCCTTGCCTTTCTCTCACATGCCCATAAGGTAGATGGCATCTGAGGTACAGTATCTGAGGTTGTCTTTTGACCTGTGCACACACCTCCCGCACTAGCGCACACACACACTAAAAGAGGGCTCAAGTTCATAAAGGCCAGCACTTTTCTTGTCTGGAGAAACTGTCTTATGGGCACATGTAGCTGTTTTGTCAGCATTCCTGTTTCTATAGCAGCATCAGGCAGTGAATGTGGCAAATGTGCACATTCCTGGTTTCATGACT
Source organism: Dicrostonyx torquatus (assembly GCA_028555095.1). NCBI lineage: Eukaryota > Metazoa > Chordata > Mammalia > Rodentia > Cricetidae > Dicrostonyx > Dicrostonyx torquatus. The sequence goes on along the minus strand of JAQHUG010000117.1, from coordinate 67,763 downwards.
GTCTTGCACAGTGAGTGTAAGCACTCCCCTCAATGCTGCATCTGCAGTGGATCCAGCCAAAGATGATGAGGAACCAGCCAGCTCTTTTGTAAGCTGTAAAGAGGAGCCGGTCATACCAGTGAGCAAAACCCTCACTGACATCAGCCTGTCTGAGTAGTTTATCACTTAGAGCCCGAGTGTTGTACACAGCTCCCCTGAGTAGAGGGGTTGAAGAAGAAGAAGAAAAAAAAGAAGCTAAAGAAGTTCAAATCTGGGGAAATGCTCCACTCATATCCAGTATGAGTAATATCCAAGTTGTTAGGAAAATAGGTGTCCAGGCAGAAAGTACTCCCTACTTTCAAGGATGTAAGGGAATAAGAATAGAGCATTGGAGCCAGGGAGATAAAAATGAAGAACTAACCTCCAATTGCCAAGTCTTAGTCCCAACCAAGTAACAAGAATTGGAAAATTTTTGCATGAGATAAGCTGGTAATGTAGAATAAAGCCGAGGAGTGTGTACATAGATGCTTTACTAAGTAACACCAGGTTGCTCAGAGCAAAGCAAGTTAGGCTTTGGTTTCTAGAACTTTCTGATTTTACTCTTATAATGAGTCTTAACCTTAATTATATATTCCTACATCAGATAGTCTACAGCTTTCCAGCTTTGTATTAATTTCTAATGAGATAAAAACCAGTGGCCTCCTTACATAAACACTAATCACAGTTGGATATTCTATTAAATGCGAAGGGAGAAAAAAAGACAGAGAACTTAGAAAAATAATTTACCTTTCTCTTTCTACTTGCCAAAATATATATTTACTTTTTTAAATTGTCTATGTTCTAGAAATGAAGTTTCATATAGTATTGCTAATGTTAAAGATACCTATTAAGAAAATAAGTGGTTAAATTGTACAATAAGAGCTATATGCCATTTTTTCCTTTCTTTTCTTTATTTTTATTTATTTTTTAACAGTTTTCCTCAAATTTATTCCTCTGGGCAAAAATCCAATTAGTGAAGTTTTGAACATTTAAACTGGACTTTTCTTAATAGAAATATGCTGTATAATACCTTTTATTAGATGAATTTTTATTTCAAAAATGAAATACTGTATTGATTCTCAAAAACAAGGTGGCTTGTTGAATGAGACAGTCTGCCACTCATTGTAGTTGCTGCCCTGTTGACTGAGCCTGTGATGAGCTACAAGTTGGATTATTAAAGTCATTCATTGAAAAGTTGTCCCCATATAGAGGTTTGTGTATGGGGCTGGGAAGTCAACACGGGTCTTTCCTACTGCTCAAGCACAGATTTTCTGATTGAAAATTACCGTTTGGATTTGTAAACATAATGATGAAATAATGTTTTCCCTCTTTCAGGTTTTTTTTTTTTTTAATGGAAGGTCTGTATATGACAAGTCTGTGACAAGCCTAATTGGGATATCCTTGTGAACCATGTCATGTATGCAGCACTGTGATTTGCAAACATATGTTTCCTTTCAATAAATGTCACGGCTTTCACAGTGGTTCTACCTTGGCCTCTTTTGTAATCTTTTGCATTCCAATGTAGGCAACGGTTTGAGCATTCTTTAATTGGTAACCTATGAGTGTTTATGATGCAATACCACGTTGATGAGCATGAAGACTCAGAGTTCAAACTGCAAAGAAAGTCTCTTCCACTACATGTAAAACTCCACATGAGCCCATTGTGTGTGCTTGAGTGAATTTGTGTAAAGGTTATATGTGAACCAAGCCACCTTCCCTTCTGTGACTCTGAGCAGTTCCAGTGGCTGACCCAGTAGGAATGGTGGGCTGTGCTGATTGGTAGGAAGGCTTCCTGCAGCAGTTTCTGCACATGGACATCCACTGCAGCCTCCACACTGCTACCTCCACTTGAGGGACTGTGGTAATTCAACAGCAGATAAATCGTGCCTTACAGATCATTAGACCCTGAGTCCTGAATTCAAACCCAGACGTGATTGATTTGGGATGTGAGAACCTTAGAAAAGTAGAATAGTCATTTTATTTGCTTATCGTAGTCTGAAAACATTAGTTTTAAGTTTGGCAGAAACCTGGACAACAGTGATGGTGCATTGGGCTATATATGTTGATAATTTTTAGTCAATCTTTCTTTTGTTTACGTTGAATATGAGATGAAAGCAAATTTAAAGTGAAGATATAGTTGGTTTTTCCCAAGATCCCTAATCTTGTTTTTTTTTTCCCTATGTATGTTTCAGCACATATACATAAAGAGTGCTATGACATTTAAAAGCAAAAGGTTCATCTTTCTAGGGTGCCCTGAGTTTGAACTTCTACCATCAGTTCATGATTTAGCCTTGGCTCTTGTCCATGTAGTCCCAGGGCCCTCCAGGGACCAGGACCAGGCTATGAAACCCAATATTTCACCTCCACATCTACCTTGAGCTCATAAGCATTTTTAGAAAAGTTCATCATCTTGATAGACAGCATTGAAACACTCTTTTTTTTTTAATTAGAGAGATATATGCAGACAGCAAAGCTGACCAGTATGAGATTTTTAAGAGAATAGATGGTTTACGTCATTAGTAAAAATCAGTTCACATCAGGCAACTTCTAAAAAGTCTTTCATCTGAATCTGGATGACGAGTGACCCTAGTTTCATTCCAGGCCATCTGGAACCCCACTGAGAATTTTTGTTAATTTAAAAGAGAAATCATAAACAATTTTAAATGAAGAAGTTACTCCTTGCTCCCTCCTAGACTCCCCCCTGAGGACAGAATAGATTCATGTAACAATGAATGCTTTTTTGGCCAGCATCTTCTACTTTAAAATACATTCTTGCACTAAAACCAGAATGGCTGTGGAATCTCATCTGCTCTATGGTTGAGTAATGAGTACTGATTGCAAACTGTGTATTCGGTGTGCATCCCTTCACATTCTTCTCTGCTCAACCAACTTCTTTCTGGAAGTTCTTCAATCAACCCAGCAACACTTGCAAAAATAGCCACTTGGAATGAAGAACAAACATTTAATTTTGTCCTAAATCTGTAAATCCGAAAGCCTGAATCCAGTCTTGGCTTTCCTGGTGAGTAGTACTGTCTACGTTGCTTCCGCTTCCACCTTCCGTTTCCCATCTGTGAAAGCATTCAGGGAACAGAAACCACCCACCACACTCTGGGGAGGAGAGGAGCAGATGGCATGTGAGTGACAGCAGGGCTATGGGAAGAAATCACCAAGTGACATCACCTGAAGTCGTTGATGACCTCTGCCAGGCAAGAAGCATGTTTGTTCAGCCCCCACTAAGCTTGCTCCAACTTGGTACTTCCTCTGTTCCTGGCATATTGTTTGACACTGTATAGGCACTTGGTTATGCTCCTGAATGAATGAACTTCTCTCATGCTGAAGGGAACTACACTCCAAGGTCTGTAAGTTGGTTCTACTAGGGAATTTTCTGTTGTCAAGGAACTTGCAGAACACTGTGGCTTCTATGTTTCTAGGACAGCATGCCCTTCACCTTCAGACACAAACAACCATGCTTCCTGTCGTTAGACATTTGCCTTGCATGGTTTCATTGTAATGCAAATCTTCTAGATTTTCTGCTTTCTTTTATATAAAATCAAATAAAATTTTATGTACTCCATGTATTAAGTAATTGATGAAACCAATAAAATGACACACTATTGGAATCGAGATTTTCTTTTCATTATTTTTCTCTTTTGAATTGTTAGAGGAATATCTTCTATCCCTGCAAGTAAAACTAATAAGTAGCCATCTAGTTCTGCAATGAAAGCCAGGCATACTATGGTCAATGAACTTGCCTGTTGCATGTTTGTATATGGTTTCTGCCAGACAAAATATAGAGGGATAAACCTCCTCTTCACATTATGGACACTCTGTTTTACATATTACTAATGTGAAATTTGTACTCTATGACTTTGTCCCTTTAAGAAATTTTTTTTTTCACCAGGCAGTGGTTGTGCACACCTTTAATCCCAGCACTCGGGATTAAAGAACTAGTGGAGCTCTAAGTTCAAGGCCAGCCTGGTCTACAGAGAGAGTTCCAGGACAGGCTGCCAAGCTACATAGAGAAACCTTGTCTCAAATAAGCAAAATTTGTCTAAGGTTACTTCTGCTTCCTACAAGTAGAAAGGTGGATATTAAGGAATAGTCCAGGGTTCTTCCGACCTGGGTTTGAGTCCCTCAGAGCTGCTGATAATTATGATTGCTTCACCTTGAAGGGATCATGGCGCTCTGCAGTACTTATATGTTTGCATTCTTTCTTCCCTCTGTTGTGCACAGATTACATGCAAGAAAGAAAGAGACATCAAGCCTTTAGATTCACAAACCTAGACACAAATCCCAGTGGCCCACACTTGGCTATGGGGCCTTGTACAAGTTCCTGAGTTTGTTCTGTCACTTGAAAGTCAGGTTATGTCTTTAAAACATCATGTAAGGCAACTAATAGAAGATTTTCTGTTGAGGGAAGATCCATCCTTACTATGTAATAGGTAGGCATTTGTAAGTAGAGGCTTGTCTCCTGTCTGTCTGCTTCCAAACTCTCAGCAACCACTTCCCAAATTACCACACCGAAGCCTATATTAATTATAAATGTTTGGCTGTTAACTCAAGCTTATTATTCACTAGCTCTTACAACTTAAATTAACCCATTTCTATTAACCTATGTATTGCCACATGGCCATAGCTTTACCAGTCCTCTGGCATCTTGTTTCCTGGGTGGCTGGCTGACATCTCCCTCAACTCCACCCTACTTCTCTCTGTATTTTCAATTTGACTTTCCTGCCTAGCTATAGGCCAAATCGGCTTTTATTATCAACCAATGAGAGCAATACATATTCACAGCATACAGAAGGATTATTCCACAGCAGGCACTGTTTGCAGATAGAAGGGCAGGCATCCTGAAAGGGAAGTTTGTAACTTAGAAGAAACTGTTTCAAAATATATTAGAGAATATGCTTATATTCATGAATCAGTTGCAGAAGAACATTCCAAGGACATTTAATACATACCAAGCAATCACACACGGCATACTCTTCATGAGAACTTTGTTAAAGTTTTTTCATCTATGAGTTATTCCAAATCTACAGTTGAGGAAACTGACAAATTTTGCTAATAATCCAAAGTCTCATAGCCAATAACCAAGAATCTGGAATTTGAGTACCAATAGTATTACTTTAAGCCTACCTTCTTTACCTTTATGTGTGTATGGAAGCCAAAATTATTGCCAGAATCAATTATAAAAACTATCAAGAAGCCAGAAAGAGGAAACTGGCAAGAGGTATCAGAAAAGAGGGGGCGCGTCACGTGTGAGAGGCTCAAATGAAGATGGTGTCTAGTCGTTTTGTGTTGGAAAAGAATACCAAAGCCTCAGTGATTTTTGCAAGAAAACCCAAGACCAAAGTGTTGGCAGGTTTAATTGCTGGTGAGATATGTACCCTCTGTGGGGATGCTGAGAAATGCCATGACCTCACATGGCTGAAGGCAGAATGGAAAGAGAGCAAATGAAATGTGAAACCTCCTTTGCTGTAGTCTTCTCATTCACAAGGGCTGAGGCCCCTACACACAGCTTCTTCTAAAAGTGATTATATGGGCAAGATGAGTTTGGAGGGAGTACATTCAAAGCACATGCGTTCTGATCGATTGCCCCTTATAAGAAATATATTCATTCCATCCCAGTAGTTCTCATAGTCTTAACTCATCCTAGTATCAACTGAAACGTCTAAGTCTGGAGCCCTTTCTATCATTGTAGTCAGATCTGCGAGTAAGAGATGGGCTTCATACCGAGGCCAGTTGCTCCCCACCTGTAAATGACGTAAAACATGTGTTTCCAAAATTCAGTGGAAAGACAGGAATATGGCAGTGTCATAGTCACTGTTCTATCACTGTGAAGAGACACTGTGACCAAGACACTTATAAAAAATCTTATTGTGGACTTGCTGACAGCATCAGAACATTTGTTCATGAGCATCATGACAGAACATAGCACAGGCAGGCAGGCAGGCACACAGGCAAGGCACTGGACCACTAGCACAGAGTTCATGTCTCATCTACAAGAAACAGGTAGAGAAAAAGTGAGACTAGGCTGGGCATGGGCCTTTGAAACCTCAAAGCCCACCCCCAGTGACACACCTCCTCCAACAAGGCCATACTTCTAATCATTCTGGACAGATTACCAACTGGGAACCAAACGTTCAAATATATGAGCCTATGGGGGTCATTCTTCTTCAAACCACCACAGAATGATATTCCCATTCCCAAAAGAAACATCAAAGAAGGGGAGAGTAACAGGTCCCCAATAAGGCCAAAACATTATATTTTAAGGCAATAGAATTGGCTTTTTAGACTGTATGAGCTACTGTCTGGACATATTGGTTCAAGAATTGGATGCTCAAGGATCCAGGCAACCCATCCCTCATTGAATTGAAGATGCTTGTTTTTCCTCCTAGACTTTTTAGGCATAAGCACTATTTAATAAAAATAAAATTAAGTAAATGCAAGATGATTCTGTAAACATCCTTTTGTAGACAGACATGTGTGGAGTACTTTTGACTCATGTTCAACTGTGATCCTGTTGGCCTAAAAGTCATCTGACCTTCATGTATGCTATTAAAGAACACCATGTGAGTCTACGCCTCTGAATTTAACCCAAACCCTTCTGAATTTAGTTGTTGGAACTTTCTTGATCTTTCTCGGGATTATCTGCAGAAGAGTTTTGAACCGCAACCCACTCTTTCTTAAAATGACCACTAATTGACCTGTTGACTGAAGTATTATATGGGCTTGTAGCCCTGCACTTGCATTACCAGGAATGGCAACCAGGTTCTCACATGTGCATGTGGTGAACTGCTATTCAAAACTGACTGTGTTGTGCTATAAATACAAGGCTTAGTGGGAGACTGCCTGTTAAGCTGCAAAAGACCCTGGACTTAATCCCTAACACATAGGAAATGGACTAGGGTTCTCTATTGTTCTTCATCCTTGGTTCATACACTTTAAATGCAGAAGTGCATGCATTCAAAGCAATGAAGTACATTTGTCTGTTAAGTTACAAGGAATTTTGACCAGTTATTTTATTTTAATCACTCACCCTTGTCTATGTCAATGAAAAGGTATTCATAATTTTGCCTTGGGCTTAAAAATAATAACATATATTCTGTTTGTAGTTGAGCCTGTGCTAACAATCTCTAGTGGGTCCCAGATATGATTTACCCCATAGAGATATAAACCATATTGGTAATGTTTGGCTTACTGCCCTACTTCAATGTTTTATGGAGACCTCCGGTTCATAGAGAGCCCTTAAACAATGATTTAAATATCACTTTATAGAATTTAACCTTCCCCTAAGGAACAATAATAATTTCTTACTTGAGTGTTTTTATTTTTAATAACAATGCCAAGTAATAGCTGAGTCCTCTAATATCTGTTTACCTGCCCACTAGCTAAAGCAGGAATTTGTTCTCTTCATTCAGGGTCAGAAATTGTGCACACACATGCACACACATTTATATATGTGGGTATGTGCATGAGTAATATATATGTATGGTGTGTGTAATATATATTATATATAATTCATATATATGTAAGGTATGTATAATATCACACGTATATATAATTTTTTCAAGTAGAGCTCAAAATTTATCAGATTGACCTTAAATATTAGAGTTCTGTTAAAGCATTTTGAAGTGTTTAAGTATTTTCAGAAACACTTAGTTTTGTGTTTGTTACTCTCAGGAAATGTGGGATAGTGGAAAGAGGGTGGGGGACATGGGGAAAGGAAGAAAAGGCCTTGAAGTCTGTATTCTATGACTTTGAAGGGGAAGAGAATGGTGTTTTATCATTGAGAATAAGTTATATACATATTCCATTTAATTCTACTAACAGCCCAATAAAGTAATGAGTTTTGCCAAGCTATTGTGTGGGTGAGAAGATGAAGGCACATAGTTTAAGTTCTAGGGAAGTGACATCACTTGGGTCAGGCTTGATGCCCTTAGGTTTATAAGAAGCCGCCTTTCTGTAATTGCTGTAGGTTTATAGGAAGCTGCCTTTCTGGAATCGCTCTATTCTATATGAAGCACACTAAACCTGACTGGTAACCGAAGTAGAATTTCAGTTACGATAGTGTTTTCTCTCTTATTCTCTAAAGAATGTTCTCTAAGGATTTAATGATGCTAAACCCCTATTTGAAATGGTGCCATGCCAACTCTGAGAGAAAAATAAATTTTTTTGAAAATTTTAAGCCCAACAAGTAATTTTCTAGTATACAATTTAATTCTCTCTATTGTACCTTAATGTCCTCCATCCTTCTGTGAACAAATAATCATTCAGTTGGTTCCATAACAAACTGTGACCTCCCATGGTTCTTAACCTGTTCCACCTCAAGGCTATGTTAGAGGTACAACTTTTAGGGAGCCATTTGTTTCATTGTGCTCATCACGTTCTGATCACACAAACATCAAATATTAACTGTTAATACAGTAATTTTCTCCTTTTTTTAAGAGGGCACCAGACTATTAAAGATGGCTGTGAGCCACCATGTAGTTGCTGGGAATTGAACTCAAGACCTTTGGAAGAGCAGGCAATGCCCTTAACCACTGAGCCATCTCTCCAGCCCAAAAGAGTAATTTAATAAGCATAATTAAGGCTTAGACTCAAAGAACTTTGAAATTATTGCCTCAAGTATTTTTAGCATTCCTGCCTGGTGTTTGCTCTCCTTTCTCCCCTCCT
>JAQHUG010000117.1:15138-58695 GCA_028555095.1 Dicrostonyx torquatus | reverse complement strand
AACAATTGTGTTTTTGATAAGCACATAGCAACTGGCTATATATGTAAATCAATATACAGTGCATCTATATTTTAAGCCAGAGTGCAATCTCAACCAATAATTGGGAAAGGAGTTGATGAAAACTATAATCTAGCATCAAGTATACTATTACAAAAGTCCAGTCTATTAAAGTAATAAATGTGCCAAATGCAGTTTTTAGAACAAAGGGAACTTTCTTATTTTGCCAAACAAAGGAGAGAATTTAAAATGCATTTACATAGTTCACATGAAGGAGGTATTGGTGGAGAAATACAGTAGAGTACAGAAAGAGCTATGTATTTAATGACCTGTTTTTCAGAAGAGAGTTTTCTCTTGATTTTATAAGGTTTTGGCGTTCTGTCTTGGATTTTCTTTTACCTGTAATTATTAATTGTTAAATCTTTATTTTGATATAAAGCTTGCCTAGTTGTATCGTTAGTAGAACAACTCATAGCTCTCCTATATTACAATCAATGAAATACTAAAATAGGTTTTATATTTCTATACACACATATGCACGCACGTGCATATAGATATAGGCACCCATATCCATTCTTACTTTCTTGAAGAAAATGATGCTTAGGTTGTAAAAGCAGCCTGTTCTGCATCATGCTCCTGATTTTCCTTTGTAGACCACAAATGGGACTTTTAAGTCAGTCGTAATAAGTTTCATGAGAATATGTCTTTATAAGACAGGATGAATTTTCTTTTCTCCCTGTGTGTGATACATGTGTGCATATGTGTGTATACATGAGTGTGGAAGTTGGATGTCTTCAGTTTGTTCTCTCCATATATATTTCAATTGTTTAATAAGATAAGGTATTTAAGAAACAAAAACAAAAAACAATTTTTCATTTGAAAAGTGACATTTATGCTTGAGTTCAAAAGCCTTTAATCACTTTTTCCACACACAATAATAAAGTAAAATTTGAAGTCATAGTAAGTTGAACACATATTTAATCAGATTTTATAAATCACAAATAACATTGGGGCACTTTGATATTCAGATCAGAGCTAGAATAATCATTTGATTTGCATATGACTTTATATTTTTCTAATTAAGTTTTGTCTTTGGGAATTCATGCAGTACATTCTGACTGCTCTCTCCCCATCACCTTATCTTCCTTCCATCCCAATCAATCCCCATCCCTCCCTACCTGTCCTTTTCCCAGATTCATGACATTTGCTTGGTGACCCATTTATTTTAACAAGGGCCTTCCCATTGGAGCCCAGTGGGGTCACTAGTGGTTACACTACTGAACATAAAGACCCCTTCTGTCTTTCTGATCTATAAAAACCAAATAGGTCAGCAGTGAGAAATAGGGTCTCTGAGCCCCTCCCCTATCCATGCTTGACTACTGATAGGTCCATTCTTGTGCAGGCCCAGTGTAAGATAGGGTCTCTCACTGAACTCAGTAATCGGCTAGACAGGCTGACCACTAACCTCTAGGTCCCTGCTTCCCAGCACTGGGATGACAGTTATTTGTTGCCATGCTTAGCTTTTATATAGTTGTCAGGGATCCCAACCAAGTCCCTCATGGTTGTGTTGGAATTTTACCCACTGACTCATCCCCTTCAACACCCCTCTTCCCCTCTCTTTAAATACAGCTGTGTCAGACTTGATTATTGAGAGAATTTTTCTTCAAATGAGATTATTCTGTGATAAAAATATATTCCAAGAAATTATCTATTTTTACAAAAAATAACATGGTTTCCCCTTTTATTGATTTGGTGCTGGTAGACATGAAGAATCATGAACAGACATGAAGAATATGAATAGATTGTGACTTACAATAGGCACTTTGTTTCCAAAACAACTGGGAATTAAGAATTATAAGGAATATATGGCAGACGCAGAAAGTTATATGGGAAACAATCCTTGATATTTTATATCATCAAAAACAATATATACAAAGTGGTATAAACCTAGACCAAACTTATAAAGATGACAAAACATAGTACATCAATAAAAAAGAAGAAAAGGTATTAGGTATTCCTCCCTGACTTGCCTTAGTTTACATGGGTACTTTGCCTAAGTGAACTTGGTAGCACTATAATAACCATTTCAAAACTTGATAAATGTGCTTCTGAGACTGTATGATGATTTAAGATACCCCCCCAATTCCTACCTGAAAACACAGATTGAGAAGGATTTCTAGAACTGTGTACACTGCAGTGATTACAGTGGGCTCTGCAGGAACAGTAGGAGGAATGAAAGCCGATTGCTGTGTATAGGAGGAAACAGATATTCAGAGAAGCAGTCTCCACAGGATGGAACGGTGTTCATGACAAGCAAATTTGTGGTATGTGCTGAGAAAGTAAAAAGGTGTGTCTTCTAGATAAAGTGCTCTCAACATATCAGGGAGAGTTGTGATTCCTGGGAGGTGTGAGCACAAGTGCAAATGTGCAGGATGGAAGGGTCCCCAGATGAGGTGCTAGATGTCAGGGGTGCACAGTGTTTTGCTGTTGATGGCTCTGCACCAAGGATGAACTGATGAAAAAAAAGATCATGTCTGCCATCATGTTAGAAGCAGGATTCAGATTCTTAAATTGTCTAGTGAATGGGGAAAATTGAACTTTATGGACTGCATATTTCCAAACTGTCCTCAGATTTATGACTTACAACAGTCACAGAATCAGCATATTTTCATGTGATGAGTATACCAGGCACCACCACACATATTAAGAAAAATAACATCTTGTGTCTGCCATTTTAGGATTAGCTCTAGAGGAAAGAACCCGGGTGTGGCAGTTTGGTGCTGGCTACTACTTTCTCTTCGACTCATAAAGGAATCTCAGAATGCTACTCTGTGGTCGTCTGGTTATAACAGCGGGAGCCTACTGTACAGAAGAGTAAACCATTGGCAAATGACCTCTGTAAATATTCTTGGGTAGCAGCTATTCTGATTGCCTGATCTCCAGCACTGGGGAGAAACATGGTATAATTTAGGGAGGGATGAGAGGGTGCTAACATCAAGGCTAATCTCACGCAGATGTGTCTGAATCCCATGGTCCCACTGGGTCATGCTAAGCTGTATTTGCTGAGACCTCCTGTAACTTCTTTGTGAACTCATCCATTATACCACAAAGTCCCCAAATCAGCTGTTTCTCTGCCAGCTCACCACTGCGTTTTCCTTCTCTTCTTATAACCTGCATTTTTTATGCTAATTGCTGTTCTTCTGATTTCTGTGTTGGCCCTTGTCAGATCATCACTGCCAAGTAGGACTTTGTGCAGTGGTAAGAATGCCATACTCTGCACTATCTGCTAAGGTTGGCATGTGTAGCCACTAAGCACTTTGTGGCTTCTATGACTGAGAAATCCAATTTTAAATTTTAGTTGATTAAAGCAACCATGTGTTCCAAAGGTTCTGTATGAGATAACACAGGTCTAATTGTTCATAGAAAGCATACAGTTCAGTGCAGATTTTTATTTCCTTGACAACCATATGCCTAGTGAGTCATTCCAACTATTCTAGTTCTTAAAATATAAGAAATTCTTTTCTGCACTGAGCTATGATCTTCTTTTTTTCCAACAGAAACACCCTATGTAATCTGGAATTTACTGTGCACCACACTGGCCTCCTGAGTTCTGGGATTACAGATGTGCACCACCATATCTGGCCCCAAACTATTTTTTCCCAATTCTGTATTAGATCTAGGAGTGAGATGTGGCCATACCATTTGCGCTGTGTGAGTTGTAGAAAAGGATGCTTTGTTGGGGCTAAATCCCTGCTATGGCTTTTGGCTCCTCCACCTCTTGGGATTCTCCACCCCAGAGAGAATATAGGTATTCCTACTTTTGTCTGGGATTCCTTGGTTAAGAACTTCAGAGTGGAGAAGCAGCTCTGGTTTTATATAAACGTATGACAAGTGGTACATTTCTTCCTCATAAGCTCCTGTGGAACAGTGGGTAGGTCAGTACGAAGAGAGAAAATAGACATGTGACCTGGCACAGACCACTCTACCACAGTGCTGCTCTGACAAACTGTGCATCTGAGAAGGGAACAGGACTCATGAGCTCAGTTTTTAACGTGTTGAGTTTGAGTTCTTTAAGGGGGAGGTGTGGCTTAGATATCTGTATTTTTATAGAAAAATCCACAATGGAGGTGCACTTGTGTGTGTGTGTGTGTGTGTGTGTGTGTGTGAGAGAGAGAGAGAGAGAGAGAGAGAGAGACAGACAGAGAGAGACAGAGACAGAGAAAGAGAGAGAGATAACAGGAATGGATATAATGCTCCCCAACAATGATACTTAAATATAATGGAAATGAACCAAAACCAAGATAAAGCAGCCATGAAAGACAAAGGAAGAAACAAATGCAAAATAAAGGACAACCAATTGTGTCACAAGTCACAGATCCTGTAAGGTCAAGACACAGGAGGGCAGTAAAGTTTTTGCTATATGAAGTTCCCATGTCATATAAACTAGAGGCCTTCAGGAGAACAGTTCCAGTGACAACAGATACCCAGGCTTCCCTAGATGAGGTGGAAGGTGAGGAAATAAAGACCATGCCTTAGAACATGTCTGACTATGCAGGGCAGCAAGCTGGGATTGCTACAGCTGGAGAGGAATTGAGGGATAGGTGGTGGACTTTTTACAAGGTTGATTAGAGATGAATGTAAGCGAAGGTGTCAAGGAGAAGGGCGGGTAAACTAAGGTTGAAGATGCGGCAGTGAGTCAATCATTAAGGGACCAACCACCAAAAAAGAAAGAACACCAGGTTTTGGATATTAGGCTAGGAAGACACCCAGACATGAGCAGAGAATGGGGTGGTTGTCCAGTTTAATGGTGAAAAGGTGGGTGTGGCTGCAGCTGTCACCAGCTTCAGTAGATAGCAGTTGAGAAGGTCATTGTTTGTGCTGTCCTTTGCCCCAAACCAGATTTATACCCAGGATTCCTCAAGTGATTTTAATATATGAATGAGTATAAATATCCCTGTAAAGAGATTTCCTATTCAAGTCATTGTGCATCTGGCTGGTGTATCTCTATAGTAAAGAAACTTGTCCAGCGTCCTCTATAAATGGTCTTGGTAGCAGTTTGTTGGATCTGCAATATAGAGGAACTTTAGGCATCCCCTTTAGCTGACTGAGTTAAGACAGAAAGCAAGCATGGTGATTGTTTTGACTTTTTCCCCCTTGCGGTCTGTATCACGAGTGCACAGTTCTAATTTTAAGCAAACCCTGTGAAATCATGTCCTTGAGTGTCTAAAGTACCTAGCCCTGAGCAGTGACTGAGGCTTGTGATTGGCCCAGATGTAATCACAGGTCCAGCCTTCTGTGGTTCACAACATCTGCATGTGTATAGCCGGGTGTGTGTGACACTTTCCCGCCACCCTATGCAGCTGATGACCTTCACAGGTGCTGGGAGAGAAACAGGTGCCTCAGGCATGCTGTGTGTGCTGGGATGTGAGGGGTATCAACGTCTGAGGAAGTCTTGTTATGCAAAATTAAAATGTAACTAAACACCGGAATACTTAATGATTTCTTAAAGTCATGTGCCTTTTCATTAAGCAACAATAGGATGTATAATATCCATATTTAGTTTAAAGATAACACATTTCATTGCGTGACTATTTCTCTCGTATGAAGCCAAGCAGCTGTTTCTCCAGATGCCACATGAGGCTCTGAAGGGAATTGTTGCTAAATCCTAAGCCATAGTTAGCTAGATATTGAAGGAAATACTACACGATGTATCTGCTCTAATCAGTAAGCCTCAGTGAGCTAAAATTTAAACACCCAGCGTGGAATTAATGTGGGAACTTGGATTACATTCTAAACAAGGGAAATGTAATTGCTGCGCTTCTGAGCTTGCCACATTGTGATTTTTATTATTTAAAACCTATTAAGGACCCATCACACACACAGAAAAAAACCCTCTTTGTTTTTGCTATAATCAGTTGTCATTGTGGCAGCCAATTGTTCAGAGAGTCAAAGTACAACATTATCATTTATGAGAAAGAGCTGACAACACATGATACATATTCTTAGCTGACTTCAAAGTGCCTGGGCCAGCATGTTCAATTAGAAGTAGCCTGTCTGAGTGAAGCCCAGCAAGTTGCAGGTGGTTCTGTACCGGAACCTTCCGTGCTGCAATGAAAACCTGCTCGCCAGCCATGTCAGAACATTTGGCTCTCTGCCCTACAGTGGCAAAATGATGGGTGGGGGGAATTTATAGAAGAATTCAATTGGTTTACAATGAGAAACTTGGAGAACATGTAAAAAAAATGGAGTTTAAAACATGCATATACACACTCACACACACAAAAGCTTGGCAATTTAGCTTAATAGTTTATTAGTGGTGATAGAGAGGTGGTTCATTCTGTAAAGCGCTGGCTGTTCAAAATATGAGGACCTGCACCTAAATGCAGCTTGCAGTTCTAATCCCGGCTCTGGGGACACAGAGACAGGAGCATCCCTGGGGCTTGTTGACCAGTCAGTCTAGTCAAACTAATGAGCTCCCGATTCAAGGAGAGACCATGTCACAAAAAGTAAAGTGGAGAGTGATTCAGGAAGATACTCAACATTCACCTCTTGTCCCTCCAGCCAGCCCGACACTTCCCCACACATATACACACAGGCACACACACGCACACACATGAACAGATACACAAATTATTAAGGAAAAGCAAATGATGTGTTGACACAAGATAATTCTGTTGGGTGCTCCCCCACCTCTATAATATTCTCAAAATATTCATTTATGTTGCTAAGTTTTAAGAAGGCTTAAAGTGTCCTGATTTTCGGAAGTATTGATTTTATTGTAGATATATGCATTTAGGAAACAATGGGAAGTTAGAGGTGGCAGATGAGCAATTCTTTTCTCTGATTGTTATCATGCAGTCATTTTATTATTCTTTCTTTTATTACAGAGGGCTAGCAATACTTGGGTATTAATCCCATGACCTTGAAAGCACAAGTCCATAAGCAGATGGCCCTTAAGTCCATGCATATCCATCAGCCGTTGAGCTGGCTTGCACTTTCACATCTATATGGATAAGGGAATCCCTTCCCTGCTTCCTGCAGTTTGATCCACTCTGTAACTCGTCTCCGTATATATTCCCTCTCAAGATCCGCAGCCCAGGATCCCTGGACAGTGTCATTTCTGATGTCCCCCACCCCCATCCTCCTCCACTTCTGCATGTCTTGCCTCACCTGGAACCCCTCAATTCTACACAGCCTTTCATCACTGTGAATTCGTTGTCCCATTAAAAGTGTGTTCGTATTTTGTTAGCACAATGAGCCTTCTTAGAAAAAGTAAACAGGAGGCCTGCATTTCTCTTGAAAGTGTTTCATGGAAATAATTGGTTTAGGTCTGTGAGTGCCTAGCAAGATGTGCCTTTGTGTTGTTCTTGGCAGATATAATAACAGCTATATAAGCGTTATTAGAAAATGTGACTGGAAGGCAGGAAATCATGAGAGGAAAATCATTGTGACGTCACAAAGATAGCCACTGCTAAAAACACAGGTAACCAACCAACAGTTCTTAATCTGGACACGGGATGGATCTGGAAGTCAGGAGTGCGTGTCAGTCCTGTACCCAGTCCTGTTCACTAATCACCAGTTCCAGGAACTGGAGAGAACCCTTCTGATCTATGAGATGTGTGCTGGGGCAGATGATGGACTGAGAACCGTTAACTGCGACATGAAAATATGGAGATTATCACAGATGTTCCTAGACAGAAGATTCTATAGAGAGGGATGGAGGCCAGTGGAGGGGTTCTAAGCTTCGGCAGGTTCAAATGCAGAACCGTCGAGATAACTCTGAGTAGATGGAAAAGGATGAGGCCAGAAGCCTTGGAGTATAAATCCTTTCCTAGTGACTGCTAAGTCAGAGAATAGGCCCCCGAAGTCAATAATTAATCTCACCAAAGAGAGTCCTATTTTTGCTCTTAAGAGCTGTGATGGGCCTCTGGTGAACTCTGTGTAATGTGCAGGAGCACATAATGAGAAGCGACCAAGTGCTCTTGCTCCGTAGCTGCACGAGTCGCCTCACACCACTAGGAATTCATTTCATAAATCACAGCTCTAGCAGAAGAAACCAAACCACTCCGAAAAAGCCCAAGGAAAGTGTTCCCAAGGAGTAGCAATTTACCCTCTCCTTAGCTAGACCAGAAACTTCCTGTGACATTAAAGTTGTTTGTCAATTATAAAAGCATTCTAGGTTCACAAATAGCATTTCATGAGTTTCTGAAGACCTTGGGTTTCTGGAGTTCTGATGCTATCCCAATGTGTATTCGTATGTATCTTTTCATATCACAAAGGCTAAATGCAGCTAGGGAGACAGTGACAATTTCGTCAAATGGACTGCAGGAGAAATGAGTTGTGAATGAAATCAAGCTCTTTGTGCCTCCATTCTTTGTCGCATGCTCATGACAAAAACAAGTGGGTCCTAATAAAGAATGGGAAGGCAAGAGTGTGAGCTCCGAGCACAGTCAGCTGTCATCCTTAAGGATGGCCATCACATGGCGCCATGATTAATTAAGGCATCTGCCAATCATGCGGCCTGGAATCATTGCTTTGAAAGGGCAGAGAGCCTGGATATTTACAGAGGGATCATCTTCTCATATTCAGAGCGTAGCGCAGCTTCCCCTGGCAGCCTGTGGCTTGTTGGCAAAATGTCTTCAATTATGGGCAAACTGCCTAGCCTCATATCGTAACTAACCAATTTGTCAAGAGTGTGTATTTGGAAAGCTATGGAGACAGAAATGTTTTACTTATTTCAAATGGTTTGAGAGGAAAACCTGCTGAACATACATTCAAAACTACGGAATCTTATGAAACTTTACTGTTAGGTAAATATTTAATAAAACTGCCCATGCCTCATACAAAGAAAAATTAGAGAAAAAT
Source organism: Dicrostonyx torquatus (assembly GCA_028555095.1). Lineage (NCBI taxonomy): Eukaryota > Metazoa > Chordata > Mammalia > Rodentia > Cricetidae > Dicrostonyx > Dicrostonyx torquatus. The sequence goes on along the minus strand of JAQHUG010000117.1, from coordinate 49,833 downwards.
GATACTAATAAAAACGGAACCTATGGGTGTTAACACATAATTCCTACATGGAGAAGTTAAATTCTTTCTCTCTGCCCTCCACGTGTAAACTAATAAACAGCTATGCTCTCTATTCTGCTTTATCTTTTTATTTTATTTTATTGTATTCTAGACAGGGTCTCATTCTCAGTCTAGCCTCAAAATCATAAGCCTACAGCTTCACTCTCCCAAATGCTGGAATTACTGGCATGTGTCATGACACCCAGCTATGGCATGATCTTTCTTTAAGTCCAAATTGCCAAGACAAAATTATAGTCTCTTTTACATTCTGTGATGATCTTGGGATCCAAGCACTGGGTACTAAAATTTATATTATAAATTAGATAGACATGTATAGACTATATAAGAGAGCCTACAACATCACAATTAAAATACAGTGAAGGCCAGTTAATGCAATAAAAGCAGACTGAAGACATACATTAACATTGTTTCATTTTTCTTGCTCCTTGTCTATCTTTAAGAACAAAATTCAGGATAATGTGAGAGAGTAAATAGTTATTAGCAGATAACTACAAGGGACAGAGATTCTGTCTCTCTTCTTCTGAAGCATGTGTTCTTTTGAACATTGAAAAGTACCGACTTTCCCACAAAGTCAACTGTAAAGTCTGTAGCTAAAGCCAGAGGCATTTCCTGTTCAGTTTCAGTCTGGAGCTTCTGAGTATTTATTTACTTGTGTGATCATTTGTTTATCCCTTGTCTTCCCTACTTTATTAAAGACTTAGGAGAGTAAGGATCATGTCTCCTTCAACGCTATACTTCCAGTATCTACAGCAAATAAATTTTCTAATGGTTATTAATGGCATATGGCCTGTAAAATATCTTGTGGAATAAATCTAAAATCTCACAGAATAAGTAGTATAAGATTACCTGTTATCATGTAATAAAGATAATGTAGGAATAAGATTGTTATGTCTGAATAATTATAATTGTTATTTTGACTGTAATGTAGGAATATAATTGCTAATATAGGAATAGGAGTGTACATTTTCTCCCTCTGTATTTTCAAGGCCCAAGCTTTGGTCTGTTCTGTATTCTATTACAGAACACCCGAGGCTGGTAACATAGAGACAGCAGGTTTGCTTGGCTCACACTTCTACAAATCTAACAGCACACACTAGCATCAATTTGGCTTTCTCCCATGAAACACCAAGAGGTGAGAGTAGGTTTATAACAACCTGCTCTCAGATGTAATGAATCCAGACCTGCATGATCCAGCTCAATCCTGTGGGATCTCACACAGTCTCTCCAGAAAGACATTAATCCACTAGTGGGCCTAGATCCGTTGCCACCCTGTAGTCTCTTAATTCATTGCCAGCTTCAGCACACTTATGCTTAACGAAGTTTCAACATGAGTTCTGGTACCATAAAAATTGGTAGGACTTTTATCCTTCCACGTTTTCTCACTGTCTGCCATGGTATGTCCTCTGTCTATCAAAGCAATTCCTTCTTCCTGTCTTACCACCAGGTTTTAGCCCCTCACCTCCACTTCCCAGCTGACTTTGTTGTGACAGGGCGGGCCTGTGCAGACCTGCTTTCCTGAAGGGTGCTTCGTACTCTCTGGAGACGTGTGGTGCTGAGGAGCTTTGCATTCTTTCAGACTGAATTGTGGACCTCTTAAGCTTAGAACTTTGTACATAGACTTTTTGGGGTGAGGGATACTTTTTTTTTGTGAAGTTTACAAAACAGAAGCAAAGAAATTAAGCTTTAATTAAGGAAGTGAGCAATAACATGAGCTTATCAAAGCCCAGGGGGCAAAGTCTAAAATATGAAGCTGCATGCAGTCTCTCTTGTTTATTCTTGGCAGTCGTCAAATGAAAATAAGCAAGCCTTGGTGGGAACGCAGATATACATCTAATTTATTTTCAAATATTTATATACATGCAGACTATGAATCACATTGCCTACTTTCGATGACTCATTTCCATTTCCTGAATGAATTTGTTTTCTTATTCTATGAGTGATGGCCATGTAGGAATAGCTTATGGAAGCCTACTTCTTAAGCAGTCTGTGCATCGATGAACACTTGAGCTACTGAAGAAGACCACTTGCTTAGGGACGCTTGGCTTGGGATGGAGTACTCAGCTTTAGTACCTTCTCCTAGTGTTTGGTTCACTGAAGAATACGTATGATGCCACGCTAGAGTTCCCTGATTTAATTCTGCATCTTTAGTGTATGCCAGTTGCCTGGGGCCTCTGCTTTCAGTCACAAATTTGCGTGCTAATTTCTAAGGTCAGTCTACCCACGGAATCCAGAACACTGTCCATATAGTTTGAATTTCTCTTTCCTTATTTCTCTCCAGTTTGCCCACTGTGGCTTGTCTTAGATGCCAATAAAAACCAATCAAGATGAAACATGAAGGAGTAGGAGCTGAACCAGATACTTGGGTCCAAATACTAGCTTGGGCGTTTGCTGGCTGTGTGACCGTGTGTGAGTATCCAGCCTCCTCAAGCCCTGTGTCCTCATCTGTCCCTGGCAGCACTGGTAGTTCTTAGAAAGGCAGTAGGGCAGGCCTACGCTCCAAGGCTCAGCTGTATGAGTAAAAGTCCCAGCTCCATTCTAACTTCGGGATCTGGGAAAAAATCACGTGATTTGGCAAATATAAAAGTTCTTAGAATAAACCTCAGCACGTGGAAAATGCTCAGTCAATGTTAGCAACTGCTATTTAAAGACAGTACAAATGCCAGCGCTTAGCATGCAGTCCGTACTCAGCAAATGAAATCTGCGCAATTTACCTGGCACGTCTCTGGTTTGTGTCCCATCTGAATGTCAGCGATAATGTGTGCATCATGGATGTTCTAAGCCAGTGCATGCATATGTATGTCTGTGTAGAATCAGAATTAGAAACGCAGAGTCGGCCCTGTTTTCTATCTTCAGATAGACTGCTCAGGATGCCAGAACGCAGGGGAAGATCTAGCAAAGTGCCAGCACGTTTCAAATAAGATGCAAATATAAACTTCACTTGTTTTTATAGGGTGTATATAAAGGCTTTGCTAAATTAGAAAGCATGGAAAAGGCACAGTTTAGCTATCCCGTTTATTTGAAGTGAGAACCATAATTACGATGGTTTAATGGTTGCAAATATTGTGTTTTGCTGTTTTTGAGGAAAGGGAATATTTATCTTTAAAGGGGCCACATTGTTTCCCCAGATAACTTGCAATATATTTTACTAACTTAAGAAAAAAATGCTTAACAAAAAGGGATAATTCTTATGTAAAATGAACTCTTCCAGTGGATAGCTTTCTGATTGTCTTACATCCCTCATCAGTCACACATGAATGAGAGACTCAGGGAATGTGAGCTGAATTGAAGGACTGCCACACACAGTAGAGGTCAACTCAGGCTTAAATTAAGTTCTCTCTCTCTCTCTCTCTCTCTCTCTCTCTCTCTCTCTCTCTCTCTCTCTCTCTCGTGTTTACTAGGAAAAAAATTCAGTAATAAGAAGCCTTCTTGATACTCTATGCATAGTTGTGAACATTTCTTTCTGATCAGCTTGTAACTGAATGTCTGTGATATAACAACAGGCATTCTGGGTGAAATATCTGTATAATGTGCTGCTTGATTTTCCATTGATATGGTAATGGTATTAATTTAAGAATAGGACATTCTCACTAATTTGACGTATTATGCTTAGAATAAGAATAGAAGGACTGCTGTGACATTTTTGGAAAATGACTTTACTGCCATAGGAAAGTACTTGCCTTTGCATAGGTCTCTCCTACCTCTAGCCGGTTCCTGTTCCATGAGTGTGAAACGTATCCATTGGGCCACCTCTGAGCAGGTCTGTCCCATCCTCAAGCTGCAATTCTGTTGCTCTTCTCCCTGGCTTCTCTCGGGTCTTGGATACAGCGGTCCCTCTTTCCCTCCTGCCATGTGATAAAGAGGTAGGCCTAATGGAGAAACAGAGAGGCAGTAGAGGTCCATTGCGAGGGCTTAGGAGGCACACACTACCTGGCTGGTCTGCAGGGCTCACAAGGCGTTCCTGGAGGAAGTGGCGTGTAAGAGAGCTGCAAGCACAACCCCACACAGAAGGATTGATCTGAGGGTTTGAAAAGTCAAGTCCAGATTCACTCAGCTCATTTCCCATCCATATTTTTACATTTGTTTCTCACTTGGCCCATACCAGCTTCCCACACAAATCACCACATCCTCACACATTTCAGGTCCTCTTGATGTCTACCTTCCCCTACTTCCTGATTCCTAGAGTTGTGCACAGACACAACTGCTTCTGGCTGCAGCCCCGCGTTCTTCTCACAGTGAGTGGGGCCGACAAGTAAGCCCTTCTGTTCTTTAAGTTGCCAAAGCTTGGAATTACGAATTGGTGGTACCAGCAATAAGATGATGCTGATAAGAACTGTGTTGGCTCTTCTGTATATCTGCCTGTATATCTGTAAGACAGCCAGTACCATCCATACTGAAGGGCTGCTTGAGAAACAGGAGAGAATATGAGTCCAGTCTTGTAGCAGGCATAGGATGGGCCATCGCAGATGTAGTAAGTGTTACTGTGATTCTTTCCTTGCACTGTGTTCAAGATCCACCAGATTTGTCTATTGTTTAGACCTTGAACCTCCTTCAGCCAGGGTTTATATTTAAAAATTATATAGTAGAATCCTGGAGTATTGTGAAGGTCATGAAAGCTGTGTGCTGTTGGACTCAGATTCACGTAGCAGAGATGGAAGTGGTGTATAGCTCAGTGACTTTGATGGGTCACACAAGAAGTTAACATCTGCACATGGAATCTGTCTGTCCATTAGTCTGTTTGCCTGTCTGTCTGTCTATTGATCATTCACCACCTATTTATTCATTTTCTTGAGCATTAAAAAGTAACATGTACTCCATCTCATGCTCTAGGAAAATATTTGGGTTTATAGTGCCAAACAAATCAGACTCAAATCCCAGTGTCAACAAAACTGCCAGCTCAGCAGGGAGCTACTCAAATGACTATATATATATATGACCAATGCACTAAAGCCAGAGGAGGTGATGAAGCCAGAAGTTTAGGGAATCTACTTTAATCTAAAGGCCTAAGAAGAGCTCCCTACTACCAGAATTATCAGATCAGCAGACCTTTATCCATGCTATAAAATACTTGCTTAATATATTCAGTATGTTCTTTACAACAAATGTGCTCAAAATACCAACCAGTGCCCCAGAGCTGTGTAGCGGCATGGGCCACTTATCATCTGTGGTTGGCTGACTGCGGTATTTTTCAGGCTGTCTTACCTGAAGGTCTTTCAGAGACTGACAAAGCTCAAACATAGATTTTATAAGAATTAAATCCACAAAAGCGTACATCCTGTATTTGAGCGCATTGTGCTCTTTTCATCAGCATCTCCTGCACCCGCATTCCATCTGTGTCTGAAGGTTAGGGAAGGCAGCCTTGCAGGAGCCTGCTAACTTTCTCCACAAACTCATCTCAGCAATAGGAGGGAAGGAGGGAATCACAACAATGGGCACTTTCATTAGAACTTAATTAGACTATGTGTGAATTATCTGAGCTCTTGGGTCTTGTACCCCCTCCCTTGTTCCTCTCTTGTTCATTTCTTTGCTTGTTAAGACACGATCAGAGGTTAGGAAAGAGCAGAAAGAGGAGGATGCAGTCACCCCAACTCTCTTTATTAACACATCTTGCCAAAGGTTTTGGTGGCCTGGAATAGCAAAAGTAAAATGAGATTATAATGAAGTTTACAGATGTCACTTATTTTAACTATGCCAAGTTCTGTAGGAGAGCTAAATGAGATGGAGTTTCCATGACAAGTTCTCGTCGAATCCTTTCTGCTACAAAGGCATGCATTGGTAATATGTGTTTTCACTCTACAGGGAATTATTAAACAGACAGTAGACTTATGATAATGCAGGACTCTTCCCAGCAGAAAGCAACAGGGCTGGGGATGTAGCTCTGTGGCAGGACACTTGACTGTCATGTGTAAAATCCTGGGCTTGGTCCCTAGAACTGCAAACAAAAGGGGAAGGAGGCAGGACAAAGAAGCAGGGAGCAGCCCAGGGTTTATCCAAACAACAGCCGGTTGTAGAAGAAAATCTGAACAGTCTTCACTGAAAATCAGCAGGGTGGTCCCCCAGGTAGCATGTCTCTAAACTTTGGTCATGAGGAAAACCTGTGTCTTTCCTGCTGGCTCCTTAACAACTCCCATGGAAAGCTGGCATAACTTTAGTGCTGGGTGTTACTCTGCTAAGTGTTTGATGCTTGTTTTCTTGAAAAGGTAGTGGTTTTCTGTAACACTCAGCCAGGATTTGCTTTTCCAGCCCTAAGTCAAACTTGATATCAATTATTAATGTGAAACTAATGGAAGCTGTTAATTCTATATAATAGAATAATTTTCATGAACCCCCTTACACATAACTGCCCTTCTGTTGAAGACAGCTGTGGATTAGGTCACCATGAGAACCTAGGTAGCATTGAGCCTCGCTCCACCAAAAAGCCCTTTAAAGCATTTCCCAACATGGTTGAAAAGCTTTCCCCTTCTACAGAATCTATTTTTCTACAAAAAGGACACGAATAAACCTTGCTGATTTTAATATTGCATGGGGAAATATCGTGTGTCCTTTCTTTCTCCTTTTAGCAGTCAGAATCTTGGAGTAACTTTTCTGATAATTCGTAACATTCAGGTTTTAACTCGGCCCTTTACTCCAGTCTTCAAGAACTTGATCTCTGCCTCCCTCGGAATTAAGGTGTTCTAGGCTAGTTTCCCTACTCACCAACTGTCACTAGGGTGACTGAAGTACAAAGTCTTATTCATAGGCAAGCTATTCTTATTCCTCGGCCTTTAGTGTTCTTACCGGGAAAACAATAATACATACTCTATTTTCAGCCCTGAGTTATGTTTAAATTGTTTGTTCATTTTTATAACACAGGGATCAACCCCGTGGCCTTGTACATACTTCTTAGGCTCTTTACCTCTGCACTATCCCCCAGGCCTGTTACGATTCTAGTATCCAGACACACGTGAATTTGCCCCTGCTGTTTAGTGGTGTACTGTGCTGGCCAAAGTTAGCAAAGAAAAACATCTTTGGAGTGTTCTGTTTCATTATGAGCTCTAGCTATAACCTTTCCAACACTGGCCAGGCTCATAGTTAGCTACGATACTCTCATTGCGAAGTAAAATTAATTGAACTATTTAGAAAATAAGATTACGTAACATTTCTTTTATTCTCCTGATTTTTCTTGCTCTGGGCTAGGATTATGATTTTGTTTATGTATTGTTCCCCCACAAGGTTTTCTTTTTTCTTTTTATTAGCAGTTTTATAACTTCTATTATGCAATGTGTCATAGTGTGGACAGACTTTGGACCACACCAGTGTCATTATCCACTGTGTGTTCTGCTTGATAACTCTTATATAATAGTTAAAGTTTCAACTTAATCACAAGTCTGTGATTAAGGTCTTAACTGATTCACTAGCAAAATTTTGGCTTTTGTGTATGTGCAAGTGATTATCAGAGACTAATGTTCATTCTATAAAAATATATGTTCTGGAAAAATAGGATTATCTATTTGCTCTGAGTGCCATTTTAAAAATAGATTTTAATATTGAGTTATTAAACATCATAACATCTCCTTTTCCCTGATCACCAATGAGCTGTTAAGAATGACTTCGTGAAGGCTCCAGAATGGTTTATAAACTGTGTTTAGTTTATTTTCTTTGCCTTCATTGGCAGCCCTCCCACTCCATGTATGTTTGTATGTATGTGGGGTTGGGGGTGAAGAGGGTGCATATGTATGTATGTACATACATGTGGAGCCCGGAGGTTGATGTTGTATGTCTTATGTGATTGTTCTGAAGCAGGGACTCCCCCTCAGACTCAGAGCTTACAGATTTGGCTAGGCTATCCAGCGAGTTTAGGGGTTTGCCATCTTTCCCTCCTGTATGCTGTGACAACAAACACACCCTGCCACCCAACATTTATGGAAGTGCTGAGGATCTGAACTGTAGTCCTCATGCTTGTGTGCCAAGCATTTCATCCCTGCTGTACCCACGGAGCCATCAACCCCAGCAGGACTTCTTGTTAAAATGACTTCAGACACTTGCAAACATGCTCTTTGCATACATGTGTGTGTATCTCCACCACTTTCGAAGCAGGTGCTGGAGAAGGGAGTCTGTGTGTCTCTGACTTTGGGTGAGAAATGCCTTGTGGACATTGTACCAGTGGATGACGATATATCTTTATGCTTTTGTAGAAACTCACTTCGAAGTGGGGCGGTGTTGGTACATACATTTAATCCCAGCACTCGAGAGGCAGAGTAAGGCAGATCTCTGTGAGTTTGAGACCAGCCTGGTTTACAAGAGCTAGTTCCAGGACAGGCTCCAAAGCTACAGAGAAACCCTGTTCCAGGAAGAAAAAAAAAAGATGTGGAGGTTCTGGGGTTCTGGGTCATCATGACCAGCCAGGGCATCACCCGATTCATGGGAGCCCCAGTGACCTGGGTTGCAATGACAGAGTGAGCCAGAGAGTGTTTTAGAAGAACGTTCGTCATCTAGATGCTGCTTTACAAAATTGGCGTTTTCTCATCTGTAAGGCTAGTGATTTTTAGGATTAATTACTAGAGTTATTAATCCAAACAATTAAATTCTCTCCTAAGAGTACATCTGTCTGATTAATTTATTAATTAATCAGGGGTTTCTCCAGATGTCTGTTGGGATATTGTCCCTTGAGCCATGCTAAGATATGTCTTCAGATCATCTTGTAGACCATTCAGAGAGAATTAATCCCTCTCACTTAGTCAACTTTATAGTAAAAAGGGACTATTCCTAAGAGAGCCCCATTGTGAATTTGCTGTGAGCAGAGTCTATTTGTAATTATTTCAAGTCATCCTTCTCACTCACTTTGGGTGACATACTTAGTCCTGAATTGATAGATAATGCTAGATAAAATCTTAATAGCTTTCCAGATGTATTCCCTCACTACCCTAGAAAGTGTGCTTAAATTAAACTTTATAACTGAAAAGAGAGGCGTCATTGTGTGATAAAATGGGATTTATTTACTGTAATAAAGTAAGAAAATTATACTAATATTTTCATTCATACAAATGCACCAACTTCTTTGAGAATTATTACTTTCTAGGACAAAACTTTCTGGGGTAGGTATCAAGTGTGATGGTGCATACCTGCAATCCTAGAATTTGGGAGGCAGAGGCAGGAAGATTGCCACCAGGCCAGCCTGGTGTATGCAGGGAAATCCCATAGCTACAGAGAGGGCTCTGTCTCAGAATACACCAAGGGGAGGCAGAATCACAGAGAGCCAAGTGCAAGAGACATGGGCAAATGCCAAGGTTTTTTTTTTGTTGTTGTTGTTGTTTTTTTTTGTGTGTGTGTGTGTCAAATTGCTTCATGTGTCTCTCTGATTGGGCAAGGCCAAGACATTGGTGTTTTTGATAATGCTGTAACTAGGAATGCCTAGTTGCTATAGACTAAGAAGTATAAAAGGACACTGCTTTCATGTTTCCTGGCCACCCAAACCCAAATAATTGCACAAAACTGTATTAATTACAACACTGTTCAGCCTATTAGCTCAGGCTTATTATCAACTAGCTCTTACAACTTATATTAGCACATAATTCTTATCTATTTCACCATGTGGCTTAGTTCCCTTTCTCAGTATGACATTTTCATCTTACTTCCTCTGCATCTGAGTGGCGACTACAAACTCACCCTTTCCTCTTCCCAGAATTCTCCTATTTTAGTCACCCCACCTATACTTCCCACGTGGATACTGGCCAATCAGCATTTTATTAAATCATAACAAGTGACAAATCTTTACAGGGTACAAGAACATTATCCCACAGCAAGTAGGGTTATGGGGTTTCTTAAAAGCAGCCTGATTCTGCAGGGAACATGGTAAAAGTGGCAACAGGGTTAATGAAGTTTACATTTTCAGATAGAAAAGACATTTTGTGGTAAGTCCCAGATGAGTTTGCTTGATGCAGTAGTTAAGAATTTGCAATGTAAAAGGTTTCTGAAATTATATATATGTTCATTGATTACCTCAGTATTATTAGATAGAATATAAACTGAACCTAATATAAATACAGAGTTCATCAAAGATTCATTTGATCTCTTTTTCTAAAATAAACCTGGTATTTTAATTAGTGAACTACTTGGGGAGGCAGGAAGTGCAAATCAAAATCTGAACATCTTCAAGACCTCCATGTTCCACTTCCTTTTCTCCTGAGTTAGACCTGGCAGGAAGAGGAACCTACTGTGGGCTCACGGCTCAGTTCTGTTTCTTGTCACTGGAGATTTGGAAAACCAAACCCAGCTTTGCCTTACTGTTGGGCAAAGCTCAAGACTCCATTGCATACACCAAACTGGATTTTAGATGTTTCTTTCATTTGTTCACTAAAGCCTCACATATTGACTCTCCCTCACATAAGAAGCTCCCGCTTACTCTAGGGTAGATGTTTCGGTCCTTCTCTTGAATGTCTTTTTCCCTCTCTCCTAAAGCACATGCTTCTATATTTACTGACATTATCTTATTAATCTCCAAATGTACTTCATTTAAGCTTTACTTACTTGTGTTTTGTTGACCTAGCCAGAGCTCAGCATTGCTGGGTCCCTGAGAGATATTTAGACCACGAGTTCTGGGTCCTGTTAAGGGCTTCCACTCTGTGCTCTTCACTGCCTAGTATTCATGGAACCTTCTGTTATTCAGGCAAGAAATTGGCTTATCAGCAGAGGACAAAAGGCAAGTCAGCAGTCATGTAGATATTTTTTGCAGCGGGGTAAGAATAGCAGTCACATCTTTAGCTCTGAGTTGCCAAGAGGCTCCTGTGGGTAGAACAGGTGTGGAAGACGCTTCCTATGACTGTGAATGTGCCCTTTGATAATGGGCTGTGACAATGCCTGCAGTGCTCTCCTTGATGTTGGGGGAAGGAGTCGCTTGTTGTTCCTGGCTGCTTAGCCCCAAAATAATCACGCAGAAACTGTATTAATTAAATTACTCCTTGGCCCATTAGCTCTAGCGTCTTATTGGCTAACTCTTACATATTAATTTAACCCATTTCTATTAATCTGTGTACCACCACAAGGTTGTGGCCTACCAGCAAAGTTTCAACACGTCTATCTCCAGCAGCACCTCCATGGCGTTCTCCTAACTCCACCTTCCTCCTCCCATGCTATAGGCCAAGCCAGTTCCTTTATTCATCAACCAATAAAAAGCAACACACAGACAGAAGGACCGCCCATATCTTGATCCCTCTTCTACCATAATTTTCTGTGTTCACTTCAGCTCAGTTCTCAGAGTTCATTGAGAGCTACCAGGTTTGTGAATAGAGAATGCAGGCACCCAGGGCTTAGGATGTCGCATCTAATTCGCTGGTGTGGTGGTAACCATAACAGTTGTGTAGAGTTTGAAATGTCAGACTTTTATATAAATGTATAAAATTTGGATTTCAGACAAGTTCTCTGTTCTTGCTCTGTAAAAGCAGGCCAAAAAACAGACCTAAGACCTAACCAGTGTCCCATTTCATTTCCTCTTGGAATCCTGCTCTCTCTCCAGATCAGAGTCCTCTTTGCCCTCAGCTTGCCTTTCTTTCTCTTTAATTTCAAAATTAGGCAAAGGAACATTATCTATTCTCAGAGTGCATCACTTTCTTCCCACTTTCCCTCTCCTCATTTAGACTCCAGTGTTTTGACAGAATTTATCATGGGTTGTCACCCTTGATGATTAAAAAAAGGCACTAATGAGATGGAGCTTGTCAAGCTTGATGGCAGGGCTCTATGTTCTGTTCGATGGTAATAGGACATCTTTGGAAGATGTGGGGGAACCAAGATGTGTATAAACAAATCACAGCTCCTTGTGGCTAAGGGCAGGGGTGAGGCGGGCATACCAAAAAAAAAAAAAGGATTTCTTAGGGAAACCAGACACCAGGAATGCAATTCTCCCCTGCACTGTGTGTTTGAATACACAGGTTAGAACAAGGTAATCTCTGTAGTGGCGTCTTCAAAGAAAGTGTGTGAGTTTTTCTTTTGATTAGGCCTGGTCTATAGAATGAGGTCCACGAAATAGAGAGAGAGAGAGAGAGAGAGAGAGAGAGAGAGAGAGAGAGAGAGAGAGAGAAAGGAAAAAATAAAAGAAGGAACAAACAAACAAACAAAAATCTGATCTAAGATTGACTGAGTGGTAGACAGAACCCGAGAGTCTACTGACACCCTTATTCAGCCTGCTATGGGATTCTTGTGGAATGGGCAAACTGACTCGAGGCAGATGAGGCTGTTGACTCACCCTTCCAATGGGACTTCTTGCTTGAGATCTGTCTTTTATTCTGGACCAATGTGTATAACAGGCAAGTTGGCAGCTGTTCACTAGGAAATGAGAATGCAAAACTAAATAAATCACAGATTCCTTCCCATGTCTGCCTATGAACTCGGGGTTATAAATTTCCATTATTGTGTGTATCCTAAATAACATCAATCATATCTTTGGTGGGGGTTACTGACAACTGTTTCATTTTGATTTTAAAGCCTCATGTTTCTTCATGTTCAGAACAATGTTTAATTTTATTTATTTGTTTACTGCTTTTTGAGGCAAAATTTCATCGTAGAGCTTAGAATGGAACTTACTATATAGATCAGGCTACCCTTGAGCTCACTGAGATATGCTGTCTTCTACCTCTTAAGTGCTTGAATCAAAGGCAAGCTTTACTACACCCAGCAGAACAACTCTCTAACTCTTGCTAAACTTTTTAAGTAGAAGATTAGTAGTTCACAAACAAGCGCTTGATGTGGGATTCCCCTCTGTATGCTATGAGTACCAATGATTAATAAAGAAACTGGCTTGGCCTGATAAGATAGAACAGAGCTAGGTGGGGAAAACTAAACTGAATGCTGGGAGACAGGAGGCAGAGAAAGGAGAAGCCATGTAGCCCTGCCGGAGACAGACGCTGGAACTTTAGCAGGTGAGCTACAGCCACGTGGCAATACGCAGATTAATGGAGATGGGTTAAACTAAAATGTAAGAGTTTAGCCAATAAGAAGCTAGAGCTAATGGGCCAAGCAGTGATTTAAATAACATGGTTTCTGTGTGATTATTTCAGGACTAAGCGGCCAGGAACTAACTTGTGGCCTTTTTATAACAGTGACTCGTGTTTTTAATCACATAGGTGTCTGTTTAATGCTTCTGTAAAACAGTGGTTCTCAATCTGTTGATTGTGACCCTTTTAGGGCTGCAAATCTTGTATAGGAGATATTTAAATTATGATTCATAGCAGTAGCAAAATTACAGTTATGAAGTAAAAATAAAAATCACTTTAATGGTTGGGATTCACCATAGCATGAAGAACTGCGTTAAAGAGTGGTAGCATTAGTAAGCTTGAGAACCATGGTTGTAGAAATTGAGCAGGTCATGAGGGCACACTCTTTAAATTTCCATAAATGACCATAAGCTTATATTATCGGAAGATAAGCATATTCAGGATTAGAATCCTTGATTGTGGTCGTGCATTGAATATATTCTACAAAGACATGAATATGAAGAAAATAAACAAGTGGAGGCATCATTTCTGGCAAGGATTATGGGTTTCCTTGTCTCAAGTGGGACTAAAGAGTTAACCATGGCTTACTGTTGACCAAACGGATACAGTTGACACAGTTTGCTTCAGTGTGAATTCTATTATGTGTTGCAAGACTGTCCTGAAGAAGCAGATGACCGAAGGAATGGGTGCTTGGGAGCATTCATATTTTATGAAAATCATGTTGGTCCATTGCGTCATTCACTTGAATTATCACTCAACTATCCTCAAGGAAGGGCTGTCGGCCCAGGAGAATGGAACGGGTGTGCCACTTCTTAGGGTGGCAGCAGCTGCCCATGTCACCCATCATTACAGCAGCCCGCTTCCCTCCCGTCACTTTTCTCTTACTTTGTCAGCGACCATGGTATAATGTACATTTTGTAAATGTCTCAGTACAGATTGAGAACCATGCAACAGCTTGAAAACTGGTAAAAATCTCTCACCTTAAATATCATCCACTCGCATCTAAGATTGGACAGGCTAAAGATTGCAGACACATTTAAAAAAATTTTTGTGAAACTACATCAGTTTTGACATAATATTTTCCATATGTAGACTGGGAAAGTTGATGGTTGTAGGAAGATCCATTAAATCTTTCTTTAAAACTACATCAGAGAGCAAAGAAGATGGCTCAGTGGGTAAAGTGGTCATCACAGGAGCATGAGGACCTGAGTTCGGATCCTCCACATCCCTGAGAAAACCTGGGGTGACAGTGACTATTTATGGATATTCCTGAGTAGCAATCTAGCTGAAACATTAAAGTTCAAGTTCAGTGAGAGATCCTGTGTGGGAGGGTCCACCTGTATTTCTGTGCCTTGATTGGCTAAATAAAGAGCTGCCTGGCTTATAGTTAGGTCAACCCTTAGGTGGGCGGAGTAGACAGAACGGAAGTTCTGAGAGGAGAAAAAGGAAGAGGCAGAAGCCCCAAGCCACCATCGCAAATGGATGCAGGTTAGACCTTTCTGGTAAGTCACCACGTGGTGACTTACAGACTTTTATAATGGGTTAGTTTAATTATGAGAGCTAGCCGGGAAAAGAATAATAATAAGCCAGGCAGAGTTTAAATGAATCCAGTTTGTCACGTGGTTATTTCGGGTGTAGCCAGCCGCTGAGCGGGCCAGCGGCTGGGGGCTTGGAAGCTGGGTGCGGGAAACAAACAACACGCACCCCCCTCTCTCCGCCTATATACAACAATCCTGCTTCAAAATTAAGATGTAATGGCTGAAGAGCAGGTTAAAAGCGCTCACTGCAGTGCTCTAGAGGACCTGGGTTCCATGTCCATCTCCCACATGGTAGTTTACATGTGTGACACTGGTTCCAGGAGAACTGATGCCCACTTCTGACATCCGTAGGCATCAGATATGCACATGGTGCATATATGCACACACAGATACTCATACATACACATAAAATACAAGTAAATAAATCTTGATAAAAAATAGACTGAAAGAGGAAAATCACTGGCTCCTAATATTCACAAGCACATGTGAATACACACACACACACTCACACACACACCAAAAATCACATTAATTTTTTTAAAGTTATCTATGGCATATTGTATCACATTTTGGAACTATCTGAAATGATGCTGAAATGATGAAAATTGCAAACAAATACACTTAAAAAATCTTCTCATTCAATAGAGTAGGAATTAGAGGACTAAAACTGGAAACAGAAGAGAGAAATATTTGGGGATAAAATACAAGGTGTCAGTTAGGAGGTGGGGGCATAGAGGAATAACAGGACACACGTGGGGTAGAGTAGCATCAACTAGGATGGTGGAATCTGAATGCGCATCTAAACTCCACAAATCACTGCGCTAATTTCCAAGCTGAGGGAAGGTAGACAGGAAATCAAAAAGATGAAGAACCCTGTAGAGAGTGACCGCTCGTTCATTTCATAGCCACTCAGACCCAAATAACCACACAGAAACTATATTAATTACAACACTGTTTGGCCAGTAGCTTAGGCGTATTTCTAGCTAAAACTTAAATTAGCCTATTCCTATTAATTTGTGTATCAGTATGAGGCTGTGGCTTACTGGTAAGGATCTGGCGTCTGTCTCCTTCAGCAGCTACATGGCATCTCCTTGACTCTGCCTACTTTCTCTCCATATCGCTGTTCAGATTTCCTGTCTGACTTTACTAAGCCATTGGCCTAAACAGTTTCATAAAAATAATATTCATAGCATACAGAGGGGGATTCCACATCAGAAACGAATAGTATATATTGCTCGTCTTTGGAATGACATCATAAACAACCACAGAAAGTTACCACTGGGTTACTGCAACAGAAATTAAGTTGGCTTTGGAGTGTTTATTGATAAAAAAAAAAAAACAAAACAAAACCAAAGCCGGCTGTTACTAGTTAGTTTAATATTTCAGGATTTCAGATGTGCTATCTGGGAGAACAAAGCATTTTTAGTACGATAATTTTCGTGATCTTGGAGGTGTCTGTAGATGTTAATCTGGGTATTGACAAACAGATCTTTTTCATTGACCTGACATCATTTTAGAGTCTTCCATTCTCCCAAGACAACCCTTACTTTAAGCTGTAGGGCTAGTGTTTAAATTTGTTCTCATTAGAACCTGACAATAATATTCTGAGCTGAAGGGGAATAAAGAGGTGGCACACTGTCTCACTGGCAGCATCTCCCAGAACCAGGGCCTGGCCTAGTCACACTGGCTATTTGGGAGCCTAGTCAGGGAATGTCACTTTCTCAGTGTCAAATGGCTAGTTACAGGTGATTCCAGATCTCAGATCAGAGTCTCCCAATGCCTTGATCAGTACCTTTCCACTACCAGGTCAATTGACAGTTGAAACCAACCCATTGGTTACAAACAACAACAAAAAAATCTCCCTTCCTGGGAGGGAGAGGGTTGATGAAGGAGCTCACACCTTGACAAGATGCATATCTAAATTTAGGAATTGCTGTTGCCTAGTAAATCCATTAGCTTATGAAGATACACAGATAGTGTCAACACTGGTTTGTTTGTTTGTTTGTTTTTCTATGTATATTATATGTGTCTGGAGGGGAATGTACCTGTGTATGTATGCAGAGGCCAGAAGTTAGCAGTGTTGTCTTCCTTCCCTTGCTTGCCACCTTTCTTTTTGAAACAGGATTTCTCAGGAAAGCTGAAGCTCACCACTTTGACTAGGCTGGCCAGTCTGTCTTCAGAAACTGGAAAAATAGGTGTGCCACCACACTATGTTTTTACATGGGTGCTCAGGATCCAAAATGGGTCCTTAAGCTTTGTAACAAGAACTTTACCCACTTAGCCATCTCCACAGCTTATAACTTTGTGTCTTAATTGGCCATAGTAGTTGGTTTAAAATACTTGACTTTAAGCTTAACAACCTTGGGTTTTAATCCAAAATATAGACTTAGTGTTATTATCAAATATTTTTATTGCTAATCCAAATACTGACAATTGCGGAAATTGCAGATTTACAAAATTATCAAAGTGAGTTAGCTGTGCCAGACTGATTTATTTTTTATATAAATGGAGGTTTCCTCCTGTCCCTACCCCTACCCCACCCCCACTACCACCTTGTGGTGGTTTGAATAAGAATGGCAAATCACCTCCACCACCCCACACTCCCTCCCACTCCCTGCTTAGATTTCAAGGAATGTAAATTTTTAGGAATGATTAAAAGATTAGAAGATATGGCTTTGTTGGAAGAAGTGTGTCACTGTGGGGGTAGGTTTTAAGATTTCAAAAGCCCAAACCAGGCCTAGAGTTTCTCTCTTCCTGCTCCCTGTGGATCTAGATGTAGAACTCTGAGCTACTTCTCCAGCACCAGGTCTGTCTGTGTTTCATCATACTCCTGCCATGATGACAATGGACTGAACTTTTGAACCTGTAAGCCAGTCCCAATTAAATGCTTTCCTTTATAAGAATTGCTGTGGCCAGGGTGTTTCTTCATAGCAATAGAACCCTGACCAAGACATTCTTCTTTTACACAATGCCTAAACATCAGGACTTGTGGCTTCAGTTAGTGCTTAGATCAGTGAAAACTCTCATTTTAGTACTGCCTTTTATTTTTCCTTGTTGAGAGGTCCAGCAGTCCTGAAGGACTTGCCTGGAGGGGACAGCACACATTTCAGGCATTTCTGCCATTGTTATGGAACTGAGAGGGGACTGCACCACCACACAGGCCTCAGCCAGAAGACAGTTTCCCTATTAGGGTAAATGCTAAGCAATCACAAAATCACTTTCAGGAAGGGGGGACTTTTAATTGGCAGTTCTGGAGAGTTCTCAAATCCCAAGTCTGTGCCAGCAGCATGAGAGGGAGATCCAATTTCAACTCTGATTTTCAGGAGGAGAGCTAGCTTTGACTCTTGACTCATCTTTCCTCGAAATGCCAAAGATCTTTCCCTCAGCTTGGTTGGAAGAATTCTTGGGATTCCACTAATGCATTGGCTCAATGAAGTGTTCCAGCTTCATGGGGTTGGCAAGGCTGGGCTGGCAAATTCAGCAGATTCAGTGTACATCTTCCATGTTACTGCAGTAGAGGCAGCTCCCCTGAGAAGGCCCCTGGATCACCTGTACTGATGCTCATGACACTTCCGGGAGCGCCTCATTAGGCAACTGGAACTGGAGACCAGGGTAGCTATCTTTATTAATGAAATTAAAAAGAGAAAGAGTAGGGAGAATAAAATACTTGCCGGAAATAACTTCCATGGCTCTAAGGCGTGGCCACTGACTTTTGTCCTCACAAGGTAATGAAGACCCATGTGGTGGTATTTCTACTGGCTCTCTCTGACTGTTTTATATGTTCTGTTCTGTATTAGGTCAATGTCATGCTCACATTGCTGTCTTTAGCAGCATTTTAACCTTATAAAATGTACTGGCAAGAAAGATGGTGAAGATTCTGTAAGTAATCCTTGTAGTCTTAAAAGTCCTGCAATTTACTTGGAAAATAAGCATCTTAATGCTTTCATGTAAGCAAAGCCTGAACAGAAAATAAGATGGATGGAAAGAATCTCTCGTAAAATGTTTATTTTTATCCTTGTATCTGTGTGTGTGCACATGTTGTATGTGAATATTTTTAATGTGTAGGTGCATGCTTGCTTGTGTGTTTATGTCCATATGTGTATGTATGTGAACATGCATGTGTATGTGTTTATGTATATGTGCGTCTAAGTGTGTGTATGTTTGTATATGTGTGTATATATGCACGTGCATACATGTGTATATGTGCGTGTATGTACAATATGCATGTATATACATATGTGTATATCTCTGTGTGTATGTATATATGTGTGTATTTGTGTACATGAGTGTGGGGTGTATGTGTGTATGTTGTTCCTCAGGTGTCTTCTACTTTGTGTTTGAGACAGGGGCTCTCATTAGCCTAGAATTTCGGGCAAGGTTCTACCCCTCCTCTGCCATAGCCTCTCTTCTGTCTGTCACTGGGTTATGATCAAACACTGCCATACTTGGCTTTCTACATGGGTTCTGAGATATGAACTTAGGCCATATTCTTAGGAAGCAAGAGCTTTTCTGGCTGAACCACCTCCCCAGTTCTGTTTTTAACAACATTAATCCACTTTAAAACCCTATTGGATTTAAGGCCCATTCCATAAAGGAAATGTATGCCTGGTCCTGTAAACTTGAGAACCTTTGAGAACCAAGAACCCATCCATGGCTGGGGAGGCTATTGGTCCCAGGGGTGTAGTTATTACTATTATTTTGCTAAATGGGCATTGTATGAAACTCCTCTTTAAGTCTGTATTTCTGCCCATAGGTCAGTGTCACTCTCAGACTTCATCAGAGCAGCTTTTATGTATAATGGATACAGTGAGCACAGAAACACACAGCTAGTCAAAACTTAGGGAACAAGTGGAGTGGAGAACTCAGCAACAAATGAGACACCTCTATCACACCCTTATTCTCAAGGCTGGGGGTCCATCATGGAAGAGGAAACATGCAGAAAGATCATAAGAGGCAACGCTGGGGAGGTGTGTTTTGTGGACTTGATAGACTTATGAATTCACAGCAGCAGTGTTATCTGCACAAGACCAAGCCAGTCAACATCCTAGTATTGGGATGGGCCTTAAAAGCTCACCCCTACCTAAGGAGGCACTGGTAGTTGATGGCTTCTGGGAAAGACAAAGAGAAAAGTCAATTTTCTCTTAAGGTTATGTAGGTCCTGGTAGGTTGACCACACCCAAGAATATATGACAAGCACAAAGTGGACTAAGAAATGCAAAGTTGGAAAGGAATAGGGAGTCAGGGGTAGATTGAAAAGGAGTTATAGGGAGAAGTAAGGGTGTATATGATCAAAATATATATACACATATAAAATTCTTTTTGTTTTGTTTTCTCAAGACAGGATTTCTCTGTATAGCTTTGGAGCATGTCCTGGAACTTGCTCTGTAGACCAGACTGGCCTCAAACTTACAGAGATCCACCTGTCTCTTTCTCCTGAGTGCTGGGATTATAGGTGTTCACCACCACTGCCTGGCAGCATGTATGGAATTCTTAAGAGATAATAAAATACTATTTAGAAGTGGTAATCCACTTTTGAAAGTCTATTGAAATGCCATGAAAACCAATCAGTTACATATTTAGTCTTTCTGAATTCAATAGAATTGACACACTGGCAGTGGTTCTCAAAATGTGGATTGTGACTCCTTTGGGATCAAAGACCCTTTCACATATCAGATATTCTGTATATAAGGTATTTATATTATGATTCATAATAGTAGCAAAATTACAGTTATAAAGTGAAAACAAGGTTCACCGCAATACAAGGAACTGTATTAAGGGTCACAGCATTAGGAAGGTTGAGAACCACTGAACTGTAACATTTTGTAGAACTGTCATTCAATAAAGTAAGAACTAAAGATGAAGAGAGAAATGGAAATTCCCAAATGAGGAAAGTGATTATGGAGGTCATATGTGTCCCTGGGCAATGTGTCTCAAAGGAGAGAAATTCCCACTTGTAAGGATAAAGATCTACACAACACTGTTCCCATAAGGGATGTGTGCATAGTGAATGGGGGGGAAGATGACAGGGGGTTTGTGAGCATGACCGTGGGGGTATGAGGACAAAGACCTAGCAAGCTTCGAGTGTTGTCTACTAGTGTGTAGTTACCTGCTGACTTTGAAAGCTGGAAGACAATGACTTGAAAGAGGAATCAGGTAGGCTCCGTTTGGTTCCACAGATAGACTTGCACAGTAAAAGGAAGAGGCTCCTAGTACAAGGCTCTCTGTAGGCTGATAGGCCTCCACAAAAGGGTTCTGCTGGGGAACATAGATTGGTTGACTCTGTGACCAACCATGTGTGCAGAAAATCAGGTCCGGTGACATCTGTGGCTTTTTTATTTTGACAAGACTTAACTTTTCTTGAGTGTTTCGGTATCTCCTGGATTTTCTTTTTTGTTTTACAATCCTCGAGGTTACAGTGGTTATCTTGGACGTAATCAAAACATGCATGGTTGTGATTACACAGCCCTGACTTTATAATAGACTAACTGATTATTTTCAGAGAGCCTAGCTTGTGGATGATTGAGAAGAATTGGAGTATAGACCATAGAAGATAAAATGTACAAAGTACTAACTAAGCTGGACACTGTTATAAGCCATGCACAAATTATATATGTATTTTTTTCTTTGTTCCTTTTTTATTGTTTTTATTGAGTTATATTTTTTCTCTGTTTCTTCCCTTCTTCTCCCCTCCCCTTCTACTCTCTCCCATGGTTCCCATGCTCCCAATTTACTCAGGAGATCTTGTCTTCTTCTATTTCCCATGTATATTAGATCCATGTATGTCTCTCTTAGAGTCCTCTTTGTTGTCTAGGCTCTATGAGATTGTGAATTGTAGGCTGTTTGTTTTCTTTATGTCTAAAAGCCACTTATGAGTGAGTATATATGATATTTGTCTTTCTGACTCAAAATTGTATGTATATTTTACATAAACACATATACCCACTGTTTACATAAACACATATACCCACCATCATGTCCTTTTTTACATCATCTTTGTTTGCCCCATTTGACAGATGGGAAAACTGAGGAGCAGTGCCATTAGGAAGGTGATAGTAAAACCTGGATAAAATTCTTGTAGATACCTCCCAAATATGTCTTTTTGAGAGTAGCACATGTTTTCAAGTTAGAAAAATAAAAAGCCATAGTCTCCAAATACATTCACATACATTCTTGCCTTATCTAAAGAAAACCCCATTTATGAGATTCCCACTGTCCATTTTGCAACTGGCCAGCCTAACTCCAGGCTGCAGGCAGTGGTTAATGGTTTGTGGCCAGATGTGGTTGTCACCTGACATATGAAGCTGTGTAAATCCCAAGTTTCCAGAACTGTTTTCCTTATTTTGATGAATTCCAAAGTCTTTTGTTAGCAGGAAACAGGCCATGGGAAAATTAGCAATTGGTAAGAAGACTCTTTCCCTCCTTGAGACAGGATTTCACTATCTAACTCTGGTTGGTCTGGAACTCACTATGTAGACCAACCAGAGTGGCCTGGGACACACCCAGATCCACCACCTTCTGCCTCTCAAAGGTCAGTGACAAAGGTTGTGCATCACCATGCCCAGTTTCTTCCCGAAGCTATTAAGGTTTACACTTCCTGTTACGGCTTTATCTGTGCCCCTCCCCTCTGTGCATGTGTATGCTGAACTCTGATCCCCAGCACCCCAGATTACAACCTTATCCCAAGCCAGTCTTTTAAGAAGATATCTAGCCGGGCAGTGGTGGTGCACGCCTTTAATCCCAGCACTCGGGAGGCAGAGGCAGGCAGATCTTTGTGAGTTCGAGACCAGCCTGGTCTACAAGAGCTAGTTCCAGTGCAGGCTCCAAAGCCACAGAGAAACCCTGTCTCAAAAAACCAAAAAATAAAAATAAAAAAGAAGATATCCAGTTAAAGTGAGCTTATTTTAATAAAAATTACTTGGATCCATAGAAATCAAGGGAATTTGCAGATAAACATGCTCACAGGGAAGACATTGAACTGAAAATCCCTTCTCATGCTCTAACCATGAAGCGGGCCATGAAACATGTCCTTCCCTAATATCCCCCAAAAGGATCCAGGTCTTCTGACCTTGGTATTGGATTTAGCTTTCCTCACGGTGAGCCATTCCATTTATGTTGTTGGTGCTACCCTGCCTGAGGTTAGTATGCTGGTAAACAGCCCTAGACAACTCAGAAAACAGAACTCTGTATGTTTCCTGAACTGCACAGAGACTCCATGTGTATGCCAGGCTGCATAAAGAACTCCATACATGTGCTAGACTTCATAGAGAGCTCTCTCTGTGTAGTAGACTGCATAGAGAGTTCTGTGTGTTTGTTGGACTGCATAGAGATCTTGTATGTGAGCTGAACCTCATAGAGAAGAGCATGTTGAGTGTATCATGGATGGGGGGAGTTACTTTATATAAAACGGTTATTTTCTTAAGGTATCTTAGGATTTAGTTTTTCTAACAGTTTAGTTTTAGTGAGCACAGCTGTGCCTCTTTGCACGTTCCTTCAATGGTTGGGAAGGCACTCCCACAAAGTAGGAGGACACACACTACACTGTATGCAGTCTGTAAACTAGGAGTGTCCTGTTCTCACTTACAGAAAGTTACCATGCTGGGCACAAATATCTCTGTATACATCATGCATCATTAATGCTCAGGTCCACATTTCCATTTGTATGTGAAGGGCATCTGATCTGTCTGATGAACACAGAGAAAGGAAGGAGACAGTGTATGTAACTGAAGCCTTCAGTCCATTGCAATTTCGGTGATTCTTAGCTTTGAAGGAAAATAATATGGAAAAAATTCTCCTCTCACCCGAGACTGTGTTCAAAGGCATGACAGATTTTGGGGCAGTTACTGTGCTCTTGGGAGCCCTTGTCACCCTGGACAGTGTTGGATGTGAGCTATACTTGGGGATGCAATTCCCTAACATATCCTTCCCATGGCTATCTGTTACACAGTATATTTCCTGTATAATTGGAATTGAAATTTGTATCCTTACCATTCTAATAGAACATGTTGCAAATTCAAACACCAGATCATCATTGTTTTAAATCAGACCTCAGCCCCCTGCAGCCTCTGAGCAGCCTCAGTTCTGGGAGACAGACCAGATTCTGGAGTACACATTTTTACAAAGTCTGCCCTTCATTCTCTCACAGCTATAGAAATTCTGATCACATTTTGTGGGAGATCTCAGAGGATGCCCAGGAATGAGAGCCATTGGAAAGAATTGTATCAGAGAGTGTCTGGGGTCCACAGACATCATGGTGCTTACTCAGAAGCAGGCAGATGTGGCTCTGGAGTGATGGATACAAACCCTCAGCTAGAAGATACAAGCCAGGGATCTCAAGACTGGGAATCTAAATCAAGTGGATGCCGGTTAGAAGCTACCAAGGAATACAAGAAACAATGGATGTGACCTCCAGCCTTGTGTGTGTGTGTGTGTGTGTGTGTGTGTGTGTGTGTTATGGGGGTGGGAGCTCCTCAGTTTTGCTGTAGTTTGATTTTGCTAGTTAATAGAAATAAATTCCCTGAAATTACCTGAAGAACTACAGCTTGGTTATTAAAATCGACGGCTGAAATCTCATTCACATAGTTGGTTCTGAAACCTGGGGACCAACTGCTCATACACAAGATCCTATTGGGGGACATTTCCCATTCAAGGCACATGACATAGGCCCATCCACTCCCTACAGCTCTTCTTTTCTGATGGCAGTGGAGTCCATCCATTTTCTCCTCTCTATATCTGTACAGTCAGTACTAGACACACCACATGTCATCCAGAGGGAGGGGTAAACTTGTTGAATTATCTCAGTTCGAGAAATACCAAGCTAACTAAAAGATAAACAATTATATTTTTATTTACTATAAGGGCAAACTCCCTAAACAAGAACGAGAAGTCCAAGCTCAGCTGTGCTGCGAGGGAACGACCCAGAGAGCGCACCTGGGCCATGCACAGCCATTTTTCTCCAGGTCCCAGAAAGCCACACCCTAACTTGGTCCACCTCTTAAAGATAATTGGTTGATAAAGGTTCCCCATCTTAAACTGATGCTGAGGGAAACTCAGAAACCTGGAATTCCTTTAAATGCTTGTTGAGTGAATTAACTAACACAAGAAGAAGAAAATAGGAGCATCCCGGGAGAAGGAAGCAAAGTGTGAGGTTGAGAGATGTAGAGGATGAGAGGAGGATCCAGGTGGAGGAAAAAGATGAAGGACTGAAGGTATAGGGTAAAAAATAGCAAAGACGCAAAAATAAGGAGAAGAAGGGGATTGTGGGGATATCTGTCTTCATGTTTTTTTTTCTGTAGATCCATCTTCTATGGCTGCTTCTTGTTTGGACTCCTCCATCACGTGACCAGTTGTCTGTCTTCTCTCCTTTCCCTGTTCTGGAAATCAATGACTGTGTAGGATGGAGATATCAACACTTTTAACTCCCTCCCTCCCTAGAACCTGTAATGTATTCAAGAGGCATAGTGAGAATGGGTGTAAACAATTTGGTCTGGGGAGGTGGTGGGTGTGCTGAGAGGGATTTTGGGAGGCAAGGATGATAGTCTGGTGGCAGGGAGTACAGCCTTTAGGAGACTGAGAGGAAAAAAAAAAATCAGTGAGCATCAGTACCTCAAGGAACACAGAAGGATCTCAAACTCTCCTGGGCAAAGCCAAAGGAAAAGCAGGTAGTCTCATGATGCCACAACTGTGAAGATACACACACACACACAAACACACACACACACACACACACACACACACACGCACGCATAATAGGTGGGATTAATCTGATGTTAGGAGGTGTGATCTAGTAGTGTTGTCTGAGGAAGGTTCGAGGAGAACTTTCTAGAATATTGTATGTTTTTATATGTGGACTTGGATATTGAGTGTATGGGTATGTGCATATATCGTAACTCATTAAACTGTGTATTTAGTATTCTTACACTTTAATATTTATATATTATTTTAAAAAGCTAAGCAGGATGAAAATGCACTTGTAAATCAGTGTGTAAGAATGCAATTAAATAAAGCAGAGCCGCCTCTGGTTCTGATTTTACAATTTTTTTTTTCTAGATTTTAAATGCTGGTTGAGATTTAAAATTAGGTTTCACCCACACCATGGGAATACATTAGAACTCTGATTTTTAAGATTAAATTCCACAAATGTGTGCCTTTAAATATTTATTAACTTAAAAATAGATCAATGATAATGTTTATCTCATGACTTTGGTTGTCTCTTTTCTAGGGAAAATGTTTTTTTTTTCATTTTTTTGCGGGAAAATGTTCATTTTTATTTACATCAAAATAAGTTGGGGAAAAAAATCAGATGGGGGAGTATTCATTATTCTATCCATGACTATGAACTTGTTTATTAAAGTCTTCCAGAAATAGAGAAAGTAGTTAAATGCATACTATGCTAGCAAATCTAAATATTGATAAATGTTTAGTTCTTCCAAATATGCCAGAAATGTGTCAGTAGAGAATTATGAAAACATTGGCTACAATGTATATTTTGTGTGCCTGCAGACTGAATGCGTCTGCAGTCTGTGTCTTTTAAATGATGACTATTAACTCTTAGCACCCAGTGTCTTCACTGGAACCCACTATTGGAGATGAATCATCTTTGCTTGACTTTAAGAGAAAATGCTGCAGAAGCTGGTGCTCGAGGAGCTGGTTACCTGCCTTGATCTTTCTGAGCTTAGTCTCCTCAGTGGAGCTCCCAGGAACTGTGTCAGTGTGCGGTCTCATGGCGACAGAACAATCAAAGCTGGGACTACGGGTCTGGCATATGGCAGGTGCTCATGCAGGGCTCTCCTCCCTCCTCCTTTCCAGGGCTCTCCTAAGCAGAAGCAATGACAACTGTTGCTTTGGTGCTCAAACAATTCTTCTCACACGCTGTCAGATTATAACAGAATATACAGTGGTAGACAGAGGGGGTGACATTTTGGGTTTTTTATATCTTTTTTTTAACTGTTAAGAAATTAATCTCTATCAGATAGAGCTAATTAAAATTGCTTCTGTGATCTATCTGTGAGAATCGATACCTTCCAGCCTGGGGATTTTTTTTCTTTTTCTTTTTGCAGATCTAGGGATGGAAGGCAGAACTTCAACAATGCTAGTCCATCACTCAAGCACTGCATCTCGCCCCCAGCAAGTCCTTTTTCTCAGCATTGGTCTGCCTCCCTTATGTGAGGTGACAGACAGCCATTTAGCAGGGAATCTTATTCTTTGTCTGAAAGGATGTAATTCCCTGAAGAGGAGATTTGCATAGGTGGTGGGATACTAGGAATGGTTACTTTCCCACAAGGCTGCTCATCTTGACAAGCTGGTAGGAAATGATCAGAAACTTCCATGAAAGCAGGATCTCTCCTGCTTTGTAAATAGGTCCTAAATAACTGCAAGAGCCAGGGTGGAGGGTGGGGCGGGTGGGGGGAGCAAGTTTTCTGATTCATTGGCCTTCGGAATTGGTTTGTACTCATAGACTCTCCTTAGAACATAATGATGTCATTTTCATCTTCACAAATGTGGCGTACTCTCCGATCTGAGCTGCCGGGATGACTTTATGAGATGAAATTGCCCCACAGTTCTTTAAATGGAAAATGCAGCATCAGCACCGTGGCGGTATCTCTTCTGGAAGCTGATTGAAATTGCTCTGGCAGATGCCAGAAACAGATGCTGGGGTACATTTGCTTATGGGGCCACTTTCTTCACAACACCTCCAAAATCACTCTGATGCCTTGAGTTCTAAAGGAGGGAGCACAGGGCCAGGGAAAGGAGAGTGTGGCTCCTGTCTCTCCATATATGACATATGTCTAGTGATGTCATCATAGGTCTGTCTATGACTGGCAGGTGCCTTGTGCAATAATGATGTGTTTTTTTGCAACTATCACACAGACTTGTTGTACGGATTTAATGTAAAATTATTTTAAAAGAAAAATAACTCACTAGGCAAGTAAGTTATCCAATCTTTAATACTGACTATCCTTGTACTAATACTCATTTAGTCTATGAACAAAGATCTCTTAAATTGTATCATATGCTTAGAATATGGCAGAACATTGTGTTTAAACTTACTGAATCCTCCCAATAGCCCTATAATTTCTATTGTATAGGTTACTTATTGATGTAACAAAGACTAAAAGGTAAAACAAACAAACAACAATAACAAAAACCCCACAAACTTCCTAGACATTTGTTAAGTGCTGGGAATATTCTAAACACCGGGCTATAGGATGAGAGCACACAGACCCCTCAGTTATGGCCGGGCACTCAGACATCAGAGTACAGTAGCAGAGAGGAAAAAGATGGAGTTATTGGCAAGCCTTTGTTTAAACTCAAAGATGGGTCTAAAATGACTCAGTACTGAAGTTGTCCCATGAAGGGACATGTATAAGCCTTAAGGAGGTAGAGGTGGGGTGAGGGTCCCAGGAACTAGGAAGCAGGTGGAACCTTTGGGGCCTGCGTTCTTCCAAGGATGCTAGTTGTAGCCACAGGAGAATGTGGAGTTGCGGTCCAGGTATTGGATGACAAAATAAAATAAGCCAGGACTTCCA
Organism: Dicrostonyx torquatus; assembly: GCA_028555095.1. Classification (NCBI taxonomy): domain Eukaryota; kingdom Metazoa; phylum Chordata; class Mammalia; order Rodentia; family Cricetidae; genus Dicrostonyx; species Dicrostonyx torquatus. The sequence continues at coordinate 21,747 of JAQHUG010000117.1, read as the reverse complement.
GAGCCAGCAGAACACAAAACTCAGGGGTACTGTGCCCTCCAGGTAGCCATGCTCTGAAGAGCTCTTTAATGGTTAATTGTCAGTTGTTGACATAAGGGAGTTTAGAATCACCTAGAAGATTAACTTCTGAGTGTATGCATGAGGCTGTTTACAGAGCGTTTCAATTAAAGGCTTACTTGGACATGGTACCATCTCTCAGGCTGGGCTGTGATAGAATAAAAAGGAACAAAGGAGAAAGTGAGCTGAGACCCAGAATCATCTCCACACTTCCTGCCTGCAGATGGAACCCAGTCAGCCGCCATGCCTTCCCTGTCATGATAGACTGTATCCTCACACTCTGAACCAAGACACAACCTTCCATCTTTAGGTCACTCTCTGTCCGGTATTTAGTCATAACAATGACGAAAACACCTAATGCCATCAGAGAGGACCATCAACACCCAGTTCTTACTGCTTATTTCATCAGCTTGAGCAACAGCTGAAGTTTGGAATCCATTTCTAATCTACACAACATGACACCACCAACTCAGGGCCTGTGTCACTCATGAGCACAGTAAAGATAGTTAAAGAAACTGTCCAAGCTTGATCTCATTTACTGCTAAATCACTTGAGCAACATGCCTGGACCTGTGGAAGGATCTCGTCAAAGAACTGTATGCCTTTGCTACAGCTGATTGTATTATTCATGTTTTAATGTTCCTTCATCTTTCAAAGAGAGAATATCTCTAGGAAAGTGGCAGGTAACAGTGGCTGGGGTTCTTTCTTGAGTGATGTAGCCACTGATAAGGAGTCCATACTTCAGTAAACAGCCTCCCCGTCTATGTTCATACACCAACTCAAATTAGAATCAGAGGCCCATGCATATGAAGGGCAGGGAAGTAGGGACTGTGTGGGGAAGAGGGGTTTCCGCAGGAGGACAAAGGGGGCTGAGTGTGGGTATTGAGGAATAAAATGACTAAAGCTCATTATATGCATGCATGACACTATTAAAAAATAAATTTAAGAATTAAGATACTTTCCAATGATTTAAAAATGAAGTCTTCCTCATCCATATCTTTTTGTTGTTGTTGTTGTTGTTTATTTGTTTGTTTGTGTTTGAGATAGGGTTTCTCTGTGTAGCCCTGGCTGTTCTTAATCTCACTTTGTAGACCACTCTAGCTTTGAACTCATAAAGATCCTTTTTCTATGCCTATGCCTTCTGATTGCTGAGATTAAAGTTGTGCACTACCATGCCCGAATCCATATCTTTTTAAAAATGTAAAATATGCACTCTAAAATTAAAAGAACTTAGAAAGTTACTTTGAACTTGTAATGAATTAAATACTTAAAAAACATGACAGGTATCTCTAATTTCCTAGTAACCAAGGTAAAAGGCGAATGTATTGGGTCATTTGGTTTTCATACCCTGGCAGAAATGAAGCACTCCTTGACCAGGAGTGACGCTGAGTTCTGAGTTCTGTGTTCAGATCCTGTGTAGACAGGCCATTCACAAGACACATTCATGTAAGTGCCTCCCCGGCACTGTGAAAGTCATAAAAGAATACAGGAAAAGCCTTTCACTTTCTGTCCTTAACTGTTATTAGACAAAAATGGTCCTCTCTCTGCCCTCTGTGGTTTCCAAGAACTGGTCCTGCAGAGGGACTTACAGAAGAGACCTTTCTGGGGAGCAAGTGGCAGAAGAATTAGGGTACTCCATTGTTCCAGTCAGCTATCTGGGACTTGGGGGAGCACCTCCCTTTCCCAGTGTCTGGAGAGGTTGGCACAGGGAGATGGGAGCCTAACAAAAAAAGGGAAGGTGCCACCAAGTGGTGATTACCCCATGATCTCATCTCAAATTCTCTGCTTCTCCCATCCCTCTCTCTGAAGCCTGGCCCCCACAGTCTCTGTGGAACCCTGGTAGACAGTGGGATTCTTGATTCTAGTTCAATGACACAGTTTTCTCATTTAATGGTTGAGAGACACATTATTACTATTTGAATTGTTGCATTTTCTATAGGAAGTTTAATGAATCAAAATATATTGAACATTGGTGTTTGGCCTTTGCTGCCCTCACTGGAAAGAGCAGCCACATTGTTCTTTCTCAGCACCATGGGGTTTAGCTCTTGCTCAGGACAGCACTGTGGATCCCTTCCCTGGCCTTCCAAGAACCAATCCTTCCTCCACCACGATGACTTTTTGTTCTGCTTGTACTGTTCTTGCCTTGCATACCCTGTTCTCATTCACTTTGCCTCACCTCCCTGTCCATGGAACATCTCCTTACCTACTCAATCTAATCTCCATCTTATGCCTGAAAGACCCCTCAGCAGGCTGACCATGACCCTTCGCCTGAGCTCTGCTGTCAGAATGAGGGCCGTACTTCACAGCAGCTGGTCTGCATTCTTGTTCCTTTAACTCCTGTTTACTTTGTACACTAAGCCCGGGCTTTCAAGGAATATCCATGGGGCGGGGGGAGAGTCTGCTTCAAGGCCATAATATCAAATGCATGAGATAAATCACTGAGGGAGGACCACACATAGGACATGGGGAGACTGCATGAAGGAGACTGTACTGGGCATGGCTTTCTCACCAGTGTACTGGATCCTGAAGAATTTCATGGCTATCCTTTAGGCAAGTGGCTCCCTGGAGGGACTTGGCTGGCCTTGAACTTTATCTTGTTGGGTTGTGCTAAGAACAGCATTCCCTCTGTGGGTGCCCTGCTATGAAGACAGTAAGAACATGTTCTAAGAGAAGGATGAGATGCGGCCACTGTGATTGTGTGTGTGAAGTGAGGAGGGACTCACAAGGCGTGAGGTGTGGTAGTTTTAGGATTATAGTTCCAGCACTTAGAAGACAGAAGCAGGAGAATTGTTACAAGTTCAAAATCAACCTTGGTTATAGAGTAAGAGCCTGTCTTAAAAACAAAACAAAAATATCAAAAAGAAGTAGAAGATTAAAAGGAGGAGAAATGGTGAGATAGAATAAGGAATCATGCCTCTCCCTCTTTCCTCCTTCTGCCTCCTCCACCTCCTCACCCACATATGTGTAGAGCAATAGGAAATAAGCCCACTTGTCAGAAGGTGCTAGAAAACGTGGACCCGCTTGTCACCACACATAGACTCTGATGTCAGGCTAACGAGTGTGACTTATACTCTCAAGTTGGAGGAGTCAGTGCACATGACAGAAGCAAACAGAATGATGTCACTTCAGAGCTTTATAGATATGCCCACACACTTCTCAGGCTGCAAGAGAGAGGGGGTGGTGATGAGAAGACCTCAGGGGAGGTGTTCAAAGTTTCATATGCAGTAAGACAGCAGCAATGAGATCACAAGGTTGGGAAGATGCAGGGGGGATCTTGGACAATCGTGGGACTTAATACAAGGAAGGAAGGAAGGAGTGTGCCAACAAGTTGGAAGCAGGACAATAGAGAAAGTGAGCCTGAGCTTGAGCCTGAAGGCTGGGAGAATGCTTATAATGGTCAAGTGACATCCTCCCTCTGTTTGCTGAGTCAAAGCTATTTCCTGACTCCATTGAATGGCTTAGGATTGGCTTGGGCCCATCAGTAATAGTCTGAGAAGAGGAATGATCTTGGTCTCCTTAACAAGTTCTATAAAAAACAAGCCAGCTCTTGGGACCTCGGAATGCTGGACTTGCCAATACAAGAACCTCAGTTTGATTCCTAGAATCCACATTTTGTAAAAACCAAAAGGGCAGTGCACGCTTGCAATCCCAGTATTAGGAGGCAGAGATGCTGGCCAGGTAGCTGAGTCTATTTGTTGAGTCCCAGCCAGTGAGAAACCCTGCCTCAAAAATCTAGGCGGATGACACATGAGGAAAGACATCTGAAGTGTTCCTCTGGCCTCTAAATGCATGCATACTCACACGCTCACGTAACACATATGTATAAGGCATCAAGGGGCTCTTGGGTAAAGCAAAGCAGCTAAGAGGTAGCTCTGATGGATGCTGTTTTCCTGCCTGGTGTGGGGGCAGGCGTCTTTGGCCCACAAAGAGGATACCAAGAGCACCATGAAGAACCAATCTGGAGTTGGGATTGCTGAGGTGCAGCAGGGAACCATGAATTGGTGAACTGTCGCTCAAAGACACATGTGTGTTTTCTGTTAATGTTTTGTTGCTTACAGCCAGACATATCAGAACTAATAAAAACAACTCACAAGAAGATGAGAAAGGAGGGGGAGACATGGTTGGGGATTGGGGAGCCTCAGGCTGAAGACACAGCATCAATAATATTTACTCTCATTTTCCTAGTCATGTGGGCTTTATCATCTAAGTCGATGGCGTATAAAATGTTATTGCTTTTGAAAACCACATAGAATTACTCATTCAAGCTACTTAACCTACCTATCTCCTCACTGACTTAGTCCTTTTCTGTGATAAGAATACTTGAAAGGCACTCTGTTACCTTTACTGCCTTTCTCTTCTGCTAGTAACACTCTCAGGATGAGCATGGGCCTTACTACCCGCCTTTTCTATGTACATCACAAAGAACAATTTAAAGTGACCCACAACAAGACTTAGAATATGGGTACTAAGGCAGTGGATCTATGAAAGACTTGCGCTCCAGGCTTGCAAAGGTTAGCCTTGGGTAAGGGTTCTAAGGTGGTGGATCTCTGGAAGGCTTGCGCTCCAGGCTTGCAAAGGCTAGCCTTGGGTAAGGGTTCTAAGGCAGTGGATCTATGGAAGGCTTGCGCTCCAGGCTTGCAAAGGCTAGCCTTGGGTAAGGGTTCCAAGGTGGTGGATCTCTGGAAGGCTTGAGCTCCAGGGTTGCAAAGGCTCAGAGAATGGCACACTGCCTCCTCCTCCTAGCAGCAACTATTTCCCTACTTCTCAGGACACAAAGCAGCAAGAGGACTGTCCAACCAAACCTCTTGTTCAGGAAGCCCACCCTTTCCCCAGGTTTCTTGGATCTGGGCCCATATTCTTAAGTAGGCAATCTGGCCTACTTAATGAGCTGCCCAGACTGTGAGGTTACTCTCAACATGGAGCTGGGGAAGGGGAGGGCCACAATTAAGTGGGATCCTCATGTGCCTCACAGAAACCTAGAACACATCTCTTACCTCAGTCACTTCTACAGCCTTTTACATAAGTGGGGTCTTGTTGAATAACTAGCCACACATGGCAAACACTTTCAATGCTAAAATTATTATTCAAATCTCAAAGGACTTTAAAATAAACAATGTATTTTCAGATTTGGGGACATGCAGTGTGCATTGAACTGTAGTAAACATTACAGGGTCTTGCCCCTCCCCTGCAGAGCCTGCTCCAGGCAGTGGAGATGGAGAGGCCTGATAGCATCTTGGCTGTTTCCATGACTGATCTTCCTGTTAGGCCACTTGCACTAGAGGAAATCATATAACTCTCTACTTGCTTGCAACAATTCTTCCGGAAAAAAAAAAGTATCGAGTGGGAAACAAGATTTGGGCCTTGCAACTTTGATGGCATTGTGCCTGGAGTATCTCCAAACCAAAGCTCTCAAAGGGCCGATAAATTCTACTAGAATGGAATGCATTAGAAAAGCTAAGAATCAGTAAATGGAAGCTGTCTTTGCCAGTGTTTTAATTAGGTTAAAATTTAACGGAGGCCTTGCATACTCATTTTATTTTTTTTGTCGTTATTTACTTCTTAGGTGAATTTTAAATTTCTATAACTCTAGAAATTAGAATAAGAGTCTAACCCTCTAAGCTAGACTTACAGCTAACTTAACAGTGGATGCAACCTCATCGGGGTATCCAGCAGGCTTGGCGGAGGTCCTGGCTCAGTGTGCTTGCCCACTTGGCCCACTTCACCCCATCTTGCACCCTGAAGTGTGAAAGCATCTTCCAGCACACACAAAGGCCCCTGATCTTCAGCCTCCATTCTGCTTAATGTAAAGTAGTGACAACCGTCATGTTTACTTCAAAGAACAGAAGGCTGGGTTATGGAAAGGATGCAGGAAGAGGATTTTTTTTAAATTTTTTATTGTTAAAAGAGAAATTTACAATTACTCCCCTTGATCCCAACCCTCCCGCTCCCCCACTCCCCCACTTCCCCCCCTGCTTCCTAAAGAAGGGGCAGGGTATCCTGCCCTGTGGGAAGCCCAAGGCCCTCCACCCTCCATCCAGGCCTAGGAAGTTGTGCATCCATATAGACTAGGTTCTCAAAAAAAGCCAATACATGCAGAAGAGATAGGTTTCTCAGTCCATCCCCGTTGGCACCCACATTCAGAGATTCTGGTTTGGTAATATGCTCATTCAGTCCTGGTCCAGCTTGATTTGATGAGCTCCCAATAGATCAGGCACCCTGTCTCAGTTGATGGGCCAGTCCCTCGAGGTCCTGACTTCCTTGATCATCTTCTCCCACCTTTTGCTCTTCAACTGCACCTTGGGAGTTGAAGTCTTTTGTTCTGATGTGGATGTGGGTCTCTGACTCTATCTCCATCCATCAGGTGATGGTGATGATCAAGATATTCATCAGTGTAACTATGTGACAAGGCCAGTTCAGGCACCCTCTCCTCTGCTGCCCAAGTACTTAGGTGGGGACATTCCTGTAGACACCTGGGATCCCCTCTAGAGACAAGTCTCTTGCAAATCCTAAAATGACTCCCTTAATGTAGATATCTTATTCCCTTCTCCAATAT
>JAQHUG010000117.1:0-11887 GCA_028555095.1 Dicrostonyx torquatus | reverse complement strand
CAGCCTCCATCTAAAGGGCGGGCTTCTCTGCTCTAGCCCTGTGGCTTTACACTCGACCCCCTCTCATCCAAGGCCTCAGCCCTGAAGCAGGCTGAGTTTGCTCGGGGAACCCAGGACCTGCTCCGGTTGTACGGATCTGAAACAGGGGGACTCACCAAGGTCCAGCCACCATCAAAAGGGCCGTTTTTTTTTTTAAATAGTGATGGATATATTTTTTTTAATATTTATTTATTTATTTATTTATTTATTTATTTATTTATTTATTTATTATGTATACAATATTCTGTCCACATGTATGCCTGCATGCCAGAAGAGGGCACCAGACCTCATTACAGATGGTTGTGACATCTGGTTGCTGGGAATTGAACTCAGGACCTTTGGAAGAGTAGGCAATGCTCTTAACCATTGAGCCATCTCTTCAGCCAGGAAGAGTTTTAAAATTGGCAAAGTCACATGTTGCAATAGTAGTAGTGGGTGTGTAGGGATGTGAGTGGAGGGGTGCAAGGTGTGATGCACCTGTGTAGGTCAGAGAACAACCTAGGTGTCAGTCGGTCCTGACATTTCACATCATTCTGAGGTTGCATCTCTTTGCTATTCATCACTGTGAGAACTGGAGGTTCTCCTGTCTCAGCCCTGATCTCCTCATAGCAATGCTGGGATTACAGATGCTTGAATTATGTATCTGGCTTCGTGCTTTTTTTGGAACTTGAGTCTTCATGCATGTATGGCAAGTGCCTCTATCTGTCCATCTCTATGGCCCTGATTGATCCACATTGATAGTGTCACCATCACAGTGTGCTGGCATTAGCATGGACTGTGGTTCTTCTCCTCTGACATGCTGAAGCAGAAAAAATAAAATCACGCCTGTTGCTACTTTAGCTAGTAAGTCTTTTAGTGTTGGGAAAGCTGGGGGGAAGAACCTGGTTCTCCTAGTGTCTCGCTTTTTCTTTATTCAGAGCTGAGGACCAAACCCAGCGCCTTGCACTTGCCTGGCAAGTGCTCTACCACTGAGCTACATCCCCAACCCCTAAGAATGAGCTTTTATATCTGTAGTTATTTTTATTTTATGTGTATGGGTATTTGACCTGCATTTTAGTCCGTGTACTCTGTGCATGGCTGGTACCCATGGAGACCAGAATAGGACATCAATTCCCCTGGAACTGGAGTTACAGGGGTTGTGAGCAAGCGCTTGGATCCTGGGAATCGAACCTAATTCCCCTTGAAGAGGAGCCAGTGTTCTTAACCACTGAGCCATCTCTCTAGCTGGCTCTCCTAATATATAGTCTCAGTTCTTTTGAGAAAATAGAAGTGAGGATATAGAGCAAATGAAGAGAGGATGAGTTTCATGTGTTTCCTCAGTATGGAGTTAGGGGCTCATAGGTGCGCCCTCTATCCAGTGTGTTGTGTATGTTGACAGCTCTGAACAGAGCCACTCATGCCCTGTTTCAAGATAACTTACAAACAAAGTATTTTTATAGGCAGTAAGTACGTGAGTTTTTTCTCTCTCTCTGTCTTTCTCTCTCTCTCCTTTCCCAACCCTTCCCCAGATTAATATGTGCCAGTAACCTCATGGGGCCTCAGAAATTAAAATGTATACTGTCTGGTTGTCCTCAGAAGTTTGCCGACATAAGGCCCCATGGCAACTACATATCTATTTGCTGACTGAATCACAGGATCCCATCTCAGTTCTAGAGAGCAGGGGCCCAGCTCTTGCCACACTGTGGATCAGATCCAGTTCTGATAATCCTATTGTGTCTTTAGCTTGCTTTGTTGTTAGTGCTGTCCTGTGACTGAGTTCTGACCTAACTAGAGATTTAAGGAAGGCAGTGGAGTGGTGTGGAGAAAGCTTTAGCACTTCTGGTTACTCGTTTGGCTTCTCAAGGCTCACATCTCTGTGGTATGATTGCTGGAGTCTATGCAGTTTATTTTATTGCCATGAAGTAAATAGCTAGAATATTTCCACTTCATCATTTCTAACATTATCAAATCAAGGCCAGTAACCAGCTATCTCAAGATGTCTTACGGTATGTAAGAAAATTAAATGCCACTTTACTTAAGTCACTGTAATTCTTTTATCTGTACTTTGTGCTCAAACATCTTCCTGCTGGTGGACACTGGTTACTTTCAGTTTCTTTTTCCTAGGAAATGTCTTTAGGTCACTCAAAAGTCGCTGGACATTTTCTGAGCTACATTTTTGCTTGTGCTTCTACTCCTTGTTCTATGTGCGTACAGGCTTAGCTTTGTTATTAATGATCTCTATGTATTTTAGATTGGCTTCCGCATTTCAGTTTGCCAGTTTCTCAGGTGGGAATGAGAACAGGCCACACCTCACAAGGTCCTTGTGGCTTTTGAAGCTGTTCTGTGCTCAGCCCTATCTGCCTTTCTTCCTCCTCAGACCACTGTTTAATAAAGCAACAAGTTTTATTGTATGTGTGTGTGTGCGTGCGCGCTCATTACTAATGGTGGGATATCAATGGCCTTGGAAGGCTTAGCATTTTTTTAAAAAATTTATTAGCATATATTAGTTATACACAGTGATGAGTTTTATTTCATACATATAAATATTTCCCTTTCTTGTCCTTTCCCCCACTCTAATGTCCTCCTCCTTAACTAGTCCCCATGTGTGTGTGTTTCTCTCTCTCTCTCTCTGTGTGTGTGTGTGTGTGTGTGTGTGTGTGTGTGTGTAAACCTGGTGAACCAGAAAGTTTAATTGGGGTTACTTGACAGAAACACGGTTAGCATGGTCAACTTCCCAATGACCACACCACTGAAGAGAAAGTCTCGCCTCCCCTCTGGCTGCTGTCACTGCCTATGGGTCCTCAGGGAAGTGAGGCTTAATCTCAGATTCCGTGAGGGAAGACTCTTCCTTCTCAGTATAATTCAACTGAGAAACGGATAAAGGGAGCTGTGAACTACAAAGACAGCAGAGGAAACATGTCCTGTCTTTCAGTGTTTGAAGTTACCTGGCAAAGCCAAAAGCCATGGAGGAAAGCAGCATGGGAAGTGTGGAAGGCGCTGGCTTCTTTGAGGCAGTCGGTAGGGTTAGAATTTTTGTGCAGGAGGCACCTGAGTGAGATACGTGTGGGGTAGGAAATCTTATCATACCAATTTCATATTTCTCATAAAGAAGCCTTAGGGATTTGACAGGAAAGAGAATCTATTTAGTGAAATTAGGAACTGGGGGGGAAAGTGCCTCTTTTTATTTTTTTCAGATGATGCCTCAAAAGGAGGAATATTTCTATTGCAATAAATTATTTTTTGATTGCCTCTATTCCTCTTCCTGCTCCACATCCCCACACTGAATGGCGTCATTAAACAGTGCCCGGTGTGAATATTAATGCGAGGCAGGAGAAAGCTGCCAGCTACACACAATGCATTCAAATGTTGGCTTTACATAATTATCATTTTTTCTCTTGTGTTCTTTATGATGCCCAGTCTAGAGTTTCCAGGCCTATCTACTAAATCTGCAGGAATTTTTTCTGTATCTGGATGACAGCCTAAAATATTGCCGGCCTTCAACCTGGATGAGATTTGTCTCAAAGTGAACACAGGCAACTGGCAAAAATATGAAATTTTATCAGAGTTTTCAAAATCCTATTCACAGCCCACTGATATTTTACTTCATGTTATAGATGCCCACTGCCACTGGAACACATTGTTTTATACCTCTATGTGGGAAAAGATTAATAATGCTACCTATTCTAGCCCTGTGCCCAGGAGTTGCTCCTCAGAACTACCAAATACTGAGTGCAAAGTCTAGTAAATATTGTTCTCTATAATAAATGCATAGTTTCTCTAGATGAAAGCATGTGAGTCGTGGATGACAAAAGCTGCCATCATGTCTGCTTGTTACCTGTTGGGCTATTTTCTTTAAAGCTAATGAAGTTTCTTAAGTCTGGTCACGAGCTTTAGGTAGAGGAAAAGTCCCAAAAGAAAGAGATGACAAAACCATCTGATTCGACACCTTAATATAAATGAATTGTCATCTAATACCCCCAAAAAAATTTTTGAAAATCATTTTCCTCCATTATTATTGATCATTGTGATATATTTGTGGGTTAAAAAGAAACAATGATATCCAAGGTTTGGCAAATACAGTCTCAAAAATGATAAACTTGGGGCTGGAGAGATGATTTAGAGTTAAAAGCATGTACTTCTCTTTTGGGGACCTGAACTCAGTTCCCAGCACCCAATTTAGGCAGCACACAACTGCCCATCTAACTCCTGCTCCAGGATGTAGGATGCCCTTGTTCTACAAGCACGTGGGATAATGTGCATATATCCCCCCCGAGGCATATATATAACTGAAAAAATAAATCTAAGAAATGAAAACTTACTTCTACCCCAGAGCAATGAAGAGGAGAATATTAAGAATATTTTGAGAACTGGAATAAAATGAAGAAGCATTACGTATTTATAGGGATTTGCTAAGATGATTTTTACCTGTGGTTGGGAACACTGTTTCTGGAGGTGACGAGAAGTCATTTAAAGGCAGAAACAATTATTGGGGCTCATTGTTCAGTAGAATACAGTTTGTCTTGGTCAGAGGCATGGCAGTAGCTACAGCTTAGACTGTGGCAGTATTCAGTGAGCAGGTAAAAGAGACCATCAGTTGAGACAGTGCTGCTCACAGTCAGGGTGGCTCTATCTGGCTCAGTTAGACCTCTAAGGAAACACCCTCCCAGGCACACTACAACTTGTACATCATTAATACCATATGTCTCTTCTAGCCTAGTTTAGTTGACAATGAAATGAATACGTGGAGTGCTAGTGAGAGGAAGGTCCATGCAATGGGTCTGAATTTCAAAGGCATCTGTCAAAGGATTTTAGAATGGGTGCACATAAAGTAGAGAAACTTGACTTCAATCTGTGGTTTTCAATCATTTGTTGAACACTCAGGATTTTTTTTTAAACACAAGTAAATGGAAAAATGGATGTGATTTCCCCCTCCTCAACCAAAATAAAGGAGAAAAGAAAACACAAATGTCTCCCAGGAAGAGGAGAAACACCCTCTTGACAACACACACACACACACACACACACACACACACACACACACACACACACACTGACTCTTTCCTTGCTTTCTCCAGCATGTGAAATGCTCTATGGCACTGAGTAGAAAAACACAGGCCCATGTGACAGAATGTCTATAATCAATGACGTGACCACACCCAAGAAGAAAGCATTATTACATGGATGACAGCTCAGGGCGTGTCCTCCAGGGAAATGCCACAGAAGTTCCTTCCTCTTCTATTTCTCTTGTTTCATATTTTTAAAATGCATCATGTGGATAATGATAGTGGTGATCTAATTTCTGATGGAAAGCCGGAGAGACATTAGCACATTGGAAGGCAAAATAAGGCTCAAAGACATCTCAGAAGGGTAGAATGAATGACAAGAAAATCCAATAAGGTGAAATGAAATGGGAACAGACAGAAAGCTCCACCTTTAGGTCAATAAATCAAGTCATACATATTCAAGTCAGGATGTAATTTAGCAGCCCAGGTGAGACAGGCTTGGCATTTCTCGGCAACTTTTTGGGACATACTAGTCATGGATAAAAGAGGCAGGGTAGTGAAATAGATGGTCTCCCATCTTTTGAGAGCCAGGGCTAATTGAACTACTGTCGTTAGCACGTTGCTAAGACTCATTGAGTACTCACTCACAGGCTGTTTCTCTTCTCTTACTATCCATGGCTCTGGCTCATCAGGAAACCCCCTCTCTCCTCAGCACCTAAGAAATAAAGCCCAGAAGTGGGGTGCACTCGACAGGACAGAAGAGCTTTCAGTCATGATTATTGAATGCTTTTAAGAAAAAAATAGTTTTTTTTTAATTTAATAAAATAAGTGATTTAAGCACCAGAGGTGGTTCGAAATGTAAGACTGTAGTAGCTAGTGACGACAGTCGCTTGACAGTTTCCAACAGGGGATTCAGTGGCCAAACTTGAAAGCTTGCAGTAATGATTCGTTGCTTACCACTCTAGTTGGTAACATGACCTGGGTGAATGGGGCCCAAAACTAAGGTGGACTAAAATCTCAGGCAATAGCAACTTTATTCAGTGCACCAGGTAATCTATACTCGGTGAATGAAGAAGAATCGCATAAGTACGAAAACAAGCCACACAGAGCAAAAACATGTTTGTTCCACAGAGGTTGTCTTAGTTAGGGTTTCTATTGCTGTGACAAAACACCATAACCAAAAAACAAAGCAAATTAGGGAGGAGAGGGTTTATTCAGGTTACACTTTCAGATCATATTCCTTCACTGGAGGAAGTCAGGACAGGAATTCAAATAGGCCAGGAATCTGGAGTCAGGAGCTGATGCAGAGGCCATAACGGGTGCTGTTTACTGGCTTGCTCAGCCTGCTCTCTTACAAAACCCAGGACCGTCAGTCCAGGGGTATCTCCACCCACAGTCGGTTGGGCTCTCCCCTGCTACATAAGTCAATAATTAAGAAAATGACCTACAGGCTTGCCTACAGCCCCATCTTATGGACACATTTTCTTTTTTAAAAAAAAATTTATGTATGTATTTATTCTGTATACAATATTCTGTCTACGTGTATGCCTGTAGGCCATAAGAGGGCACCAGACCTCATTACAGATGTTGTAAGCCACCATGTGGTTGCTGGGAATTGAACTCAGGACCTTTGGAAGAGCAGGCAATGCTCTTAACCACTGAGACATCTCTCCAGCTCCTGGATGCATTTTCTTAATTGAGGTTCCCTCCTCTCAAAAACTTAGGTCAAGTTGTGGAGTTTTCTCACACGTACTCAACAGTCTCCTCAGACCATTCTTGGGTCATGTGCTCATAGCACTCTTTTATAAATGATAAGCCACAGTGTAATATCTTTACAAATTGATTTAACAGGTGTAGAGCAAGTTCCACTTACATCACAAATTTTCACAAGCTATCAAGAAAGAATTTCTCCATGGAAATTCTCATTATGATATCTTATCAGTAATCTAAGTAGACTGTTCTTCCCTTCATTCCCCATTCTTGTCTTCCCACATGCATATGAGCCTTCTAGTCTTCCCTTCTTCCTCCCTTATTTCTTATGTCTGCTCATTTTCTCAATTATTAAGCACTTCTCATGCCAAAGGTATAGAAGAAAGCCGTAATGCTTCTCCGATTTCTGCTGACCTTTGGATGAGGATGCAAATCGAATGAGTTGATAGTTATCTATCTATAGATATGAGCTATGAGTGCTGCCTGCTTGTGATCCCATCCCTAAGGGAGTTGTAGGAGAAATGCACATTTGAGATTAGCCTGAACCCATAGCCAATCTTCGCTCAGAAAAACAAACAAAATAAAAGAAGACATATAGGTTAATTTTAGTTGGCATTTTTGGTTTTTTGTTTTGTTTCATTTTGTTTGTTTTTTAGTGTTTGCAGTTCATCCAGAGCCGAGGATCACATGCATCCGCTACAGTGCTTTAGAGGCCAATCTCCTGGCCCTTTAGCTGGAAGGCTGCAGTAATTATCAGCAGTCATCTTTCACCATGATTACCTGGTACTTGTGTTGAAAAGATGGGGAACTCCAGCTGGCAAGTCCTGCTGTCACTTGCTTTTGGTGAGGTTGCCTGACCAGAGGGTTCCTTCAGGTTGTGATTTCTTATTCCTCTGACACCGGGAGGGAAAGCAGCAAGGACACTGCAAATTCACTTGGTTGCTACGAACTGAGCATGATGAGGGCATCTTCTGCTCACGCCTATGCCTGCAGCCTGCCATGTCTAGGGACAGCCTTAGGGAGGACGCTTACACCCTTGGGCTGACAACTGTGTTTCCATGTAAAGAAAACTCTTGACATTAGTGTGGAGGGGATTTCTCATGGAAACTAGCAGATAGTAGTTCCTGTGTAAGGGTTGGACTCTATCTGGAAACTTACACAGATGATAAAAACAATTATAGGCAATGATTTTTTTTAAACTAAAGCCATCAAGCAAGCAAAGCTGATTTTCTCTTTTTGGGTCTTGCATTTTATTTTTCACGTGTTCAGAAATACTAATGTGTTTGTTCTGCAGTTGCTTAGCATTTGAAGGTCCCGTCCATCATGGCAGACATGGAGGGTACAGCCACTTGATTCTGCAGTAACAGGGCACACTGCCCTCCAGCGAGGGATCAGAGATAGATGAATGCCAAAGCCCAGCCTCCCGTTTCCTTTTCATTGAGTTCAGAGCCCCTGCCCGTGGAATGCTATCACTCACATTATGGTGGGTCTTCCCATCCCAGTGAACCTCATCAGAAACTCCCTCACAAATAGGTTAGGTGGGGAGAAGATGGCTTATTGAGAGACATGGCTTAATGTACTAGATCATACAGTCGTGACAATGAGCAAGGAGCCGCAGAACAAGGACTCAAACCCTTATCAGGGCATGGGGTGGGGGGAGCTCTGAGGAATAGCTTGACAAGTAATAGCCAGAATTTCAGGATACTAATCACAGATGACAACAATCTGTGAACTTTATGGGCAGACAGTTATGTATATAGTCTTGTTTCTTTAGTGTTTCTAGAAAACCTGAAATTTTTGAGATCTGACATTAAAACAGATAAGTCATGATGCTTTGTTACCATCTTCATCTATCCCATCACTGTTGTCACCACCATCCACCACAGTCAACATTTGTAACATATGTTAGGATGTCATGAAAGACAGCCATGTCTTGGTGCTTAGAGCACCATGTGAAAACACTCGTGTGAGGGAGTGCGCGAATTTCCCCCAGATTCATGTATGAGAAAAGTGGGACTGTAGTTAGGCCACATTTGACTGACTCTGATGTCCATTTGGTCATCTAAAATCATGTGAAAGTCTCAAACTTTTAGTCTCAATTCTGTTTCTGTCTATTTTGACTTCACATTGTTTTTACTGTTAGGATTATTTGAATAATTGTCAGCAAATGTTTGAATATAGTATATCCACACTCTTCTTACTATTATGGGTTCTTCCAACACCATTAATGTTTTTATATGTGACTGGCTTTACTCAACAGAATAGTGGGGACATGTAGGCAGAGACTTAAATGTACTTGTACACATTGGCTTGCCTTCCATGAGTTGATGAAATAGCATGAAAAGATGATTCCAGACAGCTACTTCCAAGCTTTGGCATGAATCTAAAATACCCCACAGTCTTGTGTTTCCGATGTTTGTTTCCTAGGTAGCATCACTATTTTGGCAGCTTAGAGCCTTCAGAAGGCAGGCCTACCGGTAGAGACAGGCTACTGTTGAAGAGGGACTGCCTTTGAAAGTTTTTGCACATCTCTTGTTTCTGCTCCCTGGTCCATCGTGCTGAAAAATCTCTCTGTGATACATTATTGACACCATAAGCCATATCTGCCCTGCAGGGATGGATGGAAACTTCTGAAACTGTAAACTAGAATCAATCTCACCTTTAAATTGTTTCTGTCTGGTACTTGGGCAGAGGGATAAGAAAACAAATTAAAAACACGGTGCTAGAGTGGTGTTGTTGATGACATCCCCTGGACATGACTGTGGGGTTTTAGGACTTTGGAGCTGGTTTGTGTGAGGAATGTGGGAGAGTTTGGACACATGGGCAAGAGAAGCTCTAAAGTGCTGCAAGCAGAGAATGATTGGTAGGTAGTACTAGTAGGTGAGGGTATCTACTCTTGTTCAGCTCAACAGCACATAGGTTCTTTAAGCCTTGCATTTAATGGAATAGGCTCATCCCAGCTCTGGTGAGCCTATGTTTTTCTGCTCCATCTCCAGGTTCTGGTCTGTAAAGAAGGAATAATAGTAACAAGTCATTGCCTTCAGGGTAGTTCAGAGATGAGTGAATTAAACTGACTTTAACTCTCTTTTGCTTATTTGACTTATAGGACTGCAGGCTAGAGAACTGTAATTATTTTGCTACCCCCCCAAATACACCGAGATATTTGCAAGGTATTCTATCTTTTCTCAGGGAAACAAGCAGTCCCACTGACAAGACTTTTAAAAAAAAACCCTTTCATCTCATAGACAACTTTAGCTTCTCTGCGCCCACCTTTGTGCAATTGAATGGTTTTTGCTGTGGTGGGGACAGGAGGACGCATGTTCCCTCTCGTTCCTCTGCACAGCTGCTGCTTGAGCATAATAAACGCTACTCTGTCAGCAGAGCACTTTCCTGGGTGTGATTTAAGCCTCTTCCTCCTCATAAGCAAGTTCTGCTTCTTTTCTTCCATTTTAAACCAATTTAATACTTTTGTTCAGACCAGCCATTATTAATTTCTCTCCTGCACATATTTCAAATTCCTCACATGACAGTTTTGAGAAACTAATGAAAATTAGAGTGTGTTAGCGTATTGCATTCCTACAGAAATCTGCTAATCCATTCAATTATACTCCTTAATAGTAATGGATGCTACAGAGGGAAGCTTTGCCATTTATACCTTCTTGCTCCACTGTGTGTGTGTGTGTGTGTGTGTGTGTGTGTGCTCTTCCTTCCTCTGCCTCCCACCCTTCTTCTCACCTAAGCAGATAGTTGAGGGGAATATAGCATAATGCAAAGGAAAAGCCATTTGGGGTGCTTTTTTATGAAGTGGCTCTTTCTGAAAATGTATCACTCCTTAACAGGAAGCAGGATGGGAGAATTGCACATAACTCACTTATTATTTGTCAGCTAGGAACATTAGTCCATTTATCTACATTTTCGAACATCTTCATGCTCACTAAAGGCTTCAAAGGGATTGCATGAAGATACTTTTCTCCCCAGATGCACATGTTAGCAATTTGATTTTGTTTTAAAGTAGCATAATTACATTGTCTCCATCCATTCTGTAAATCACAGCCCCTTTGGGAATTCCTGTGAAAAACATAATTAGGGAGGAAGGATGCTGGTACCTAGAATGTGATCATGGTTTGGGACTTGGTTCTGCCCAGCAAGGCTGGCCCAGGGCTTAACAGCATCATTTTGGGAGAGGTGGGCTTGAATGGCTGTGCATGCTGTGCTGTGCCGAGTTAGTCAAGTCATTTATTTATAAATGAACATGAGGGTCTTAATTCCTTGGGCCACATACTTTCACAACTTATTATGGGATAAATTAAATGCATATTTATCCTTTCCAAGTCTGTCGATTTTAGTATTTTTTAGATGATGAATTTCTAGAACTTAAGGACTCTGTCATTAAATTTATTCCAGACAATCTTCATATCCATTTTGACAAAATAGCACTAAAATATTCTTTTACTAGATAGTGGTGTAGTAGCCCAGTGCTTTCAAATTCTTGTGCCAGGTCACTTATTTTCTCATTAAGATGGACTACTTAAGGTAGATATGCAACTATCTCAGCTCGTCTGGGCAAATTCTGGGCTAGACATTGCACTGTGTATTATGGTTCCAAAGACAGTGTCATCTTTAATGTGTAAGTTGTAAGTACATGACAAATGGAAATTTTCAGATTCTAACTAAACATGTTTGTGCTTGTTTTCTAGTCTCACAAATTGTGCAGGAAATCTAAAATGTCTAGTTTTGATGTGGTTACAATTCCTGTCTAAAACTAAAGCCGTCGTTGCACAAATTATCTAAATACAAGCCACATTTAATGAAGTTACTAATTAAAAAAAATCTGATTCCATTTGCTCTTTGCAAATAGCTGTATTTCCAAGAAAAGTTTACTGTAGCTCTATCCACTAGCATCAAGGACTCCAGAGGGGTCAGTAAGAGTGTGGCTCCTGTTTGGGGCCCCCAAGGATCATGGCTCAACCTAACTCAGTGGGCTCATGTTTCTATCCTGGACCAGCAATGTTTGTCCCTTTTGTTAACCTCAGATGCTGGAAGATTCCTGTGAGCAGGAGATTGCCTCCTTCTGTTCCCTTAGGCCTGCAACCTTTCTGAATGGAGAACTTAGGAAAAGTGCTGGGAAATTCTCCCTTTGTGTCTTTTCCTGCAGA
>JAQHUG010000116.1:6177787-6215089 GCA_028555095.1 Dicrostonyx torquatus | reverse complement strand
GGTATGGGTGTAGCTGGGTGTGGGATGGACAAAGGTTAGGGCTTGGAGCTCAGTGAGGAGTGTGAGTTCGGTGAGGGGTGGGAACTGGGTGAGGGGTGGGAGATTGGTGAGGGGTGGTGTGGGTTGAGAAATTGAACCAGGATGAGGGGTGGGAGCTGAGTGAGGGGTGGAGAAGTTTGAGAGGTAGAACCAGGGTGAAGGTTTGGAACTGGGTGAGGGGTGGGCGATGGATCAATGGTGGGAGCTGTGTGGGATGGGCAGTGGGTGTGGGTTGGGAGCTGGGAGAATGGTGGGAGATGTGTAAGGATTTGGAGCTGGGTGAGGTGTGGGACATGGGTGAAGGATGGGAGCTTGGTGACAGTTGGGAGCTTGGTGAAGGATGTTATATGCCTGAGAGATGGGAACTGGTTAGGGGTGGAAGTTGGGTGAGGGGTGGGAGATGGGTGAGAGGTGGAGACAGTTGAGAATTAGAACCAGGGTGATGGTGGCGGCTGGTTGTGGGTAGATCGGGTTGAGAGGTGGAATCAGGGTGAAGTTGGGGATTTGGGTGAGGGATAGGAGCTAGATAAGAAAGGGAACTGGATGAGTGGTGGGTACTGGGCGAGGGGTGTGTGCTGGGTGAGGGGTGGGAGAGGACTGAGGGTTGGCAGCTGGGTGAGAGTTGGGCGTGGGTGAGGGGTTAAAAGGGGTGAGGGACGCAAGAGGGTTGAGGGGTGGGGGAGGGCTGAATAGTTGAAGAAGGGTGCAGGGTGGGAGGTGGGTGAGGGGTGGGAGGTGGGTGAATGGTGGGATTGGGGTGAGGGGTGGGAGCTGGGTGAAGTGTAGTGGAGTGGGAGTGGGGTGAAGGTGGGAGTGGGGTGAGTGATGGAGGGGGTGAGGTGTGGCAGTGGGGGGAAGGTGCGAATTTGGTGAGGTGTGGGAGCTGGGTGAGGGGTCGGAGTTGGGTGATGGTTGGGAGAGGGTTGAGGGGAAGGAAAGGGGTGATCTTTGGGAGCTGGGTGAGGGGTAGGAGAGGGTTGAGGGGTGGGATTGGGGTGAGGGTTGAGAGCAATAAGAGGGGTGGGAGCTGGGTGATGGGTGGGAGTGTTATGAGGGGTGAGAGCTGGATGAAGGGTGGGAGATGGAAGAGGGGTACAAGCTGGGTGAAGGATGGAGCAGGTGAGGGGTGGCAGCTCTTTAAGGAGAGGATTGAGGGGTGGGAGTGGTTTGGTGGGTTGGACTGTGTTGGGGGTTTTAGAGTGATGAGGGTTGGGAATCGGGTGAGGGGTGGCAGTGGGGTGTAATGTGGGAGGGGGTGAGTGATGGGAGCAGGGTGAAGGGTGGCCGCAGGTGATGGTTGGAACTGGGTTTGGCATTGGAGAGGGATGATGCTTGGGAATGTGGTGAGGGATGGGAATGGGGTGATGTCTGAGAGCAGAATGTGGGGTGGCAGCAGGGTTAAATGTGGGTGAGGGATGTGGAGGGTGTGGTGTGAGAGGTGGAGCAGAGTGAGGGATGGGAATGGGGTGAAGGGTGGGAGGGGGTCCTGTAACAATAGGTTTAGTGGTGGGAGTGGGGTGAGGGGTGGGACCGGGGTGTGGTAGGAGTGGGTTGATGGTTGGGTTGGGGTGAGAGGTGAAAGCGGGGTGAGGGGTGGGAGTAGGGTGTGGGGTGGGAATGTGGTGAGGGTTGGGAGTAGGGGGAGGGTTGGGAGTGGGGTTAGAGGTGTGAGCGGGGTGAGGTGTGGGAGTAGGGTGTGGGGAGGGACTGTGGCATGGGTGGGAGGGGGAGAATGTCAGTCACCTTCCTCTACTCCTCTGCTGAACCAGACCCATGGCCTCCTAGTCCCTTAACCCGTACCTGTTTTGAGGCATGCAGCAGCTCCTCAGCTGTGACCACAGCTGTGGTAGCCTTGTTGTTCTCTGGGATGGGGTGCATGGTGACAGACAGCCCAGCCACCACCTGTACAGTCAAGTCTGTCAGGGACACTTTATCATCCAACACAGTTACTGTCTTCTCCGCCAAGATGGAGTCGGACAGTGGGGACAACACCTGTGGAAACAGTGGGGGCACAGAAGAGCCATCATGCCCATTTCCAGGTATAGGAACCCATGTTAAGATCCCCTACTCCCCCCTAGATGGGCCAGAGATCCTGAACATAGACCATAAGGAGGCACAGGCTTCTGTCACTATTTTGGCTCCACACAGTCTTTTTGAGCAGCCAAGGCAGCCCTTCCCTGAAACTTTACTTCCATTGGTAAATAGAAATAATCACAAAAACCATTCCATTCTAAGAAGGAATGGTCCCTTCACTTTAGGTAATGGACTATTTGTACGGTGCACAACCTAGTTAAGTGTACTTGATGCAGGCTGGATGCATGAAGGTCTGCACACAGACTCGGTGCAGCATGAATTAAATTCTAAGGGAACCCCAATCAGTCCCCTGCCTTCCATCATCACACTGCATCTCTGTAGAAAGCCACCCTGTGTCATCCTACAAGCCCAGGGTTGGGCTGGAACTGTGCAGGTGAAATGATGGAACATTTACCATGGGGTTAGCATCCTCCATGACATTCTAGAAGGGGGGGGTGAAAGTCAAGTGGGACTTGAGGGGTGGAGGAAAGCTACTCCTGTTATCTGACCCAAACCCAACCATCCTATACATTCTTTTGAGTGATACAATATTATAAATTATATTGAACGCAGAGCCCGAGTCCCTGCTTCCTACCTGGATGGTGGTCATCCCAACTTCCCGCCCAACCAGGACCCTGCTGTCCTGCAGGGAGGCTATGTGCGGGGACTCCAGCTTCATGAAGTCAGCCACCAGGTGGGTGATGTCAAACTGCCATTCTGGACTGAGGAGGTGACTCAGCTGGCCCCAGGGCCCAGCACCCTCTGACACAAACTGGGTGAGGACGCGCACCGTGGCATGCTGGAACTGCAGGGCACAACCCCGGCCTCTCTGCTCCTCTTCTTCCTCCTCTTCGCTGTCCCGAGTGGGTCTGAGTAGAAGGAAAGGTGCTGTCTCAGACATGGGGGGAAGAAGCATAGAGCACCACAAGAGGGCATGTGTATGCCTCAGTCTCAGAAGGCAATGCTCAAGACAGGAGTCTCCGGCCCCCACGGGAGCCTGGGATCCATTTCTGGGCAATGCAGAGGCTTGAGCGCATTGCCTGGCAAATGAAGAACAGCTGCCATTTCCTAAGCTCACATGGCCCCATAAGCGTGTGTGTGTGTGTGTGTGTGTGTGTGTGTGTGTGTGTGTGCATGCGCGCGTGTGTACGTGTGTGTGTATGTGGAGCCAAATGACAACCTCAGGTGTTATCCGATATTTTCTGTTTCCTTTGTGACAAAGTCTCTTCTAAGTTCAGAACTCACAGATTAGGCTAGGCTGGTTGGATAGCAAACCCCACCTGTCTGCCCAAGCCCAGCTCTACTGAATTACAAGATTGTGCCGCCATGCCCAGCATTTTCTTTTAATGTAGAGTCTAGGGACTTCTGTTTGCACAGCAAACACTTTACTGAGCCATCTCCCTGGGACACCAGTTACTCTTCTTGACTCTTCAAAATGAAGGGGTTCTGGGGAACTGTCTGGGAACCACCTGACAGTCTGTAAGGGAGAAGTGCAAGAGAGAAACTGGTCTTGGGCTGAGTGGCAGCCCTCACTCAGCTGAGATGTGCTTGTTCAGGGAAAACTGTTCAGGGAAAACTGTGATCCAAAGTCCTGACTGTGACAACCCAGGGTAACACGGGGGTTTTCTGCAATGGAAAACCACTGTTCCAGGGTGAACATCATTCCACTCTGCCAGGGGATCTGGAACTGTGACCTCCAAAGAGTATGCTGTCAGGGTTAGGAAGATCTAGGCTGTGGGAACACCACCTTCTACTGCATCCTGGGTCCTGCCCTGGTCCCTTCAATGGCATCTGCAAATCCAGTTGGTGCTGTTGTGGGTGAGGACATCATCTCACCCATGGCTCACCTCTTGCTGGCCACGATGGGAACCCGCCAGCCCTTAACCTGGCTGAGTTCTGTGTCAGAGACCTCGATCTGCAGGGGAAGCCGGGGCACCCACACAGTGACATGCAGGGGTGCGCTCAGGTGCTGGTAGGTGAAATTCACCACGGAGTCCACCTTGCCCTTGATCTCTTTGCCATTGACAAAGACATAGTCACAGTGGTCTGACACCTGTGAAGACAAGAGAGAGAGACAGAGAGGGAGGATGGAGGTCATGTGGCCGTGCTGATAACCCACATTCAGTTCTGTTAGAGAGAATGCATGCATGTGCACCTGTGTATGTGTGTGTGTGTGTGTGCATGTATGTGGGTATATGTATGTGAGCGTGCTTGTACATTTGTATGGATATGTGTGCATATATGTATGTGTATATATGTATTATGTATATGTGTGTGTCTGTAGGTACATATAGCATGTGAGCACATGCACACAAAACCACATGATGTCAGGTATCTCCAGTATCACTTTCCGCCTTACTTTTGGAACCAGAACTCATTGATTCAGCTAGGCTGGCTGGCCAACAAAGCTCTGGGTCCTGTTGTTTCTGCCCCTTCAGTGCTGGGATTACAGGGATGTGCCGCCATACCCAGTTTTCATACGGGTGTAGGGAATCTAAACTCGGGTCCTCATTCTTTCTTGGTGAGTACTTTCTAGACTGAGCCATCTGTTCTGCCTCCAGTTTGTTCGACTTTATTGTGAAGCACACTTGCTTCCAGAGCAGAGCCCCAGACATTGGCTTAACGGGAAACCAAACCTAGAGAACAAGAGTGCAAAAGCAGACCCGGGTATGCAGAGGAAGAGAGAAGCCAGTGGACAGGTGCACTGGCTGCTACTGGGTGCCTTGTGAAAGCATCCATAATTGCCCATCTCATGGGCTAGAGACATATTTTCCAGCTTCCAGTTCCCAGTTCCCAGGCTGAGGTTGCCTTTGCTGGGAAAGAAAGCAGAGAACAAATGGAGGTAAGGGCTTTCAAGCTCCTGGTGAACTTGAATCTGCAGAGAACTGTGGCTGAGGCTGAAGTCTGGGTGTGCACAGGGCCTGTAGGGGCCACCGGGGCATGATACAAGCTGATGTCTGCTCAGAAGGTAAGCGGCTCCACTCCCCAGATGGCCAAGGGGCCTGGCACCTTCCCAGCACATGCTTTCTCACAGTCTCTGCACCCCTCCCCCCACCATTCCATTGGTCATCCGTGGTTCTCAGTCTTTTGTCTAGGGACACACTTCTACCCCAGTTTGCCTGGCCTGAGCATGTCAAGAGTCCCTGGGATGCTGCTCTACCCAGGAACTCTGGGATCTTTACGTCTGTACTGTCACTGTTCTCATGAGAGTGGGGAGGGATATCATGGGTGACTTCCTGTCTTTGCCTGGGTCTGCTCTCCTTCCTTTGCCTTCCTTCCCCTTTCCTTCCATTTCTGTCTTAGAAGCCTTGTCAAGAAGGGTGAGGGGTGGGAATGGGGTAAGGTGTGGGAGAGGGGTGGAGGGTGGGAGTTCAGTGAAGAGTGGGAGAGGGGTAAGGGGTGGAGGAGAAGCGAGAAGTAGGGGTGAGGTGAGCGGTTGGAGTGGGATGAGGGGTGGTACAGCCAAAACAATTGAGAGAAAGCGAGACCCTAAGATGAGGTAGAAGCAACTGTGGCACATACATAAAAATTTAATCTGAAAAGTTCCAGCAAGTTCTTAACCTTTCTAGGTCCATTGACTGCAATGAGAATCTACTTAGAGATGATTTGTACTGGCAAGTTGCATACAGGTATAGTTCGGCAACCATTTCTGAGCTAATGGTGTTACCCACATGACACCACACTGAGCTCCGACTTCTATTTGCATATCTATCTCCTACTAGACAGTGTTCTCTGGAAAGAGCAGAGTCCTACCTGGGTATGGACCTCACCACATAACACCCTGTACTGAGCAATAGTCACCCTGCTCTTTCTGCAGAAGGACCATGTATGGCTACTCTGGGCCCCACTTTTGTCTCTTCTGTTTGCGGGACAGATGGTGAGGGCTGGGCAGAGAGAATTCTCTCCATCTGCTGGGGACTGGCTTGGAGCAGTTGGGAGGAGCCACAGGAAGGGGTCTTTTCATTCACCGGTCAGGAGTGGTTTAAAACAGTTTCTGCACTGTGTGAGGATGGGAAGCAATTTCAGTCATTGTCCCAGACTTATCATTAGCATGTAAATGCTGTCCTGGATCGGGGAACATATTAGCATAATAGCCAAACATAGAGTCTATCACTAATCACATCTTTAATCAATGTTGTAATTTACAGACCATTGACTTTCCTCATTTATTACCTTTCTGAGCTCAGGTGGGTGGGAACCTTGCCTCTCCAGAATATATAAATGATTAGAAGGGACACCAAAGGTACAACGGTGCTACACATGATAGAGCCATCGTCCCTTCTGTTCCTGATGGTGTCACCGATGTCTCGGGGAAGTCTCCGGATGAATTAATCATGTCCTAAGTGGCTGGCAGTGGGGACGAGGGTACCACACAAAATGAACAGGTTCTTTTACAAAAAGAAACTGATCCCTGCAGGAATGTTTCCAGCTCATTGGCTGTGTTTCTCAGAATCTTTTCATCTCCGTTAGTGGGCTGTGCATGTGAACCGAATGCTCGGTGGGCAATCGGGCCAGCATTAGGCACCTGCCCACGGAGACCTGGAGGGAAAAAGCTAGGTTGTGGGGTACATAGCCAATTGTCTTATTTTGATGTCCCTCAGGGGTTGGTATTTTCTGAGGACACTGCCTGCCTCCTGGGGGAGACCCTGCGAGTCAGTTTCCATGGAGAAAGCATAGGTGTCCACTGCCAACCGTTGATGTCTAGGAAACTCTCATCTAGCTACTAGGGACTTTAAGGGTTTGTGGAATATAGCCTGTGGTATCCATCCCAGCCTCTGACTTTTGAAGACTCTGGTGGGACTACACTCACGTATCTTACAGAGTCTTGCGTGATGCTAGCCTGGGACCCCTCTGAGAATCACTCCTTCAAATGATACAGCTATGCATCTTCTATCCCTATTGTGCCCATTGTTGTTCTAATTACTAATTACAATACTTTACATGCTATCACTAATAGCAGCCTATCTTCAAATATCCATCTGTTTTCTTCCGCATCTCTGCTAGAGGTAGGCTCACAAACCTTAGCCCTGTTCAGCCTTCTTGTCAAAATAAGATTACATAATGCACATTTCAAATACAGCAAATTCAATACTCAGACTCTTGGCCTCATTCCTTTCTATTTTGGTGACTACCACTGTGTATGAGTGGAATCCAGGCAGAAGGAAATCAAAATTGCCTCCTGGACATACCTGAACTCATGAGCCAGCTCTGTACATATAGAATGTCAATGGCTCCCATGCAACCAGATCTCATTTCCCACTTGCAATATGCCCTCCTCCCACCAGTGCTGCAGAAACCTCATGGGAGCTTGGCATACAGACAGTAACCTATTTTGCAGATGAGAACCCTGAGGCCTGTTGAGGAGGGCAGCTTGCCCACAGCAGAGAGGACAAATTCCATTTATAGCCATAAGTTCAGAGCTCACCCAGACTGCTCTAACCCTGCACGTTAACAGACTCTAACATGAGACTGTGGCCTTGATCCAGCTAGCCTTCCTGCCACATGGCTCTCTGTGTCATTTCCATTGTTAAGGTGGCAGGGAGAGGCAGGAATGGAGAGGAGCCGCTGACTGGCAAGTGGACTTCAGCCAGGCCAGCAGCATGCCGGAACCCTTCCTAAGGCTTCCCTGGCCCTTGTTCATTTGGTCCACCCCAGGCCAGTCTGCTTGGACAGGCTGTGCCTTTCTGAGCTCAGGCAGGGGACAGATGGTCAGGAAAATAGAGTGTGAGCCGAAGGAAGGAACTTGGTGAAGATAAGGGCAGGATTGGAGGAGACCAGTGGGAGGAGATGGTGTCTGCCAGAGCTACAGTGTGTTGGGAGGTGAGTGAGCTTTAAAGCATGCTCAGAATTCACTTCATTCTAGAACATGGTTATGGCCTTTGGACAGGAGGTCTTTGCAAATGCCATTAGTTAAGGAAGACACCACTTTGGCTTACACATGACCTAGATCTTCAATTTGTACCCCAGGACAAGCTTTAATTTTATTTTTGAATCCTAGACCCCTTCTAGACTCTGTAAAAGCCTTAACTGATGGGCAGGCTCATTGCCACAGCCTGTTATTATTTCCACCACTGTCCCTAAGTTCTCTTTGTCTTCTCTGTCCCAGCTTCTGGCCCCTCCTGGAAATCATGGTGGTCATGAATGGGGGTGGAGTGGGGTGGAACACCGCAGTTGGCAGATACTGTGGAAGAGGCCAGGGTTGCATGTCAATACTCTGAAAGGCTCAGTGACAGTTCTTCATGCCAAAAGATGCGTATACCTTAAATGTCAACTGTACTAACACTGAGAAACTGAGTTTGAGTGAGGTACCTATGCTTTCAAGTCAAGCACTATCTATCTCTTCTGCCCACACACCTATCTCTTTTAACCCTGGAGGCTTGTCTTTGTCACGTGGGTCTTGGGAGCTCTATAGATGAGTCATAGATACTGAGACTCAGAGTGGCTGGGTTCCCTGCAGTCACTCAGAAGGCAAGTGACCAAGCAGAGGTATGGGCAGGGTCTCTGACTGTCTCCAGCCTCTACACTAAGTTGCCACATTGGACACTTTCAGGACATGAGCAACACCCCACAGAACATGGCTGTCTGCCCAACACTGGGCATGTGCCTTACTTAACCCTGCTGACTAGAGCTGTCAGATTTGTCTTGTAGGATGCTTATGAGCATCTTCTGCATCCCTAGATGTCAGTGGTCCCAGTCCTACATATCACAATCTAACTGTCTCAGATATTGCCAGGTATTCTCTGGGGAGAGATGACATCTGGCAGAGCCATAGTTCCAGGGCCACTGAATAGTAGTGATGCTTTATCCCTGAAACTTTGTGAAATAGTGTTACGTTCAGTAAAGTTTGGTAATCAACAGGAACCCTGGGACAAACCAAGGCTTGTCAGACAACCAAGGAACCCTTGGACAAACAAACCTGAGAGAATTGCTCCTGTGTCCTGGAGCCTGAGCAGGGATCTGATTTCACAGGGGTCAAGTTACCCTTTCATCCCGTGACACAAGTTTGCAGCTAGGTCCCTGGGATCCACTCACTGAGTTTATGCCTGAAGGTTATGACAGGCCACACTGGAAATCTCACAGATTCCTCCCTTAAATACCAAATCATTAGCCCATCACTGCTGGTGTCCAGCAATCTATGGTCATAGGAGCACCTGGAAAAGACACGCTAGGCTATGGACTGAGGCAGCAACCTTAGGGAGGCTATCATGGGCATCCCGGAGCAGGTACTGACATCCCTGTACAAGATGGTACTTAGTGTTACATATGCCCCCTTTTAAAATAGGCTCAACCATCCCTTTCCAGGAGGTCATCCTGTTCAAAGTCACCCCAACTCGATACTGTTTAGCACAATGCCTGGATAGTATTCCTGCATCTTTTGCTGTTGGTTTCCTCCATCAATGGCAAGGCCTGTGAGGGTGGATCCTCAGCTGTTTTATTTACTGTTACCTCTGTCTCAGGACAGCAATCAGTCTTCACCAAGTGAGTTAGCCTGTGATTTATGAAGACACCAACTGTGCACTGTCAACGCTCATATGATTCAAGGATCAAGTAGAACAACTTCAGGCACATGATCCACACCATGTCACTGGCTGTGAGACAGCTTTATTTTAAAGGTAGGGGACTAACTTTGTGATGCCACCAAGACATTGGCAATACAGATACAGCATCTATATTCTTCCCCAACCCTTGTTCTGGGTATCTGTGGGCTAGCTGCTCACTGCGCTTCTCCAGTGTCCTGACCCTTCATCTCCTGAAGGTACCTCAAGGTAGAAATGAACATTTGAGGTCTTCATGGACAGATGCTGAGGCACTGATGAAGCTAAATATGGGGCAGAGAAAGGCTAGATCCTTCAGCCTTGGAAGCCTTTTTACCAGGCCTGCTGGCTTGCTTTCATGGCCCAACATTTCCAGGCAGAGAGATTCACAGTACACTGCCAGGAATCTTGGCAAATGACAGTAAGAAGCCGTTGTTACTACAGAACAAACGAGGGCTGAAAAGCCTTGTGTATGTTGAGTATATTTACACATATTTATGTATACATGTGTGCATGTGTTTAATGTCATGTACACATGGAAGAAGCAACAAAGAGAAAAAACAAAAAGTCACTGTTATTCAGAATATCTTGGGTCCAGAGAAATTGGCTTGAGAGTTTGTGTGTATGCTATTTGCATGTTCATATATATCTGTGATTATATGCTATGTATACATGGGTTGTTTATGTGTGTATGTCTATGAACATATTGTCTGTGCATGGATTATGTGTGTATGTGTCTGTGAATATACTATGTGTGAGTGTTTGGATTATGTGTATACATGCATGTCTGTCAATGCACTATGTATGTGTATGTGTGCATGTCTGCAAGTAGATTATGTGTGTGTGTGCATGTGTATAGTGCATGAGAGTAGAAAGGGGATGAAGAGGGAGGAAGAGATCTAAAGGGAGGGGAACAAGAGAAGGTGATGAAATCTGTGTGGCAAAAAAGGAGGGCAACTTGGAGTGAAGAAGGGGACCAGCCAGGGCATAGGTGGATGGATGGGAGGAGAGTGGGGGAGGGATTGGATAAGAATAGGCATAATGACACATAATAGCACCATACATATGAAAATATATAATATATATGGAGAATATATATGGAAACCCATTACCTTTTATAGTAACTAAAAATCATTCTAAAGAATCAAAAATAATTCTATAGTTCATGGGGGCTGGAGAGGGAACTAGCTGTTCTTATGACCAGAGTTTGTTTTCCAGCATCCACATGGAGGCTCACAACCATCCATGAACTCCAGCTCCAGGGGACCCAACACTCCCTTCTAACCTCTCTGAGCATGCACGCACGCACGCACGCACACACACACACACAAATAAACATAGCTAAAAATAAAATCTCATACTAAAAAGTCATGGTGAAAAATAATATGGATGGCCTAATGTCATTCTTACAAATGTGTGGCCATTTGTATAAAAGAAACACTGGTTTGCACATGTTAGACCTGAGAACAGCCACCCTCCTCACAGGGTCAAGTTGACAGATTGGACATATTAAATGACCCAGACAGGAGCCATTAGGGAGTGGTAGCCATTGGCTTATTGGCAAGTATGTGTTTAGGGGACATGTCCTAGAGTGCTTGGATGGGAGAACATGGATCAGTATGTTGTATCTGTTGGTCCTCCCAACAAGTTGCCAGAGAACTTCCAGACTTGTGGTCAGTTACTGCCCATTACACAAGGCCAGAGTTTCCCAGAGCCAGGGTTCCTTCCCCAAGATACCATCAGCTACATACTCAGGTGTCATGAACCCTATCTACACCCACTTATGAGATAGCATTCAAGATATGGGTTTAGGAATCTACTGGGATGGTGGCTGCTCTGTCCTGGACCCAGGAACCCCATTTTGTCACATGCCATGACAATGAAAACATCTAGACCCAACCTCTTGTACATGTGGCAGAATGGGCACTGGTTACATGTACATTCCCCGCTTCTCCGCACAGTGTGCCAAGTCGCACACAGAAGCTCTGCAGAACCGGTGACCTCAGACTAGAGCCGGAATCCCAGGGATGAGGCTAGCAGATGAACCTAAGCCCTGGAAAAGAACACGGGGCCTGAGGATATGAGCCCAAGACCCAGAGAGAGGAGCTAGGTTATTGCAGATGGGGCTGATTGTAGGGACTCACTCCTACACTAAAGCTGCCTGCTCCGCACCTCTCTTGCTGATTGGACACTCTGCTCTGCTGTATCAACAGCCAGGGGATGACCACCTCCTGCTTCATTCCAGGAGGCAATTTTCATTTTGAACACACTTATTTCCCTAAAGATACTGATTGCATCCCTGGAAATATCAGCAACGGGCTCCACGCCATTACCCCTTATGTGAAGTTAAAGGTTGCTCTCTGTGTGACCACGGTGACATTTATTTCTGGATTTGCTTCCCACCTGGCTTTCTTAGGCTGAGAGGTAGCTTCTCTGCCTCTAGAAAATAAAGCGGATGTGGACTGGTCCTCCCAACAAGTTGCTGCCAACTGAGATCCTGTGTCGTTCCATCAACATCTCCCATCCCCACCTACTACCAGCCCAGCCCAGTGGCAACCTCTGCTCTCTGCTTTTTTGAATTCAGCTCAGAGAAAATTTAGGTCTCCTGCACTGCATGGTGAGTATAGTGAATAAGGGTGTTTATTTTGAAAGTTTCTAACGGAAGAGATAAGTAACAGTGGAGTGAGTGAATGCACGAGTTCTTAGCCTCTCAGAGGCATTTCTTGAGGTGTAGATTTTAAAAAACAATTTTCTTTATGGTAAGTAGATTTAAGCTTAATTTGATGAATAAATAAAGGGGAAGGAAGGAGAGAAAAAAGAATGAAGGAAGGAAGAAAGAAGGGAGAAATGAAGGAGGGAGGAAGGGAGCAGGAAGAAAGGATGGAAGTGATTGAGAAATCTGAAAAATACAATTACACGGTGCAGAATGAAGAAGTGAGGGCAGAATGGTGAATAAAGCCACTGCAAGTGTGGGTACCTGAACCCTATTTATACCTTCACTTCAGTATAAACTTTCCCAGGGTCCGAAAGGCTGGAACAGATCCCCACCAGGCCCACGTACCTTGATGACATCCTCATCCATGGCCTTGCACTCCACCAGCTCTGAGATATCCCTCACTGTGCTGTTCTCCTCCACTGACACCACCCTGACAGGCATGGCCACTGTCTTCCCCGTGAGGATGGCTGTGTTCAGGAGTTCCGTGTCCTGCCAAAGAACCAGACACACCAAGTCAAGGGACAGCCTCCATCCCGTTGGTACCAGGTGATGCTTAGGCATGCTCCTGAGGTGAGCGTTGGGCCGCTCCTGTCAAAGACACACTGTGGTACCGTCCTTAGGAACTACATCAGAAGAACATCCTTTGGAAGAGAGTCCTAAGAATGCTTGACTTTTGGCTTACATGTGATCATCTTCCTTGCTTCCAATAACAATAAAGAACATGTATTCTTTATTTAGCATTGCAGAGATCCAGGAGAGGTGTTCAGCAGCTGGGTGGCAAATGACAGAAACCAATTTTGAGTATTCTATGAAGAAAGGTACCAAGTTGAGTTGACTAATGCCTGTCTCTACCTGCAAAAGATGCTCAGAGCCTGGGAGCATGGCATCTCAAGTGGCATGATGGCTAATCTCGTTTGTCAACAGCCCAGGAAGAGAGGAAACCTCAACTGAAAACTTGCCTCCGCCAAATCTGCCTGTGGGGTGTTCTGTTGATTGATGACTGATGCAGGAGGGGGCTAGCCCACTGGGGATGGTGCCACGGCTGGGCAGATGGTCTCAAGGTGTTCATGAAAGCAGGCTGAGCAGGTCAGGAAGAACAAGCCAATAAGCAGCACTCCTCCATGGTCTCTACTTCAGCTCCTGCCTTGAGTTATGGCCCTGACTTTCCTCAGTGATAGAGTGTGACCTGAGAGTTACTAAAACAAACCTTTCCCTCTTGTGTTGCTTTTGGGTGTGGTGGTTATCCCAGCAAGAGAAAGCAAAGTAGAAGGCCTGGTAGGATGGCGCTCAGGGACTTAAGGAGAGGCATCATCCTGGAACCCCTGGGGTGACCCCAGTGGAAGCCTAAAGTCCATGAAGGATTCGTGGGGCTCAGAGGAAGCGCTCAGGCTGTGCTGATGGAGGAGAGGCCAGCATGGAAATGACCAGCCCTAAAGGTCCTAGAGACAGGAAAGGCAAAGGGAGAGAATTTCTAGGAGGGGCATGGCCCTGTTGCAAGCTAGCTTTCACCTCGGGTTGCAAACCTCTGCCCTTCAGAAGGGAGATAGGGTGAGTCCTCCCTCACGTCTCAGAATGTGGAGTGGCTGGGGCTACAAGTGGTGCTTTACTCTCGGAGGGGCTTTCTTTGTCTGTGATTGCCATTTGCAGTGTTGGGCATGAGACTGGGCGCCTCCTACATGCTAGGCAAGTGCTTTACTACTGAGCCACATCCCCAGCCCACAAGTTTCCTCTTTGAAGTGGTTTTTGGTTGTTTGTTTGTTTCTGTTTTGTTTTGAAAATTGAACCCTCTCTGCTGTCCCTTGTGAGCCAGCTCCACCACACCCGCAGGCACGGTTGTTCAGTCTCTTTGTGTCAATGTTCTGTAAAATTGCATGCATACTCTATTGAGTGACAGAGAAAACACTGTTCTTTTGAGTCTGCAGGGTGATTACCACCTATATGCAGTCCTCTTGATGGCGGCACAAAGATGAAAACAGACCTTTGAGTCTAGGGCTCTGCAGGCACCTTTCAGCTAGGGCTCAATTTCCCCCAAGTCCCTCACCACAAACCCTGCTTTTCTTCAGGGTGACCTTTTGCTTGAAACAGACACACATCACAGAGAGGGTCCTGGTAAAAGCAGAGCCCTAGATCCTCACAGTCGGGTCCATCACCCTGCAGATGAACAAGGCTCTGCCTGCCTCTACAGAGTGCACGGTAATCCCGAAGTCAGGTTCCAATTATGAGTGGCCTTGACTGTGGCTATTAGAGATGCTAAGATTACTGGGGGAAATCCCCAAGTCAAGGTCATTACAGGTAATATGCTCAGGGTTGTCTTTCATTTCCTCTTTCTTGGAATGGTCTTCAGTGAATGGCTTCATTAAGCAGTGTGGTCCCTTATGGGCTAATTGTGACTACCTTCCTAAATGGTTGTTTTAGTTTCCCAACTGCACGCACACACACACACACACACACACACACACACACACACACACCATTGTCATCGTCATCATCATCATTGCACATTAGCCCTCATTTTTGGTCAAACCTAGTTGGATGTCAGCAATTTCAGCCTCGGTTTCAGGGATTAACAGTCACAGAAATAAGAAACAAGGAAAGAAAACCCTTCACCTGTGAAATACCCCGGATCACACTCACAGGAGAAGTTCTCTGTATTTAACAGTCATTGTGCTGATCAGTTAACTTCAGCAAGTTCGTTGCTATGTGGGCAGAGAGAGTCTGGCATTCTAGATTCTTCCCTGACTTTCCTATCAACTTCAGAATCGCCTGGATCACATTTATCAAGGGTCTCTGTGACGAGGTGGCTATATCATTTGTGACTACTTGATATCCCAGAACTGGCAAATCCAGATCACTGTCATTCTGAGTTCCTTTGGAGTATTGCGCAGGATAGCACAGATGAAATGAATAAAGTATCCCTCAAAGTGCTTGAGACTGGAGGGACAAATTGTGGTTCCAGGTCTGGTGAAGGCACACAGCTAGAACTCATGCACACGTGCAGGGGTGCCCGTATGTGTGCCCATGTCTGTGTGCATGTGTGTGCATATGTGCGTGTTTAATACTGATGGAGCAGGCACACGTTTTGGTTCTTTCACTTCCCCAATACCTTTCCAGTGAAGTATAGTTTCTACTATTGGTAGCACACTAGGTAAGAGCCTAACATCACACTGTTTTCTAAGACCCAGACTCCGGCGGGAGCCCTGGGGAGGCACATGATTTTCACAGGGCCTTGTGGGAGCAGGGACGCCTCCCATTTCCTGCCTTGGACCCAGTCCAGAGAAGTGTTACGCTGCCACAGGCCACCTCTCCTCAGTCCATTCTAGACACGGAGCAGCTCTGTCTCTGTCTCTCCCTCTTTCCTTCCCTCCCTGCTTTCCGTGTGTGGGAGGTGGGGAGTGAGAGACAGAGAGAGAGGAGAAAGAGAGAGAGCCCTCTGTATGAACACACACCATCCTGTTGGCCTTATGAGAATCAAACAGGGGCTCGTGAATAGGGTGTCAGAGCCTCACAGGGGGCATGGAGGTGTCACCACCACCCGGAGGCTTCAAGCTAATAATTGCCTCTGTTTCCATGTCTCCTCTCCTTCAACCCCATTACACACCAGGTAACTAGACTGCTTTGCAGAAAAGAATCAACAACACAGGCATGTTAAAGCATTCCTGCCTCTTCGAATCCTGGAAGAGCCTGAAGCTCCTAGAAAAGATTCCCGTGTAATCTGTTCCCACATCAATTGCTATGTCCATTTCTGAACAAATTGTACTTTTTCTAATCTTTTCTATAAAGAGAATAGAATTACCTTTGATACATTAAGAAGTCTGAGATGCAAACTCGCTAAAAACGACAGGGAAGTAACCAGTTGTGCCTGGGGTGCTTATCCCTGGAGTGTCTGTGGGGAGCATCCCCGGGGTTCTCTGGAAAGGAGATTCTGGGTGTGAAAGAGACTGGGTAGAGTATGATTCAGCTATGACAAGAACTGAGCCACAGACAGGCTACCAGACAGGCAGAGCAGAGAAACCTAACACCAGCTAAGACGATCTAGATCCAGCTAAACCATAGGACAGGAACCTATCGGGTTGCCCAGGGTTGGGTAGGGACTATGTGCGTGGATGAGTATGGGGCTTCCTTCCTGGCCGCTGAACACTGTAAAATCATGTGGAAGCTCTGCATGCTGTAATCACATGCACGGCAGCACACTCCCAGTTAAGTGGCAGGTTCAGGGGTGTCATCATCTAAGCAGTGTGCACCCTGTTCTTCCATGTCCTGCAGGGCTCTGAATGTCTGATGAGATGGCAGGATGACCGAAAGCACCACAGTTGGATGGTCGCAGTCACCTAGGGTTGAAACATTGGCATCTCCTTTGCCCACCTGGGGTCATTTAGTGGTACTGGGGCTGGAGTAATTGCTGTGGGCAGTCAGGTCCTCATCTGACCTTGCTGTCCTTCTGCTGGTCCACTCCTTCCTTGTACCTTGTCTGAGGAGTTCTTTGTCTTTGAAGGATATTTCTAATGTTTTCTCCCAAATCTCTGAAGATGAAACAAAACATAGCCTCGTTGTGAGGGGTCCATATCCTTCAAGTCTCTCTTTTCTTCAGAGATCAACTCTTCTAGGATCTCCTGAATGAGCTCATCTAGAAGGAGAAAGGTCTTCTCTGGATTCAAGAATGGATGAGCTTCAGACCTCTGCAGCTCTTGTAGGTGGTATAAGAAGCAGAGGCGATCCCAATACCAGACGATGCCAATAGGACCTGTAATCCTCCTCACTGGCTGTGCTTAACCTCAGATACATTCATGAGGAAATATCAGTTCACTGTAGTGGACCTGTGGGTGAGCCTGGCATAGAATAGGCACATCTCTACCTCAAAGTTAGACTCTCTTCTTTTCTTGGCTTAAGGCCACTTCTGTAGGCCCTTGTCATCTGAATCAGCCTCATCACCCATATCAGCCTTCCCTCTGGCTGCCAGTGAGTGCCAGATACCCAGATTTCCCCCTTTATAGGGTCAGCAGCACTCACTCGCAGGCTTTACCTGAACTTGACTCCAGTTCAGATTCACAGGGGCTGGGCCTCATGACAGAAATTTCCCCACCCTCCACAAAAATTTTCATGTGAACTTTCATTCAGTACAGCTGGTGGAGAAGGTTAATATCACTCCCATGGAGAAAACTGGGTCCTGGGACGCCTCATCTCCTGGCAACCAAGCTACCTGCCAAGGTCCCTCTGTGTGTAACAGCTTCCTGCCCAGTTGAAGGTGAGCAGATCCAGCCAGCATGGCCACAGTGTGGGAGCACCAATGTCAGAAGACTTTGTTTTTCTGGGAAGTAGGAGTGAGACTGAGCAAGGTCCTGACCAAAGTGAGGCCATTACCTGGACTTCTCTAAGGTTAATGATCTCTTTGTGCCCTCTGCAATGATGACGTCAGAATAACTATGAGCGTATAGATTTCCCTCTGTAGCGGGGAAAGCACTCCACTTAATGTACCATGCTCTCTCCCAGGGTTGTTTTTAGGGTCATGTCATAAAGTCACTGTCATCCCAAAGGACTCTGTCGGGTTCAGGGGCTGGAAAGAGACTGACATGATTTCCTGTCCCCAGGACAAGCTGTGCTCAGTTACATAGGAGCCTTCTCCCTGTATTGTGAATGCTGCTTCTTGTGGCACCAAGGCCCCAGTGTTCTGTGCTGCCGAGGACTCTGTGTCCTGACAGCGAGCATTCCTAGACAGTGCCTTGTTTAGCGTGCTTCTGTCCATTGGCTGCTTTTCCAGCCCCATCTCAATGAGAGACTCTCCCAGCCATTCCTTACTAGCACAAATTCTCTTTCTTCGGTCTTGTTTCTCTTCCAATTTGAGGGCCAGGATCAATTGGATGCTGTGAGGTTGGGCTTGTCTCACTTCCCATACAGGGGGGACAGGCGAGCATCCTTACGTGTGATTGGTGTAGCTCTGCTCCCAACCCTTATTCCAACCCCCAGCCAGTAAGGACTTCGGTTCAGGAGTACAGTGGGATTTTAGTCGGTCTCCGTCCTCTCCAGCTTACCTGGTTGGGTCACATTTTAAGAGTCCATTCTCCACGTAGCATATGAGGCGAGCCCTTTGAGATCGGAATGAGGAGACCCTGTCTCTGTTCTGCTGGAGCATCACGTCTTCCAGAGCCTCTGTGTTCTGTCTCCTCCCCTCCCCACACTGTGCTCTCTTTGTTACTGTGACTTCATCTCTTGTCTTGTTCCTCTTACGTGGAATGCTGTTTCCTCACATAACCACAGGACTCTAGCCTCCCTTTCCTGTGCTCTCTGGGTGCTGATTAGAATGATCCATCACAATTTTCAATGTGGTATTACTAAGAGATGCCTACGATTAGTGAAGAACACTTCTGGGTGTGTCTGGGAGGCCGTTGCCAAGACAATCAGATCCCGAGGCCTCTGATTGGTTGACACTAATTGCTGAATGGATTAATAATCTGTCAGCATTGTTGGCTGAGAAGTGAGGCCTGGTTGGAGGAAGTAGGCCACTAGTGGGCATGTCCTGTTTCCGGCCCCTGCTAGTATTTCTCTAGGCTTCCTGTCCGGCAGGGTGGGAGCAACAGTACCTCCTTACACATGCCTGCTGCCATGATATTCTGCCTATGTGCATGGGGCTAAGTGACAACCACTGAGCCCTCAGAAACATGAGCCAACAGGATGTCCATCCTTTCTCATTTTTTTGTCAGGGACTTGAACATGGTCACAAGAAAAGAAATTTATGTGGCAGCTATGTTTGCCATAGCTCATCAACGGCCCCCGAGACAGTTGTATTCAGATTTAGGTCTGTACCTATCTCCTTCTGAGACCAAAAGTCTCCGGACACCTGGAACAGCCTCTGCTGAAGCACTCTTAGCGACAAACGTATGTTCAGAGATAGAAAACAAACTGTCTATGAGTCCTTCCAGTTTGGGTTTCCGAACCTACCTAGAGGCTGGGGTTTTGCTCTGTGGGTAGAGCACTTGCCTAGCATGCACAGAGCCCTGAGTTCAGCCCTCATGAACCAAGCTTGGTGGTGCACACCATGTAATTCAGAACTCGGGAGGTGGAGGCGGGAGGATCATCCCGTCAGACACATCCTGAGACTAGCCTGGGATATGAGTGGCTTGGTCATATGGGATTAGTCCTCTTTGAAGGCCTTGAATGAGGGAGATGGCCCTTGGTTGACTTCCTGAGTATATGTGACCACAATCTTGGAAGAGGCTATTCCATGGTTCTGTCTTTGTAAGTGAGGCCAGGGCATGGCTCAAGGAGCCACAGTCCAAGAGCGAAGGATGATGCAGAGTGACAAGTTACGCTAGGACAATGAGTCAGAGTCCCGTCAAAGCTCCCGGTTTGGCTTGGGAGGTAGGCGATGCAGGAGTTTTACCATGGAAGTATGGAGGGCAGCAGCCCCTAGGGAGACTGCATTAAGCTTTTCCTGTCTTGTGGGGTTTTCAGGGTGACTTATGGAAGCAGGGATCATTTGAGCCTAGCTACTTGTTCCAGTGGTTAGAGAACCACACCAGAAACTGACATGCTACATGCATGCATATTAACATCCTTTCTGATTGGTCAGTGCTACCCTCTGCTTTGTTCTGATTGGTTGAAGCCTGCAGCACTCCATCTGGCAGAATTTGAATATTATTCCTTTGTACTTATGCAAGTAGGAAGTTTCAAGTAACCAGTGGATTTTCTCTGTTGTTTCTAGAGTGTCTTCTGAGTGATTCCTTGGTTTGTTGTAAATTACTCAGTAATGGTGTGTGTGTGTGTGTGTGTGTGTGTGTGTGTGTGTGTGTATGTGCAGGCTAGAGATTTAGGTGTCTTTCTCAATTGCTGATATATGTTTGGAGACAGGGTCTTCTGGCCTGGAGCTAGGTTAGCTGGCCTGTGAGCCCCAGCCATCCTCTGGTCTCCACCTCTTCAGTCCTGGGATCACAAGTGTCCACTTCCACACCAGCTTTTTATGTAGGGATGGGGAGCTGAACTTAGGTCCTCACGCTTGGACAGCAAGCGCTCTGCAAACTGAGCCAGCTCCCTAGCTCCTAGGGAAAATATTTTGGTAATACTTTGCAAAGATCTTCATGAGCTTCCTCAGGGCACCTGGACAGTCAGGGTAGAAAAGAGTCCCCCTTTGTCATAGTGACCTGCTAGGGTCCAGTCACACAGTGCTTTGCACTGTCTGTATTTCCCACGGGGAGCTAAGCCAGCCTCATTCCTTCTCTGTCCTGAAGCTTTGCTTTTGTGTCAGCTCCCACTACTGAAGGAATGCGGAGACTCCAGACTTGACAGCGAGCCACTTACCCATCCTTCCCAGGGAGTCGTGGCTGCTCTCCAAAGGTAGCCCAGCAAATTTCCCTCCCTCCCCGAGGACGCATGCTAACAGCTCTGTGGGCCTCACAGCCACACAGCAATAATTCCAGGTCCTGTCTCCGTTGGGAAACGCAACTCCCACCTCATTTACTTCCAATTTATTCATGCTACGAAACTAGGGTGTGGGAGGCAAACTTAACTTAGCTGTCAATTTGCTTCTAAGGCAAGATGGAGAATCCATTCTAAAGCGTGCATTTAAAACAAGAAAGCAATTCAATTTTGCTAGCACCGTCCACAAGGTCCGGACCGATAACTCAGCTATTAAACAAGTCATCCTCTGGGGGAGCACATAGAATAAGTTGCAGGAATGTCTCCAAAGAAAGTTCATTGTTTTGCAATTTTGCCAAGAAAGGAGGCATTTGGGAAATATGTATTTTATTTTGGCAAAGTTGTGGCCACTTTCCCTGCTTGTGGATTCTTGCACTTCTTAATTACAAGGACGCTGCTGCTGTGGATGCTGCTGCTGCTGCTACAAATCAGCGATGTTTCCTGGGTGGTCCTAAGATGGAGTCTGCTCTAGTCATGTTGTGAGGGAGGAAGAAGGAAACAGGGGTGCCTACTCGTAGTCCTCTGCCTTGCACAAGGCATGATACCTCTGTGTGTTCATCCCTAGGTCATTTGCCTTTCCTAGACCATGGGGAAGAGTCTGTCCAAGGTCCCTTACAGCTAAGGATGGGAAAAACAAATCATGTGGACCCTTTCTGGTCCTCTTCCCATCTTTTCCCCCTCTCCCCTCTCATCCCTTCTCTGTGTGTGTCTGTATGATTTTGGAAGAAGAACATTTAAATCAATAAAGGTGATCGGCATTAGGCATATTGGGCTGAGTAGTTTTTGCCAACTTAACACAGCCTGGGATGTTACCTAGGAAGAGGGAACCCCAATTTAGAAATTGCCTCCTCCACACACACGTCTGTGGGGTTATTTTTGTTATTAACGATTGATGTGCGAGGGCCCAGCCTACAAGGGCCGCTGAGCCTATGCGGGTGGTCCTGGGGTGCAGAGAAAAGCAGGCTTAGCAAACCAAAGAAGAAAGACAGTGGCAGCGTTCCTTCATGGCCTCTGCTTCAGTTCCTGCTTCCAGGCTCCTGCCTTGAGTATCTGCCTTGATTTCCCCTGATGATGGACTGTGTGGCTTGTAAGCCAACCTGCCCTGTAAAAAACACCCCCCAAAACAACAAAAATCCTTTCCTCCCCCAAGTCAGTTTTGGACAGTGTTTTTTTTTATCACAGTGTCAGAAGCAAATGAGGACACATACAGACTCTCAGCTATCCACTTGATGTATGAGAAGGTGAGGCAGGAGGATTTCGGCAAGTTTTAGGACAGCCTGGTTGGGCTCTAGTGTGAGACCCTGCTGACAGAAAGACAGACAGACAAAGAGCTTTCTTCCCCAGTGTGGGTGTACATATAAAACAGGAAAGTGGAGAAGGCCAATTCCCTCCTTCTCTCCCCTCTATCTTTTCCCTTTTCTGTTTCTCAACAGTTAAGATCCAGAGTTCCCAGGAAGAATGCATTGAACTCCCAGGGACTTGTCAGGGCTGAGCCGGGGCCACACACTGCACAGATGCATGGTGGGTAAGTTATGGCTGTGTTGATGTTTCGACATCTGGAGAGGTCCTGACCAGTCAGCTGGGGAAACAGGCTGGTCTCCAATCTGGACACATGGGGTTCTCCAGTTAATCACGTCCACATTCAAATCTGAAGGATGGGAAGAAAGGGTGCTTCAGCTGGCAGCTCTAGCATTTCAGAGAGGATGTTAACCAGTGGGAAATGCTTACAGAATGGTGTAGGTTGGTGATGCTGAGCTGAGAGTTAATGTTTGGAAGTGGCTTTCCAGGCAAGTTTCTTTGCTATCATTACAATCACGTACGGATCCTTCAACATTTGGGGCTTTGGCTGTGAATACAGAAAGGAATAGATGGGAGTTTTCTGGAAAGCCTGAAAGGGTGAGTTCAGGTGTGGGTGGACTCAAGAAGGCTGTCTCAGGGGTGGGTGGACTGAGGTAGGAGGCTGATTCAGGGGTGGGTGGGCTGAGGTAGGAGGCAGGTTCAGGGGTGGGTGGGCTGAGGTAGGAGGCAGGTTCAGGGGTGGGTGGACTGAGGTAGGAGGCAGGTTCAGGGGTGGGTGGGCTCAGGTAGGAGGCAGGCTCCAGGGGTGGGTGGACTGAGGTAGGAGGCAGGTTCAGGGGTGGGTGGGCTCAGGTAGGAGGCAGGTTCAGGGGTGGGTGGGCTCAGGTAGGAGGCAGGTGGTAGAGTATTCCTATACCATGCCAGTCAAGAATGGAAGGATCCAGCTGGCCCCATCTGAGTGGT
This sequence comes from Dicrostonyx torquatus, assembly GCA_028555095.1. Taxonomy (NCBI): domain Eukaryota; kingdom Metazoa; phylum Chordata; class Mammalia; order Rodentia; family Cricetidae; genus Dicrostonyx; species Dicrostonyx torquatus. The sequence goes on along the minus strand of JAQHUG010000116.1, from coordinate 6,192,058 downwards.
GCCTAGGGCTGGCTGGCTGGCTGGGCCATGATCCAGGTTTTCATGCAGGGAGCTGGCATGGGATTGAGGAGTTTATAGCTCTGTGCTCTACCAGACATTCTGTGGATGGTGGCTCCCCTGGCTCTAGAGAGGGTCAGAGAAACCTCTGGGTTCTGCAGACTGTCTAGACCTGTGGACTGCCTCAGCTATACACCAGCAAAGGCCAGGAACTAATTCCCCATTGAACATTGCCTCTGCAAAGCTATCCTGAACCCCAAGATCCAACCTGACCATCCCAGTGAAAGTCCAGTATCTGATGCATAAATAACCATTAGCATCACCCCTTAGTGGCAGAGACGGGAAACAGCACATCGGCAAACACTAAAATTTTGACAATTTCACACAATACGCAGGTGTATTGTTATTGTATTTATCCTAATTCTCCTCTCTTGTCTTTCTTCTACCCATGCTGACCCCTTTCTTCTTGGTGGCTCACCATGACGAGATGGCTAAGGCTTCTTGAAGATGCCATGCACTGGACACTTGAACACAGCTGGAAACTTCGGCACCCCCCCCTTTTTTGGGGTGTGTGTGGCGGGGGGCTAGTAATGATCTTTTCCCTGCTAACACAAACTGCAGGCCACACAGCACACTTGAAGAATGGAGTGATGTTTATTCCCTGGTATTGCTGCTCCTGAGCCACTTGTATGACTCACTTTCTGTAAAGGGCCCAGTACGATGAACTTGAGCAACTGTGTGCAGCATCCCACATTGGCACTGCACAGTCCTAGAGCATCCCATCTCTCAAAGGCTCTCCTGGGCCATTTCCAATTAATCTCTGCTCCAGCCTCAGGCAATCACTGACTGTTCTGTCCCTATCGTTTTGCCATTTTTAGAAAATGATCCCCAGAATGCTCAATTTTTAAATGCTTAGTTTCCCGCATCCCAGTTTTTCTTCTCACGTGCGTATGTGTGTGTGCACATACGTGGGCACATAAAAGCCAGAGGACAATGTCAAGTGTCATCCTTCAAGAATGACATCCATGCCGGGCGGTGGTGGTGCATACTTTTAATCCCAGCACTCGGGAGGCAGAGGCAGGCGGATCTTTGTGAGTTTGAGGCCAGCCTGGTCTACAAGAGCTAGTTCCAGGACAGGCTCTAAAGCTACAGAGAAACCCTGTCTGGAAAATCAGTCTCCACTCACTCCCACCTCAGCACTGGGATTATGAACATACACCACAATGCCTGTTTTATGTGTGCTGGGATCAGGCTCAAGTCCTTATGCAAACACCTCATCAATTGCATGATTTCCCCAGTACCTGTTATTGTAGAGGTGATAGGTAGCCCAGGTTAGCCTTGACATTGCAGAAATCCCTGGCCTCACCCTTCAGACTTGCTGGAGATACAGACATGAGCTCACTCCAGTTTTCTAAAGGGGCATCTGCAGTTATTGCTCACCGACAAGCAGCGTTTTACCGTCTGGCTCCATGGCGGCTCACTTCACTAGTCGAGGTAGCCAGTTTTGCTGGGTATGAGAACTGTTGTGTGTTACATCTGTCTGCCCATACCGTCCTGGGTTTCCAGGAAACTCGGGACTGTGCTATGTATAGATGGAACATGGGAAGAAACTACCAAGCACCGTTTGCTCCCATCACCAGAGCCTGTGTGGTCCTCTTTCTTGTACATAGCAACACTTGGTCTTACCCAGCTCTCCTATTTCAGCCATGCTTTTGAGTGTGCGGTGGCTGGTTTTCTTTTTTAATTTTTTTAGTTTTTGCATTTCCCCAGGGACTAGTGAAATTAAGCCCCTTTACTTCCCAAACATTCCAGATTTAAATTTTGGCTCATGTGCACTTTCTGAGTTCAGATCCCTTAAGCTAACACTAAATTTAATCCTTTTTTAACTTAAAAATTTATTTTATGGATATAGGTGTATTTTGCCTGCATGCATGTCTGTGCACTATGGGCCTGCTTGGTGCCCATGGAACTGGAATTACAGCTGGTTGTTAGCCCCTGTGTGGGATCTGGGTTCTCCTGCAAGTGTTCCTAATCACTGAACCATCTCTTCAGGCCCCCAAATTTAGTTTTTATATAAAGAGAAAATTTAAAGACTCAGATAATGAAGGACAAGGGAACATTTTGGCTCATCACTAATGAGAGATAGGTGAAAGACAGATAGACAAAGAGTCAGATAGCATTCTGAGACCTAAAACCCGCTATATATAACTGGAGATTGAAACTTGGGTTTTGCAGGTGCCGTGCAGGCATTAGGCTATATCTCAGCCTCTTTTTTTTTTTTTGGAAAAAAACCAACCTTTTATTGAGACAGGGTCTTACTAAACTGCCCAGGCTGGGCTTTAACTCACTCTGGAACCCAAGCCAACCTTGAACTTTCAGTCCTGCCTAGTCTCCTACAATCCTGGGGATCACAGGTTATCACAGATCTACAGGCTGCTGCCTGCAGAAGGCTCGCTGTAGAGACCATGACACAGTCTTAGCCATTTGAGTTACTTACTAGAAGTATTTAACTGTCCGCCCTTAGAAGTCCTTGAGGAAATAAGATTTTTTTCCCCCAAGTTTTAAAACAGTCACCTGTCGCCCATACGAGCAGGCACAGCATCTGAATTTTGAGACCGGGGAGCATGGGATGCGGGCTCTGACTGCTGAGTATGTGACCAAGATGCTGTTTTCCCAGCTCTGTCAGCTGCTCTCTTCTAAAAAATTTTACACTGCACTTTTGCTTGTTAATGAACATGTCTCCACGGGGCCTGAGAGGGTGAGGCCACACTATGAGGTGCAGACAGACAGCAGCACCCTGACGCTGCCCCCTTCCCTCTCTGTCCAAAATGGAGTTTAGGATTTGGGTTCATTCAAACTTGCCAGGAGTTAGGGGAGACATTTCTCAGCTTCCTGCACCCCAACCCCGCTTTACATTTAATTTTGACTACATGCAGTAATCCCAGCATAAGCCCCTATCCTACAGAGAACCACACTGTATTAGACAAAAAGAGCTGAGGGACGGGGCGGATCCTTGCCACTTTCCTGAAAATGATTAAGGAAGGGGAACTAGTTTGTGGGCTCGGTGGCTCCTGCAAACTGAAGGAGATTTCTCTGAGGGCTGGTGACAAGGGACCCCCATAATGAGGAGTGGGGCGGCAGCAGGCAGGCTCTGACATCTGGGATGACCCACTTACGTTTCTTTAAGTTAGCATGCAAGGCATTATGGCAGTTTTGAGCAAAATGTAGTAAATCTCATTCCTCGTCTCCCTCTGAACCTCCTGCCACCCTGTACTGCTGATTCTCCCTTGTAATCCCCATGTCTCTCTTCTTCTCTCATGTTCCGGGTGACCTTATACCCCCGGTGCTTACACATCAACTATTGGTTCCCCCCCCATCAACTATTACTTTTTCTTTCAGTAACCTACCAAGTTCAGTTAACGCTGCCCACGGGCATCCACGGGAGGCACTTATCTCCCAAAGAACTGCTCCTTTCCCAAGAGGCAGTCAGCTGTCCCTTGATCCCCTCTATTTAGGCTTCACATTTTTGCCCTCCCCTTCCCCACCTCTCACACCGGGGCGGGAATCACAGATCACATAGGAGAGGGAACGCTCTGTTTTTTGATATTCTAACTTTGTGTTATCTCAGCATTACACTTTGCATGTTCACCCACTTTCCTGCAAATTTTGTGAGTTAATCTTTCCTGGCAAACGAGAAAGATTCCATTGTGTATAGGTCCCTCATTTTCCTTATCTGTCAAGGCTCGTGTTGAAGGACGTCTGGGCTGACTCCATTTCCTGGGTATTCTGATAAGTCCAGCAAGGCACATGGATGAGTGATGTCTTCATGATGGGGTATGCCATCCTCTGTGCATGTGCCCAGGAGTGGGATAGCTGGGTCTCATGGGAATTCCAGTTTTAATTGGGGAGCATTCTCCCAATCGATTTCCACACCTGCTGTGCTAATTTGCACACCACCCCCACCAGTGAGTAAAATCTCTTCTCTCCCCACATCCTCTCCAGCATTTGTGGCTATATTTCTTGATGACAGCTACTCTGACTAGGGGAAAAGGTTGTCTCAAAAGTGTTTTAATTTGCATTTACCTAATGACCAGGGATGTTGACCACTTAAGGAAAAAAAAAATACTTCTTATCCATTAGTGTCTCTTATTCTGAAAACTGTTCATTTTCTTAGCCAGTGTGTTAGTTGGCAGGGTTTTTCTTTCTTTTTTCTTTTTTTTTTGATAAATTTTCAGTTCTTTTAGAATTCTGGATATTAATCCCTGTGTCTGAATTACATCTGGCAAAGATTTTTTCCCATTCTGTGGGCAGTTTACTCTGTCAGAAGTTATTCTTTTCTGTGTAATCTTTTTAATTTCATGGTGTCCCACGTGTAGATCCTGGGGCTGGTTCCTGTGCTGTCGGACTTGGAGGACAGTTAAGCCATGCATCCATGTCTTAACGAGCATCACTTAAGTTTTCTTCTAGCAGATTTGATGTTTCAGGTTTAAAACTGAAGCCTTTGGTTCACTTTATGTTGATTTTGGTACAAAATAAAAGACACAGTTTTAATTTCACTTTTTTCCCCCTACAAGTAGCTATTCCAGTCTCGCCAGCACCATTTGTTAAATGGATATTTCTACACTGTATTTTTTTTTTCGAGACAGGGTTTCTCTGTGGCTTTGGAGCCTGCGCTGGAACTAGCTCTTGTAGACCAGGCTGGTCTCGAACTCACAGAGATCTGACTGCCTCTGCCTCCCGAGTGCTGGGATTAAAGGCGTGCACCACCACTGCCTGGCTACACTGTATATTTTTGACACCTTTGTCAAAATTAGGAGTCACAGCTTTGCTGGTCTATCACTGGGTTCTCTATGCTGTCCCATTGGCCTGTCTGCTCTGATGCCAGCACCATCCAATCTTTGCCACTGCAGCTCTGAAGGATAACTTGAGGTCTGGTATTGAGAACCCTAATTCACTCTGGCTCACCAGAGTCCCCTCAGTCTTGGTTTGGTTGACTCTCGTGAAGAAATGAGCATCCTATGCCTGGAAGCCAGTTTACCTGACTCCGGCCACAACCTGTCACCTGTTAGGGGCACATCAGTGCACAATGATGGGTCCACTTTAGCTTATAATTCTCACTGTAACTGAGCTACTCAAGGGTATCACAATCATCATGCATTCAGTACCTCAGCGTCCTCCATTTTACGGCTTGTCTATAGTCATAACAGATCAACATACCCTCGATGGCTCTATTGGTAAAAAACTCTCCTGTCCTCACCCTGCAGGTCCAAAGTCTAAACACACAGGGGGCATACTTTCAGCAAAGATCCATGGGAGAATCCTTCCTTGACTGTTCTAGCTGCTGCTACTGGCAGAAATCTTCGGCTTGTGGACGCCTCCCTCCAATGTCTGTGCCTTGGTGACATCTTTCTGTCCTTTATGAGCGCAGGTAGGTTTAGGGCTCACTATCACCCAGCGTGACCTTCCCTTGCTCCTCATCTTTGTTTCATCCTTAAATGCCTGATGTGCACATCAGTCACAGCCACAGGCAGCATGGGTGAGGACTTGGACTCATCTCTGCGGTGCAGCACCCACCAGACTGCAAACCTCACAAGGTGCCGGGAAAGGCTGTCTGGGGCTGTCGTATTATTACAGAGAGGCAGACGTGGGCTATGCACCATCTAGGCGGGATATGTGAGGCTGGAATGAGGGTGTGTGCAGCAGGACAGGAACCCAGGTGGCTCCTTCTGGAGGACAGATGCCAGCCAGGGGCTGTTTCATGGCCCCTGACCCTCAGAGGGTGCGCTTTTCTCTTTCTCTATTCAACCTGATCTCCTCTGAGAGGGGAGCACTTACACATGTACACTGGGAATCTGTGGTCTCCCCCGCTTCTTTCTTCATTCAGTTTCCCTCCCCCTTGTCTTCCTTCCTCCTCCTTTTCCTCCTCCTCTTTGCCCACCTCCTCCTCCCTCTTTTTTCTCCTACCTTCTTTCCTCCCCTCTCCTCCTCCTCCTCCTAATTCCTTCCCCCCGCCGCCTTGTGTTTTTGAGACAACTGTATTAAGATGCAACTTGTGGGGCATATGTATAGTTAGTGTTGTTTGGAGGAATCAGAGCTGTGCCGCCCTCTCTGCAATGAATTGGAGTACATTTTATCACCCCACAGATATTTTGCCTCTTCTGACTGTTACTTCATCTTCCCCACCCTGGGCTGTCACTAAGTCGTTCTTGGTGTCTGTGGATTTGTTGATTCCTTTTGGAAGCTCAGCCTTACTCTAGCACATGCCTGCAGTCCATTTTTTTTTAAACTGCCAAATGATTGCAATGCTCTAGAGTTGAGTGGTACAATTGCTGAGCAGGAATCATAAACTAAAATGGCCATATCACTGAGCGCTTCCTAGGATCCAAGCTCTGCTCTCATTACACACATTATTTCAACTGAAATGACTCCAGGGGTTGGACAGGAAAAACAAATGGGTCCACTGGACTTGGGGAAAACTGTCACAAGTGCTGGCTCAGTCCTGGTCCAGTGAGGGTGGGGCACAGCTTCCACTCAGCAGTGCTAATGGCTGCCTTGTGGGTTGTGGGTTGTGGATTGCCAGGGACTTCTCCAAGAGAAGCCAGGGTTGGGTGTGGTGGCTCATAACCATAATCCCAGGAGAGGCAGGCAGATCTCTGTGAGTTTGAGGCCAGCCTGGTCTGTATAGTGAGTTCTAAGACTCTATAGAGAAAACCTGCCTCAAAAAACCAAAAGAGATGGGAGTGTGGGGGAGAAACCAGCTGTGTTTGTGTGAAATCTTTCAACTGGTAAATACAGACAGCAAAATTCATCTTAAGGCAATTCAGACAGACTGACTTCTCTGCACCTCCCTTCCCTTCTATAGCAATGGCTTAAGGTGACAACACTGGGTCACATACAACCCATGAACAATCTCAGAGTCAAACTGGGAAACCAAGATGGCCAACTCATTCAGGTTCACATAGATTATCCTGATCTTAAAATTAGAACCTCCTCAAGGCCTAGAAAACTGGAATGGTTGGTCCTGTGAGGTCATAGTTGGTTCCTTTGAGGAGTCCATACCTGAGGTATTGTGGCTGCTCATTTGTGGACATATACTCAGAGTAAATATTTGAACACAAAAAGGAAAGATGTATCTTTAGCCCATTGAAATATTCTCTAGGGCAGTGGTTGCTAACCTGTGGGCCATCCTTTCATAGGGGTCGAGTATCAGATGTCCTGTATACCAGATATTTACATTACAATTCATAACAATAGCAAAAATATAGTTATGAAGTAGCAACAAAAATAATTTTATGGCTGGGAGGTCGCCACAACATGAGGACCTGTCTTAAAGGGTCACAGCATTAGGAAAGTTGAGAACCACCACTCTATTCTTTTTCTTTTTATGTCATTTAGCAGCTTTAGAGAACCACTGCTCTAATGATGTTATTTTTGTCTCCTCACTAGTCAGATTTGATTTTTGACTGTTTAAAAGATGAAATCACCACTGTGACCCTGACTTCTGTCACGAGAACAGTTATCAGCAAGACTATTTTTGTCAACACAGTCATCATTATCACTATCGTTACATTATCAGCAACATCAGTATCATGACCATCACCACGATCATCAGCATGGCCACTACCATATTTACATCACTATTACTAACATCATTAATACCTTCAATTTCATTAAAGTACTAAATTGGATAGCTCTGATCTCCAGACATTGTGCTTGCTAGTTTTGGCTTTGACTCTCTGGTTAGGTACTCCAGGATCACATAGCCACAGATAAGTGGTGGTTGTGATGATGATTGTGATGATGATGACAATGATGGTGGTGATAGTGATGGTGATGATGGTGGTGGTGGTGGTGGTGATCATTTTGATGATGGTCGTGGTGGTGATGGTGGTGGTGGTATAATTCTGATGATGGTGGTGGTGATGATGATGATGGTGACGGTGGTGGTGATGATGATGATGGTGACGGTGGTGGTGATGATGATTCTGATGATGGTCATGATGATGATGATGATGACAATAATGGTGGTGATGATGATGGTGATGGCGATAATGGTGATGATGATGATGTTTGTCTTTGAGGAGGACTATCCATGATGGATACTGACAAAGTTTGCAACAAAAGTATCTTTATACACCATGAATCTATAAAGGCATGGCCTAAACTGTAGAATCCTGCTCATATGTGAGGGAAAATAGGTGTATGTAGCCAGTAGGCCTTCAAAGAGCCAGGAGGGGAACATAAGCCAGCTATGAATCAGCTATGCTGATCCAAAGATATAAACTCCTGTGCTGTGCTGGAAGCTTTCAAAGGTTTTGGGAAAATGAAGGCATTCTCATGTTTCCCCTGGTGCCTCAGCATGATACTCATTTTATAAATCATCTCAATTAAAGCACCCCCAAATTATGGATGGCATTTCTTTTGCTGACTCTGAAAGTGCCACCATTCCTATCTAGATATGACAGGCCACAGAAAAATTAGGTCACGTAGAAGGAAATATTGATGGTAAACTTGGCCAAAGGTCCCTGTAGAGAATTCCACTCTGCCAACTGTGGGATTTGGCGGGGACTCCATGGCAGGGGAGGCCTCATTTTAGCCACAGTGTTTTTCAGGAGCAGGGAAAGAGGAGACGGACTGGAGAAAATTCCCAGAAATGGGACCACAGACTTGGCTTCAACAGGGCTGTGGTCCAGAATGAATACTGCCAGGCCTGGGTGTTCAGTCTCTCAACTAGTCCCAGCTTCTGAGCACAGGGAAGGACCATGATGTCACGCCGAAGTCAAGCCCCATGAGTGTCATGACCAGCTATCAGCTCTTGAGTGATTGGCTTTACCTCTCTGAGCCTCAACTTTCTCAGCTGAAAAATGGGAGTAGCATGTGGCACCTTGGGGGGACTTTGAGATGATGAAAGGAAAGATGCTGAAAAGGGGTTAAGACTCTAAGGTATTAAGTCACTGTTGCTACATGAGGTTGTAGAAGGCGGGAAGAATTGCTACCAAGTCAGAAGTAGAAACTCAAGAATGAGAGATGGTCTATGCTCCATGTGCACTGTAGCAACACGGTGACAACTGATGCATCAAGCCAACTGCAGTGCCCCGAAAGTTCAATGGATAAAGAAAACCTGGTCTGTGGGTAGGAAATACTATTTATTTGGCTATAGAAATAGAAATGCTGATGTGGGTGACCTTGGGGGATATGGTGTTACTTCAGCAAACCAGATATAGGTCAGATGTGTATGACTCCATTCATGGAGGGATCTAAGATGCCCCACACGTAGGAGGAGAGAGAAGAGAGAGTTGTGATTGGTAGAGATGCTCGAAGGGATGATGGGAGTATCGATCAGTGAGAATGAGGCTCCAATTTTGCTGGAAGGGAAAGTTCCAGGTATGTGATCTATAACATAGTGCTTATAGCTAGCCACAAGGGTGCCATGGGTATACTTGAAACTTTCTCAAGAGGACATTCTGAGCTGGGGAAATGGCTGACTCAGCAAAGTGCCTGCCTCACAACCGAAAGAACCTAGGTTCAAACCTCAGAACTCACTTTAAAAATCTGCGCATGATGGCACATGATTTTTCTTCCTTTCTTCCTTCCTTCCTTCCTTCTTTCCTTCCTTTCTTCCTTCTTTCCTTCCTTCCTTCCTTCTTCCTTCCTTTCTTCCTTCCTTCCTTTCCTTCCTTCCTTCCTTTATTCCCTCCTTACTTTCTTTTTATTCTACCTATCTGTCTGTCTGTCTATCCATCCATCCACTTATTTTGAGATGGAGTCTTACTCTGTAGCCCTGGTTGGCTGGGAACATGGTCTGTCCTGTAGACCAGGCTGTCCTTGAACTCACAGAGATCTGCCTGCCTCTGCCTCCTGGGTACAGAGATTAAAGGCATGACAGCAGTGGCATAAAACTGTAATCCCAGGGTTGGGAGGTACAGAAAAGTGGATCCAGCCTGGCCTATTTGGTGAGTTCCAAACCAATGAGAGACCCTACCTCAAGTAATGAGGCCTGTGGTTCCCCAGGAACAGAACCTGAGGTTGATCTCTGGCTTCCACATGCAAGAATTCACACATATATGTGCCAACACATGAATAAACACACATACACACGCAGAAGACATCTCATGTTAAGTGTTCTGTGTGCACATGTGCACATAACCACATGCACAAAGAACAAAGGCACGACATCTGATCCTATGACAAAACACCTGAGATAGTTAACTTACTAGCAAAAAAAGTTTATTCTGCTATTTGGTTTCTGCCGGAGAGGAGACAAGATTGTGATAGGAGGGCATGGCTCTAAGAATGTTCTCACTTCATGGCAGCCGGGCAAGCAAAGCCAAAGACAGCTCGGGTGGCAATAGCCCCTTTCAGGAAGTCTCTCACCCCTGGCCAATGAGCTAACTTCCTTCCAGTAGGCCCCACCTCTTAGAGGTTCCATTACTCCCCACAGTGCCATGGGTTGGGGAACACGCCGTTGGGACATTCATTCAAACCATTAACAGAAAAGAATTCTGTGAGGCAGTGATATGTTTAGTGCCCTGGTTGTGGCAGTACGTCCAAAATCATCAACTTACGGACATTTTTTTTTCTCATTCATTATAATTCAACAAAGTTATCTTCAAAACAAAAGTGGTGAGAAACTTTGAATAACCCATGTCTTAGGTAGGGTTTCTATTGCTGTGAAGAGACACCATGACCATGGCAACTCTTAGAAAGGAAGACATTTCATTGGGGTTGACTTACCGTTCAGAAGTTTAGTACATTGTCATCATGGTGGGAAGCATGATGGCATGCAGACAGACATGGTGCTGGAGAGGTAGCTGAGAGTTCTACACCTGGATCCACAGGCAGCAGGAAGAGTGAGTAACACTGGGCCTGACTTGAGCATCTGAAACCTCAAAGTCCACCCTTGGTGACACACTTCCTCCAACAAGGTCACACCTCCTACTTCCTGTGAGCCTACGGGGACCATTTTCGTTCAGATCATTATACCCCATGAGGTTGGTGGAAGAGGCAGAAGTTGCTTCCCTTGGGAATGGACTGGAAAGGCAGGTCCAGAGGGAGCTTTGAGGGATGGTGGTGGATCCTTGGAACTGCTACCCTCAGCTTCAATCTTTGCCACCATTGGTGGACAGCAGGGGACAGCCGTCAGAGAACAGCTTCAGAAAGGAGCAGAATTCAGGCTGTGCCCTGGCTTCTCAAAGGTCTCCTGAGAGGCAGAACCAGCCTCAGAAGTGGTCCAGGGCATTTGTCATTGTGCAGCTTCTCAGGGAGGCTGCCTGTGGCCTGAGGTTAGTGTAGATGAAGTTGGAGACGTGTGTGGGACATGGTGGCAGGGAACTATTTTAAGGGAAGAAGGAGCCATCCCTCCCGTGTGTTTGGAAGGCGAAGGGAACACTTTTCCATAAAATAAATGAATGTGCTGATTTTGACCTTTTAAAACTCTTTGGCAAAACCCAGACAGAGGGGTTAAAACCCTGTGTTTCATTTAGTCATTCTTGTATTAATTTCTAAGGCAAAATACCAGGCTTAATTCTCATTAAAATCTGTACCATAAGGTTCTTAGAAATAAAATTCCATTCTCCATTCTCTTCGGTTTCCACTTTCAAGAATGTGGGACTCAGCACAGCAGGGCTTCTGTGTCTCTGAGAACTTCCCCTCCCCTCTCCTCAGGACACAGGGCTTTAGCTTAGCAGCTTGCCTGCTGTACTCAGAACGCCGCACAAACCCTGTCTGAGGTAATAACCCACAGCCTTGGAAGTGAATTTTAGGTCTGATCCCAACGCATGCTGTCAAATCCCCTCCGGAGTAATGGATGGCTCTCATTTCTGTGGACAGCCGCATGCCTTGCCCTCTGGTGTCTGTCAGGACAAGGGTGGTGTGCTTGGGCAACCACAGTGGTCACACTTGGGAGGGAACTACATATGGCTTACGCGCCAATTTCCCGATTAATCCTGTGGGTTGTTTCTCATTTTTAAAGTTTTATCTTATGTATATGAGTGTTCTGCCAGCGTGTCTCTCCCAATCTTCTTTCTAAAGCCCCTTCAGAAGGCAAAAAAGAGAAGGGACACCCTGAGTCGTAAGGCACTTACAATGGTGCAGAGAAAGCAGAAATGAAAGCCCTTGGTTTGGTGCTAAATCCTAAAAAGTTATGAAGATGAATGAGAGGTAAACTGTTTCCATCTAATGAAAGCAGGGTGCGTGTGTGTGTGTGTGTGTGTGCGCGCGCGCATGTGCATGTTATCTGTTTAATGTATGTTTGGTGTGTCTGTATATGTGTGTATTTGTGTGTTACAGGTGTGGTGTGTGAGTGTCTGTGTGTATAGGTGTGTGGCTTGTACATAGGGTGTGTGTGCATGTGCGTGTACATGCCTATGCAAGCCTACATACATGTGTATGTGTGTGGTGTGTGAGTGTCTGTGTGTGTAGGTGTGTGGTTTGTACATTGTGTGTGCATGTGCGTGTGCATGCCTATGCAAGCCTGCATACATGTATATGTGTGTGTGTGCCTGTTCTTATGTTTCTGAGTGTGTATGTAAGCCAGAGGTTGATACCGGGTGTCATCTTCAATTGCCATTAATCTTGGTTTTTGAGACAGGGTATTCTTGAACATGGAACTCCCTGATTAGGCTAAGCTGGAGGGCAAGCAAGTCCCAGGGATCCTCTGTTTCTCCCTCTCCAGTGCTGGTACTACCACTGCACACTGCCATATCTGCCTTTTTTTTTAAAAAAAAAAACATGGCTTCTGGGAATATAAACTCAGTTCCTCATAGCAAGCACCTTGCCTCCTAAATCCATTTTTCCATCTCTTCAAATATCTACTCATCCATTCAATCATCCATCTATCCATCTGTGGTTTGAATGAGAAATGTCCTCCATAGACGCATGTATTTGAACACTTGACTCCCCAGTAGGTTGTCCTCCATAGACGCATGTATTTGAACACTTGACTCCCCAGTAGGTGGTGCTGTTTAGGGAGGCTGTGGAACCTCTAAGAGACAGAGGAGCAGGGCTGGAGGCTGTGTGTAGCTGAGGACAAGCCTTGAGGGTTCATAGCCTCACCTTATTTCCTACTCCTTCTCCCATCTTTATGTTTCATGGTTAAGATGTGATCTTTCAGCTTCCCTCTCTGGCTCCCTACTGCTATGTCTCCCTGTCAATATGGACTTTCCCTCTAGAGCCATAAGCCCAAGAAAACTCATTTTCCTATAAGTCACTTTTGGTTATCACAGCAACAGAAAAAGGAACAAATAAATTACCTTCCTCCTATCGCATCACCTAACCATTTACTCATTCAGCAGCTCCTCATTAAGCACCTACTGTTTCCCAAGCTTTGTTCTAGACGGTACAGAGATCCCTTTCCCTCCTGGGGAAATCCAGATACCGAATGCAGAAGTGCAATGCAATGGTCTGCCATCATTCTGTGAGAGAAAATCTAGGCGGGCTGGGTGACTGGGACCTCCTCCTTCTCCTCCTCCTCTTCCTCCTCCTCCTTCTTCTTCTTCAGATTTATTTTTTATTATATGTATATGGTTGTGAGTGCCAGGGATTGAATTCAGAACTTCTGGAAGAGCAGTCAGTGCCCTTAACTTTGTAAATACTTCAATAACAAACACCCCTGCCCCTGTCACTAGCTTTGGGAACCAACCTAGTCCAGGAGAGCCTCAACTGCACATGATTACATTTTCAAAACTGCAATCTCCAAACAAGGTCAGCACACCATGTTGAGAATGAGATTAGGGAGTTGGATTGCAATGGGCTCTCTTGAGGGGATGGGATATTTGACCTACTCCCACCAGTTACCTCTGAATGCCACCCACTGAAGAGCTTGAGATCGGAATTCTGTGTGGGCAGTGCCCTCAGCCTTGGGGGTGCAGTGCAACCAGCCTGGCTCACACAGAGTCCCAGCAGGTGGGTACAGGTCACTGAGGTGGAGTGAGTCTCAAGAGAAAGGTCAAGCTGCAAGCCCCCATTGCACCTGCGCCATGGAGCCCAATTCCCTGGAGGAGAGGGCTCGGCAGTCCACAAACTCAGATCCCTTTAATCATCCCACTGGTTGACAGTTGATTTTCAGTGTGATCTTGTGCAGAGGTTATGATTTGCCACAGAAAGTCCAAGAACAACCCCAAGTTCCCATGGCATGCTCAGGTCAAGGAAAATGACTTCATCTTAAGCCTATATCAATAAAGGTCGATGATTTGAAACTCACCAAAACTTCAAGTAACCTGGCCAACATCAGAAAATCCAATCAAAATATCTCAGTCATGGGAGAGATAATTTCTT
>JAQHUG010000116.1:6160616-6176893 GCA_028555095.1 Dicrostonyx torquatus | reverse complement strand
CCCAATGAATTCTACTGAGAGTCTATGGCCCTTTACCACCCCCCTTCTCCCGTCACAAGGAAATGCGTCTCACTGAGCCCATACCTGGCTTCTGTTCCTGCCCAAGCAACTTAGATGAATACTTGTTTTTTTACATAGAAGCAATGATTACCCTTACATATATTTGACGGTCTATGTGTTTCTCAGCTTCATGGTACCCACATGGTGCTGGCATGTTCTGGGTCTTTACTAGACTCTTACTTCTGCCCCAAGCCTACTGTGGGTGTGAGGAGGGTTCCAGGTAGGGAGAGGGTCCCTCAGGGAAAGGATGCTGATGGGAAGGGCAGCCTGTAGCTGTCTGGAGATGGTGCTTAGCAAGCTGCATTGGAACCATCTACTGTGGTTTAACAGTGCCATTCCTTAGAGCAAGCAGCCCTGCATGGGATGGACAGGTTCCTCGTCTGGGCTCTTTCAGACCCTTGTGTGCAGCCTGCTCCGTGCTTGAGGGAGACAGATGCCGAGGCCTGATGGTACAGTCTGCTAGTGGCTGTTCCTGTCCCCTGATTCCTCTCTGCACTGAAGAAAGGCTTGAGAAGATTTCATGTTGAAGCAAGAACTTCCAAGAGAAGCAAATTCCTCTTTAATAACCCCTGTCAGACCTTTTTGAAGGCTGTTTTCTTTAAGATGAACAGCATCCTGGGAAATTTACTTATTTGCTTTTCCTTTTGTGAACATTTACTTTATTTTTATGTATGCATGTATATTCAGATGTGTGTGGGTGTCCCTTGAGGTCAGAAGAGGATGCTGGATCCCCTGTAGTTGGAGTGACAGGCAGTGGTGAGCCACGCACTGTGAGTTCTGAACTGAACTGGGGTCCTCTGTGAGAGCCGCAAGTGCTCTTAACCTCCAAGCCATCTCTCCAGCCTCTACTTGGTATTTTCAAAGACCTAACCAGCTGCCAACAGGCCACAGGGGGCTTTGCTTCACAGTGTTTGCTTTTTTTCTCTTTCCTGTTTGAAAACCTTTAGCTAGGCCTCTTATTCCCAGCTACTTGGGATTCTGAGGGAGGAGGAATCAAGCTAAAGGCTGGAGTAGGCTACAGAATGGGTCCAAGGCCAATCTGGGCAACCTGAGACCCTGCCTCAAAATAAAAAAGATGGGGTTGTAGCTCAGTGGGAGGGAGGGAGGGTGCAGAGTATGCATGAGGTCATAGGTTCAATCCCAGTAAAATTTCTCATCTTTGAGTGTATCTACAGTTCTGTTCCTACTTACTGTCAATAAAGGTGTTTTTGGGGGGAGCTAGTTATAAATTTACTTAATCTTGTTTTACTTAAAAACACTTTCTGATATGCTTATCCCGCTTCTTCATAAATAAACGAATCCCCCAAAACATTGTGTTACTTAAAAGTGCCCATGCCACACTTGATCTTAGCCAAAAGGCTGGGTGGTAGTGGTGTGTGCCTATAATCCCAGCACTTCGTGGGCAGAGGCAGGTAGATCTCTGTGAGTTCAAGGCCAACCTGATCTACAGAGTGAGTTCCAGAACAGGCTCCAAAAGCCACAGAGAAATCCTGTCTCAAAAATAGGAATAACAACAAAATGCCCATGCCAAAACAAACTTTTTAAGAGTCTCCGAGCCATTTCATCTGTAGCCCTTTCATTAGCACAGCATCTTATATAATTTTTGAAGCAAGGGCTGGTCTTGAACTCGGAATCCTCCTGCTTCATTCGAGTACTGGGATTATAGGTGTGCACATCCACATCCTACTGACAGCGGTTCCTAGTTCTTGATGCTGTGTCGCACAGTTGAAGTCAAGTCCTATATTCCAGGCAAGCTCAACTCTGGCGAACACGTGAGCCTGGAGGTCAGACATAAGCTGCATGCATGCTGGCCCTGTAGCTATGTCACTGCCAGCAACTATGGCATGAAGCCAATCTGAATTCTCTTGGGCTAACTTGCAGACAAAAGGATTTGGGGTGTGACGTGAGGAGCGAGTCCTTCTTGTCTTAAAAGTACTGTAAAGACACAATCACCACAATAACGACATTTCATTTCAAGCAGGACGTACGTGTTGGCAATGGTCTGTAATAATATCTTACATCCTTATAATGGTTTTGCTTTCCAAAGTATTTGAATGTCTTATCTTTCTGAAATAGGCAGGGTAGGAATTGGGCACTTATGTTTTGTAATGGATGTTGGCATGAATTCTAGGACACAAATCTGCAATTTTTTCCCCTGAAGGGCCACACAGTAAATATTTAAGTTTTTTTTTTGAGCATGCAAGCAAAATGGTTTAAAATGTAGACTTGAAAATGGAGTCAAGGTCAGGCTTCAGGTGGAGGGTTACCTGAAATTACAGTACACGTTCAAAGTCAAGAATGAACCATGTGTGGTGGTGCACACCCATAATATCAGGACTATGGAGTCTGAGGCAGGGAGATTGAGACATTCAAGTGAGTCTGGGTTATACAATGTGTTCAAAATCAGCTGACCTTCCTAATGAGACTCCTGTGGCTCAGAGGTCAAGCACTTATCAACTGTGTACAAGGCCTGGATTTAGTCCACAGCATCCAAAATACAGTGTTATGAGCAATTACTCTTCACCTTCTCTCCACGTTAGCAAGTGTGGCAGACAACACGTGGGCCGATGTCTGTTGTGTCTGGCTAGTATCTGTCTCTCACCTTACAGTGAGAGTCAGATTTTCCCATGATGCGTCATGCCTGACTATTCTGCATCTGACTGTATACTCGCCTAGGGTGACACGGCTTTAGGTCTGGCAAGCAGAGTGTAGCATCCACTTGACTTCGAAGAATGAAGGTGAACATACAGCCAAGTCAGGCCAATGCTTCTAAAGATTTATTCATTTTTATTTTTTTAAATTGTGTGTCTATGTGCTCTGTGTGTGCATATGTGCACGTGTAAGTTCAGTACCTTCAGAGTCCATAAGAGGGCATCAGATCCCCTGATCCGGAGTTATAAGCAGTGAGAGCTAGGAACTGAATTTGAGTCCTCTGAGAGAGCAGAATAAGCCTTCTTAACTACAGAGCCATCTCTCTAGACCAATGGTTCTAACCCAGAGCTTCCCCAGGGGGCTTGCTGAGTGATTGGCTGTGAAGGTCTCACTCTTCCTTCTGGGTCAACACCATTATGGTCCTGCCAGGGCTCACCTGATGATATGGGCTGGGAGCACCTAGGGTGTGGTCTGCAGACCAGCACTAATGACCTTTCCTAGGAAGTCTTAAAAGACTCCAGGTAGATCTAAACCAACGTGCACTCACAGGTGTTTGAGAAACACCTGTTCAAATTGGTGCAAATTGGTTGAGTTTGTCTCCTATGTATTCTGAAGAATCCTGATCAATTCATTTCCCATAATCTCTCATTAATTAAATAGGATACTTGCTGATAAGAGCTCATCAATGAGAGTGACAGGAACCCAGCACATAATTTGCAATACAACCCTGACACAGGTGGGATGGAGTAGCGCTAGGCTCTGTGATTCTGTTCTGACTGACTTTTTGTATTCTGCTGACTTTTTGGCTATTGAGAGCCTAGTCTGTGGTCCAAGGGAAATGGGATGAAGCAGTTGCCACCTTCAGGTAGGGGGGCAGAGAGGAGTTGGGAATACCTCTCAGGGGCTGCATGACACAGGGTCCCCTTCTGTCTTAGTTTCCTTTCTATTGTTATAACAACAACAACAACAAAAAAAAACCACAACCTGGAGCAGAAAGGACTTACTTGGCTTATACTTCCAGGTAACAGACCACCATGGGGGGAAGTCAAGGCAGCGACTCAAGCAGCTTGTCGTGAGTCACATCCACAGTCCAGAGCAGAGAGAACATTCATCCATGCTGTCTGCCTGCCCATGTACAGCCCACTTTTTCCAGGACTCTTACACAGTCCATGAAATTGTGCTACCTGCATTCAGGATGGGTCTTTCTGCCTTGACTGAACATCAAGACCATCTCCCACAGACAAGCCCACAGGCCATCTTGACTTAGACAATTCTTCATTTAGACCTAATTCTTAGGTGATTGTTGGTTGTGTCAAGTTGGCAGTTAAAACTAGCCAGCACATTTGCCATCCACATAATGCCATATAATCAAGAATAGCTAGTTGACTCAGGTCTCTGAGAGTTGGGGTCACTTGTTGCCACAGCCTAGCCCAGCCCAGCTCACCCTGACCAGGACACAAGGTAGCCTAAATTTTGAATATAAATGGGTGCATGAAAAAGAGAGCTAAAGTGGTTTAAATTAGAAGAAAGCAATAAGGACTTTGGTATGTGGACGTGGTTAGTCTGAGAAGCACAGCTAATGAAAGGTAATGTTGCCACTTCCAAGGTAGAGGAAGATGGAGTCACTTCTACATAAAGTAACTGCAGTGATGACCTGGAAAAGAAGAAGCATGCAGGGGCACTGTTTATCAGTAGGATGCAAGGGCCACCGTGACAGCATGACTTACCATAGCGAGGGGGACAATGGCGACCAGGTCCTTCTGGCTGATGAAGATCTCGGACACAGCGATGTCTGTGGTCCCTTTCCTTGGGTACTCCACCTGCCATGTGATGGGCTGTGTCCCTGAGAGGCTGCTGAAACTGGCGATTTCAAAATTCATCTGCATGACCTCGTTGAATAGATTGCTGCTTCTGGAAGGAAACGAAAGGAAATGGCTTTAGTATGATGATGTTATTTGAAGGCTCCTTCCCTCCCTTTACCCCCAACCCCACAATTGTGCTCAGAATCAGAGGATGAAAAGACTAATCCTCAGAGACAGCTCCAGGGACTTGAAGCATAATGTCACTTTCAAAGTAGAGAGTGGGGGGCTAGGATAGAGCAGCACCCACAAGCCACAGACCTAAACTGAAATTCTTATATACTGAGTACTGATCAGTGTGTGGTGGAATGGGGTCTTTGGGTTGTTTTTGAGACAAGGGTTCACTTCATAGCCATGGCTGGCCCGGAGCTCACTCTGTAGACCAGGCTGGCCTCAAAACTTGTAGAAATCTCCTGCCTCGGTTTCCTGAGTTTTGGGATAGTGTGGACCACCACACTAAGGTAACACTTGTTGCTTTTGTTTTTAGTAGGATCGAACTCCAAAGACATGCTCAGGTGGGGGACCGCAATAATACATACTTTTCAAACTGACCCACGGATGTGGGATGTAGCTCTAGTGATAGAGCGCTTGCTGGCATGCACAGAGGCCCTGGTTCAATCCCCAGCACTGGATCTACTAGGCATGTTGGTGCACACCCCTAATCCCTGGTCTTAGGAAGTTGAAGCAGGTGGATGGGAGTTCAAGGTCATCCTGGTTATACTATGATTTCAAAGTTAACCTCAGATACATGAAATTTTGTCTTTTTTTTAAGGTGATATAATCCCTTCCCCCAATTAACAAACTCCAGTGGTGATATGGACTCTGCCATGCGTGAACCTGATTCATCCAGCTCTGTAGTTCATACCCTCACTCAGAATCTGACCCCATCAGATATCCCCTTCTCTGCCTGCTGCTGGAAGACAGAAACAAAGAAAAGGAGTCAGTTCATCCTGTGGCCAGCACTTTTCTGCTGTCTCTAAGATCTGCCTTGAGGAGGCCAAGAGCCCCTACCTAATTGGGTGTGTGGTGATGGTGGAGTGTGTGTGTGTGAGAGAGAGAGAGAGAGAGAGAGAGAGAGAGAGAGAGAGAGAGAGAGAGAGAGAGAGAGATTGATTAAACACTTAGGCAACCCCAGAGAGCGCCAGGAACCACTGCTTGATAAATCAATGGTGTGGATTTACAGATGTAACTCTTGAAAGAAAATTTCAAAATTGGCTCAAAATAAAGTAGTTACTCCAAAGTAAATAAATCCCCGCAGTAGTCACAGCAAATTTCAGACTATTGGAAACCCAATTTTCCAAGCCTCTTGTCCATTGGATTTGTCTGTAAGAAAATGGAGCTGGAGCTGACGAATGAGCTAACCGCCAAAGGGACTTTAGCTTCCCAGCCTCGGGGCTGGGGGAGAGATTTGAGTACCCATATCATAACCATCAAGGGCAGCTCAGTGCCCATGGAAGCAAAGAGACTCACAAAATGAAAAAAATGAAATTCTGAACAGGGAAGCCTCTCCCAGGAGAACAGCATAGTCTGGCTTGGGCTGTATTTTACCCATTTTGCTTCAAGTGCTGTCTTGAACCCAAACATCTCTTTCCCACTCTGCCCACAGAAGCAGCTTTCCAATGAGCTCTCCATGGTGCTGAGAAGTATGGATTTGAGTCGCAGGCTCCATCTTGAGTTTGATTGAGAAGGTGGGAACTGAACAGTGAGAAGGATAGGAGGAGAGAAAGAAACTAAGGCATGATGGGCAAAACTAGGAAGAAGGGGGTGCAAAGCTAGAATCCTAGGAAAACCAGCTCATATATATAAAATAAATATTTTAAACAATAGGGCTAGAGGGATGACTCAGTCAGTAAAGTGTTTGCCACACAAGTACAGACACTGGATCCCGGAACCCATGTAGAACAGCTGGCTGGTTGTAGTGGTATATGCCTGACATTCCCATGCTTGGAAGACAGACAGAGGAGGGTCCTCATGGGTAACTGAATAGGGAGCCTTACAACTGCCTGTAACTCTAGTTCCAGAGGATCTCTGTTCTGGTCTTCATGGGCACTTGCATACATGTGCAAGTACACATAAATACACACATAAACATGTACAAAATTAAAATAAAATAAATCTGTAGGGACTGAAGAGATGATTCAGAGGTTCAAAGCATGTGTTTTTTTTTCCCCCAGAGGACCTGAGTTCAATACTCAAGACTCACATCAGGCAATTTATAACTAACTATAACTCCAGTTCCAGGGATTCTGATGTCTCTAACCTCTTTGGGTACCCATACTAACACATCCATAACACCCTGGCACACACAGAATTTAAAAAAATGTTTAAATAAAAGCATCAACAAAATAAAGCAGGCAGCATCCTGATGAATGAGAGTGGAGACTGTCCTCTGGTTTCCATATGCATACATGTACACACACATCTGCACACACCTCTTTACCTCCTACACAGACACACACACACACACACACTGAACCAAGCAGACAAATGGCCTTTACTTCTATCTAGTACTCCGAAAGTCTAAAACCCTGCAGGGGTAGGTAACTACATGGGGAGGCAAATGAGAGAAAAAGAGAGTCGTTCCCTGCATATTATGTAGATGACAATGACTTTGCATAAGGTATCTGAAACCTAGAAAGGAACCCGAGCTTTCTCACCCTGCAGTGCAGCCTGCAGCCCCACCCATAGTTTAACTCCTGAGAAGTTGGGAGAGAAGCAATGGATTCTCAGGTCTACTCTCCACAAAGATAATGACAATGTTAGGCATGGACACTCAGAACGTAGAATCATGACAGTAACGGACGGTCAAGGTTAGACATTGCAGTTGCCCACAGAAAGCTTTCTCAGTGGGCACCAGCCTCCCCACTTCTGTCCTCTCCCCGTCTTGGTGTCTCGCTGAGACAGGATAGGTAGACATTCTAACCACAGACAGGTTCTGGAAGCAGATACGTGGCCGCCTGAACTATGGCTTCACTATGGATTGAAGGGACAGCTTAGGTAAGGTACTCAACACATTAGCTTTCAACCTAGGGGACTGGAGTGCGCCAGCTGAGGAGCTGTACACAAATTCTGACACATGTGCTTGTCCATTAAGAGTTGTTGGTTTTACTGGGTGGGGTTTGGACACAGACAGAGTCATGAGGATCTCAGATGACTCGAATGTGCCATTCACATTCAGGGTGAGTCTTCCTTTGTCAGTAAAACCTCTACGGAAATGTTCTCACAGACACATCCAGAGACGTGTCTCGCAGGTGACTCTGAGTCCACTCAAGTTAACCACCACCGGGACTTCCGGGAGACACCAAGTGCAATGACAGCAGATTGGTACCTGAAGTTAAGCTCAGCATAGGCATTTCTTGAGCCAACCTTCCATGCCTGCGGATGCGACCCACAATCCTTTCATCTCCCCAGTCCTGACAACAGGACCCCTCGCTTCTCTGTTTCCTCAACCTCTTTCTCCTTCCTTTTCTTGGGGGTACTCTACCTTGGCCACAGGTGTACTTCCATTCAGGCCATTGACAATTATCTCCCACGAGGGCAGTTATTTCCCACAGTGTCTCTTATCATCCTGCTCCCCACAGCCCATCCTCTCATGTCACTGAAGCCCTGATGCTCAGGATCCCTTTATTTACATGGCCACACAACCCAGTATGCATTTCTCTGCACTGGGTAGTTCACCAGTTCAAGCTCCCTAGCCACATTGGCATGGTGTTCTTCCATTACCTTGAAATGACACATGGCCATGCTGGCCTATGGGAAGCACGCAGTCAATGTTTGTTGAATGAATAATAGATGAGCGACGCCTCCAGGAGCCTGCTTCCTGATACTCACACTTTTCCTTCCAGTCATCAGGTTAATATTAATTTCTACTCAGAAGGAGGAGAGTCTCCATTTTGTTAGAATGGAAGATGGGGGCAAGCTTTGAAGCTATCAGCTCTTCCAGAAGGGTTGAACCCATTCCAAGAAAAAAAAAAGAAGTAAAAATCAGAGCCTGTTGGAGCCCTTCCAGAGAAGACATGCTCTGAGGTCCACTCCTAAAACTTTGCATTTTCCAAATATCACAGAGGACAGACGCTGGATCCACTCCAAAGCCTGCTATTGAATTTTACGCCTGCTAAGCTCTGCTAAGTACATAATGAGGACTCTGAATTAACTATGCAAAAGTGTAATTTACAGTTAATGTTTGTAATTGATGAGTTGCGGGTCTCTGTGGCAGCGCTAACTGCTGAGACGAAAGGGCCCTGAGGGGGACGAAGGCAAGTCTTTCAGTTCGGGAACAGCAGGCTTCCTCTACCCATGTGTTCTCCAGTCATCCATCCATCAAGGCCTTAGGAAGCACAGTCCTGCCAGGCACCCATTGGAAACACTCAGAAGCTGAGTGTTGGAAAGACTTCGGAGTTGCTGTAGCTGGCAGTGGGCAGGAGAGCGTCTCCAAGACCTCCCAGACTCCTGCTGTCCGCTCCCCAGTCACTTGGCTAAAGACACAGAGTGGTCCAACCGATGCATATTAGCAAACCCTGGGGCTCCTTTCTTGTCCCAGGGTTCTCCCCGTTGGCATGCCAGTGTAGTGACATTTGCCAAGCAGCAGGAACTCAACTAGAGCTGAGAAGTATGGTGGTTTGAACTGTCCCCACACCCACCTCCCAGACTCATACATGTGACACTTGGTTCTGAGCAGGAGATACTGTTTGTGCGCGCGCGGGGGGGGGGGGCTTGAGACTTTTGGGAGGCGGGTCCTCACCTGAGGAAGTGGGTTTTGGGGGTGGTGAGTCTTGAGGTTGATAGCTTGACCCTGCTTTTTGTCTGCTCATTGTTTGTTGACAATGCAAACAGCCCCTGCTCTACCTTGTCTGTATCCCCTCAGACCATGAACCAGCATAAGCTTAAAGAATAACCAATGGGAGAAGGCTGCCTTCCTGTGACTGAAAATTTGTTGTATTTGGTATGCTGGTGGGATTGGGGTACACACCCCACTCACTCTGTACCGACGATTTCTACCCTCCTCTTTGAGGTGCTTAACCTGGGCTGCATGACCGGATACCTAGTTCAACTTCCTCCTTAGGCAGCTCCTTTCTCCTACCACTGTACAGAACCTGGAGGGAGGGACGGGTAAGCTTCTGACTCTTCTGTGTTCTGCCTGGCTAGTGGGGCTAACCCAAAGTTATGTGCCCTCTCCTGCTACCTGTCAAAAAGCACACCAAGAAGAGAGCTGAGGGGCTGGAAATGGCTCAGCTGGTGAGTGTTTTCTCTACACACAAGGACCTGAGTTAAATTCTTAGAACTTATAAGCAAGCAAACAAGCAAACAAAAGCCAGGTGTGTGAAATACGCTCATAACCCCAGTGCTGGGAAGGCAGAAGCACGCTGATCTCCAGGGCTCACTGGCTGGGAACCTTACCTTACTCAGCAATTTCTGGGACCCAGTGATTGTGGACGGCACCTGAGGAGTGACAGCTAAGGCCTTCCTCTAGTCTCCATATGTGAATACACATATGTACACACATGGACATAGATGTAAGCACACACACTCACACACACACACATACATGTGCACATACACAGGTGCACATGATAAAAGAAGAGAAGGAGTGATTGACAATGATCCCTGCATAGGGGATTCAGGCTGGCCAGACTGCCTGAGGGTCTTGCTGTGGGGCCACCACCTTGTACCTCTTCTTTCTCTTGGTTGCTTCATGCTACCAGATTTGATTTCTGTTGCTTTTTTTTTTTTTGACAGGGTCTCATTGTGTAGCCCTGGCTGTCCTGGAACTCACTTTGTAGACCAGGCTAGCCTTGAATTCACAGAAATCTACCTGGCTCTGCCTCCTGAACGCTGAGGTTAAATGTGTGCGCCACCACACCTGGTGACTTGTCCTTTATCCTTAAACCTCCCTGGGCCTCCATTTCCCTTTTTGTAAGCATTAGCCATGGAAAATAACCGGGGGAGGGGGCTCAGGGCTGTGTGTTAACACCCAGCACAGTGCTCATGTCTACCCCCCACTCCCAACTGACAGCAATGTGCTGGTAAGCTGAAATTTGGCCAAGTAACTTTGGGAAGAAGTCTCTGCTTCCCTGGCCTCCTGGAAGGCACAGCATACTCCCTTGGCTGTAAACATCCCGGTGCTCAGACACCAGGGTGCCCAGCTTCATAGGCATTAGACACCTTAAACAAATGTCCTACGCCAGACCCTGCATAAGAATCAGGTATTAAGGGAATAAAAGAGGCAGCAGGTGGGAAAAAAATAGTACAGGATCCAATGATCTTCCTTACTCTGCTTCGCTGACCATTGGGCTCTCCCTAAAAGAAACGTTCCCTGGACAGCAGCCCCTCCCTTGAGGCACCACACCCAGAGCCTAGTGTCCCCAGAGCAGCTGTAATGGAGAGAGATACGGAGCAGGGAAGCTGCCGTTGCTTAGCTGAGGCTGTCCAGTGGGACTTCCAATTTAGAAAAAGCCTTTCTTAGGTGTCTTGGAAGCAGCTGGAATGGAGAAAAAAGAGGCTGAAATGAACCACATCCTTTGAGAAATCAGTTTAAAGGCTGTAATTTTGGCTTAGAGTAAACTCTGTTTAGGGGACTCCTAGTCGGCAGGCTGTGGGGAATTGGATAATACTGTGTTCACACTGGAGATGGAAAACATCATCCTGCTGAAAATGGTTTTGGTCCCAGGGTCCTCCTCATGCTGAAGTGTGACAAAGCAGCCATGACAGCTGGGTCTTTGCGCTCTCCCTGTCTGGGAGGGACAGCCGTGGTGGGTCTTCTAGGTGCTGGGCTGGGAGGTCTCTGGCTCCCTTCATCTGCAACAGGCAGTGCGTATTCTCTGAAGAAAGATTAATTGTACATCTGCAATGTGCAATGAGACAGAGCAGCAGCAAAGCTGATGGCTGTTTCTCAGCTCCAGTGTCCGTGCGGGATGGAGGAATACGCACCTGACAGCAGACCAGCTAGCCACAGTAACGGCCTCCTGAGCACATGTCCTGTACACTGACCCTTCTGCCTGGCCTTCCCAGCCACAGGGGCTGCTGGGAAGGGGTAACACCATGCAGGAAGGGAAAATCAAGGCAGAGGAGGATCCCCAGGCCCTGCAGAGGCACCAGAGCCTGTAATGACAGGCTTCGGTTCACACCTGGCCACACTGCTTCTCCTGTCTTGTTTTCTTAACTGGTCTCAGAATAATCTTTAGGATTAGAGAAAGGACCCCCATATCTTTAATGCTTCGGTATCATCGTGGGAACCTGGGCTCTGACTCCACTAGATAGGCAGGCGGGTGGGGAACACAGTGACATAAAGACAGAGAGAGGCAGAGAGAGAGGGGAGGAGGGAGGGAAGGAGGGAAGAAGAGGAGAGAGATACAGAGGGAGACATGGGGGGAGTAAAGAGAGGGAGAGGGGGAGAAGAAGCAAGAATCCAAATGTCTGAGTCAGTGTAGGGAGGTAAAAGTTTTGTGTTAACAATTGTGCGTCGTCCGTTTACAGTGACGCTCAGGAGATTGGAAACTGGATTAAACAGGAGAGGCTTATGAACCAGTTTTCATGGTGTACACACACTGTGCTGGGCATTTAATTAATATCAGCACCTATAGTGATCAAAATAAGACATAGGAATGAGCACCAGCCTCATGGAGGGGCAAGTCCCTGTCTCAAGTCTGCTGAGACCCTGATCTTGTCCTCTAAACTGCAGACTGGAAGCATCTCCCTTCTGTCATTCAGGAGCCATCCAGGCAATTCTGTGATAGCATCCAGAGTGACATATCATCTTCAAGTTCACTTCAGGTGGTGATGCTGTGTCTTATTTGGCCTCTGATGACCCTTGTCACCAACACCCAAGGACACAGCATCTGAACACAACCACAGAAAACTTGTCCCCAAACTGAGAAATCCTCCCACCTGTTACAGTTTTGACATGAGATGTGTTCCCCAAGGCTCACGTGCTGAAGATTTGGTTCATAGGTAAGCACTGCACATGAGAGCTGTAACCCAATCAGTGTATGCACCCACGGACAATTTTAAGGCATCTCTGGGTGGCAGTGGAGACTTGTGGGGGTAGGGCCAAGATGGAGGAAGTCATCAATGGGGGCGTGTCCTTGGGGGAGGCACCTTGTCTACAGCTACTTCCTATGGTTTTCTTTCTGCATCCTGGCTACCAGAGTGTGAGCCACTTTGCACCCACATGCCCTGCCATCGTGAGAGCCATCTTCATCTCACACCCAGAGTGACAGAGCCTGCTGAACATGGACCAAAGCTTCTGAAACGATGAGCCAAAATAACCGCTCTCTCCCCTGACTCCTATCTTAGGTATTTCATCACAGTGATGGAGGAACCGGATGCTACAATTCCTTTCCCTTAGTGTGTATGCACAAAGTCTGGGGCGTGAAACAAAGAGCCCTGACTTCAACTTGGGGTCCCCAGGTCCTTGGCTCCACTTCTTTCCCACTGCTTATAACTTCTGCACCTCAGCTGAACAGCAGCTCCCAAGCAAGGGTTCAGGGGAGCAGAAACATCCAAGCATGAAAAGGGGCTCCCTTTAATGTAGCAAGTGTGAACCCAAGTGTGCAGGATGGCCTCGAGGACAGGAACTGGGTTCAACCGCAGATAATTTGAACCAAGAAGACAAGAGAAAACAAAGGCAAAGACACAAAGCGTGGGCTTCAGGCTATTCCCTTCCCACTTAGGGACATGACTTCAGGTGGCTTTTAAGGGACACATCCCTCCACCATCAGCTTGGCAGCCTAATCAATATTTGCCTCAGTTTATTTTGAAAAAGTGCATGATGGGTTTTCACAAAAGAAAAAGAGAAAGGAGAAACATGGAGCTGACGTGGAGGTTAAGCCTCATGCATCACTCAGGAGTAGTTAAATACACGTGGGCAGAGTGGTGGTTTGATTTGTTTATGTAATAGTGGAAAAGTGCAAGCCCGAATCCCATCTCTCCCTGTAGCTAATAGTCACTTTTAACCGTAGCAGAACAAAATTCGGGTCTTTGCAAACTAGGTCACAGATTGCTAAATATATTCTACTAAATATATCTCTCTAATATGTATTGTGTACTTATAAAACCTGTATTTATATAAATATATACCATAAATCACACAGAAGCATGTAGCATATATTTACTATGTATGGCGCTAGCAGATATATTTGGCTATGGTAATTATTTAGCATTTTTTTGACATTTCAAACACTCACACGGTAACAAACAAAACTGCAAACACTACACAAAACAAGAGGCTGAGAATGAAGCTTCCCTCCTACTCCCAACATCGAATTTCTTCTTATGGAGCTTCCCAGAGGTCAGCTTTGCATTTGCAAACCCATCCTTCTTGCTGTCTTTGTGTCTTTGCATGTGTGTGCATGCCTGTGTGTATCTATGTTTTAAGTGTGCAGGTGCACGCGTGTGGTTGGTATATGCATGCAGAGTCTTGGTGTCTCCTTTAATTGCTCTCAGCAGTAGGGTAGGGTCTTTCACTGAAGTAGGGGCTCAATTCAGCTAGTCTACGTAGTCAGCCTATTCCCAGGGATGCCCTGGGTCTACCTCCCAGCTTTTAATATGGGTTCTGGGACCCCAAACTCTGGCCATCATGCTTTATACACTGAGCCATCATCCTGGCTCAGAAATATATTCTGTATAGCTTTATTTTTAACATTAGTCAGGTATTTATTTGTGTGAGAATGTGTGTCTGTGTGCCGGTGTGCCCCCCTCTCTGTGCATGTGTTGGTGCATGCCACAGCACACGTGGGAGTCAGTTCTCTCTTTCCACCACGTGGGTCCTGGGGATCAAATTCATGTCCACAGGGTTGGTGTCAAGCAACTTTGCCTACTGAACCATCTTACCAGACTCTCTTCTGTAACTCTTTATTTTTAATTGTAAGGAAATACACTTGACATAATTTTCTGTGGGATCCACTTGCAAGCTCTGCAGTGCACACACTGAGCCCAGCCAAAGTCCTGCACACATGGTGAGGTGTGCAGCCCCCACCATGTCCATTTCCACAGCTCCCGCCACCTTGCATAACTGCTGTTCCTCCCTCAGCCTCTGGTACCCACCCTCTTCTTCCCATCTCTGAGTCTAGTGCCCTGGGGATCTACCACAAGTGACATCCAAGGCATTGCTCCTTGGTGTGAGATACAGTCCCTGAGGTTCACCTATGCTGTACCATCCTTCTACCCTTCATTTTCAGAGGGTTACAAGCCACACACACCCCTCTAGACTTTGCTTCTTTTCCTATTTTACAACACTTCTTGGACAAATTTCCAGACCAATGGATATAGACATCTTATTTCAGAAGACTGTATACTATTCCACTTAATAGGTGTGTCAGAGTGCATCTGACCTGTTACAGACAGTGCCTAATAAGCTTGTCTGAACACATATGGAGAGACATTGCAAGGCGTGCTCCCATGAAAAGGTCGTATGGTGTAGGGTTTGGACATGTGACACTTCATATTGTGGAAATGACATCCACAGAGTGGGCACCAACTTACAATACCAATGGGGTGCACCAAGCAACTCTCACATTTGCCTTCTCTTGGCATCAAGAAGTTTGGCGCTTTAACCGGGTCTGCCTTGGGCCTCTCCTTTTGGTTATCAGACTATTAAAATGATGGACCTCCAGAAATTGGAGTCCCCTAGGAATCTTCTGGGAGAAGAATAAGCTGAAGTCCTTGGGACAGCCAGAAGTCTCCTGGAAAAAGGCTGACAGACTGACAGCTGTCCTTCCAGGAAACCCTGAAGCTGAGACAC
Organism: Dicrostonyx torquatus; assembly: GCA_028555095.1. Taxonomy (NCBI): domain Eukaryota; kingdom Metazoa; phylum Chordata; class Mammalia; order Rodentia; family Cricetidae; genus Dicrostonyx; species Dicrostonyx torquatus. The sequence continues at coordinate 6,161,584 of JAQHUG010000116.1, read as the reverse complement.
TGATGGACAGGGACCACACCGCGAAGACTACTGCTTTTTATTTAAGCCCCAATCTCACGTTTGATGTCCTGACGACAGACTAGGTGGGGAGGGGTGGCTGGATCTCTTTGTTCTTTGTCTCAATGTGGCCACACTGAAGAAATCTCCCTTTTATGCTTAAAAATAATTAGATTTTAATTGTCTTATCAGGGATGGGTAGGTGAACCTGGCTTGTTGTAGCACAGGCTGTGACCCTAAGTCCTGTAATCAAGTGACCACAGCCTACGGGACTCTGGTCATCTCCCAGCAACATGCCTGAAGACTATGAATTAGGTCTTGTCTTCATTGTGGCCCTCAGTGGGCCATTATCTCCAGGGTTCAGGTCTTGCCTCCTGCTGCCCTGGGTGAAGGCTGGTGTAACGGGTGTGAGAGGCAATTCCATTGCATTTCAGGAAAGGTAGCCTCACACCACTTGAGGCTGCCATGGTGGAATATGAGGAAGGTCATGGTGGAAAGATGTGGCTGGCATCAGCAAGGTGAGCCCCCGTCACCCTGTCTGTCTCCCACACAGCACAGCTAACCACAGTCTACCCACCACACAAATGACGCCATCTTGTACATGCCGCCATGGGGGGGGGCAATGCCACACAGAGCAATAGGCATAGTTCCAGCTCTGTCTGAGCCTAGGGACAGACCTGTTACAAGCTGTGAAGAAGTGGGTGGAGCTACATGGTGGGATTGCCTGTCATACAGCAATTGTTATCTCCATAAAAGATCTTCAAGTAGGAAAGCTCGCAAACAAGGAAAACCACCTTAGCCTCTAGAGTCGGGATTAGATGGTGAGAAAGACTCTGTGCAGTTAGTTTTACGTCAACTATGACACAAACTAGAGTCAATTGAGAAAATGTCTCCATAAGATCTGGGTGGAGGGCATTTTCTTAATTGGTGACTAACAGGGGAGGACACAGTCCATTGTGGGTGGTGCCACA
>JAQHUG010000116.1:6106158-6150863 GCA_028555095.1 Dicrostonyx torquatus | reverse complement strand
AAGCAAACAAGAGACCAGAGAGATGGTTCAGTGTCAAAGAGCGCCTGGGTTTGATTCCCAGCACCCACAGAGCCGCTTACAACCTCCTGTAACTCCAGTTCTGATGCCCTTTTCCAGCATCTAAAGACATGAGGCACACATGTGGTTTATGGAAGACCATGCAAGTAAAACACCCAATAAATAAAAGTCAGTTTAAAAAAACAACAAGAAAACACTGTTAATCCTAATATGAAATACTAATATAAACACTAACCATAGAAGCAACCTCAACAGCAATAGTAATCCTACCCCTTAGCCGAGACCCAAATCCTAACCCCTAATCTTAATACCCAACCCTCAACCCTAACACTGATTCTCAACCATAAATCCTAGTCCCTAACAATTGCACTTAAAATTAACACTTAACCCTACTCCAGCCTCTGATCCTACCCCAGCTTCACCCCAACCTTAACCCTAATCCTAATGCTCACCCCCCAGTGACACAAAGACCTCAGTGACCGCGATCCTAATGCTAACATCCCAGTGACACAAAGACCTCAGTGTTTCTGGTGTTTCTAAAAGCACCATGTATCTTTCTCAGTCATCTCAGCAGAGATATGGTCCCTACCCTCTATCCACAGAGGAGAAACGCTAGACACAGAGAGACCTGCAAACCACCAGAGTTCCACAGAAGGCAGGCACGCTCTGAGCAGCAGCTATGAAGACCTGGGAACATGTCTATAACCCCTCGATTCCTGGCGGGGAGATTCCAGCACCGTAAACAACCTTAAGTATTATCAACCTCACCCTGCCGCTTACCCCCAGGGCGACCACGGAGGTTTCGTCTCACTTGGGATGTGCCAGGCTGGGGAGAACAACACTTCAGACCGTCTCCAGTGGTGCAGCTGGCATCGATGCGGGCCTACAGATTTCGTGCCACATTTCAGAAGGCAATAGATACAATTGGTATACTTAAACAAAATGGACAAAAAAAAGAGACACATTTAGGCTTAAAGAGTCACGCTGGGGGGCTGGAGAGATGGCTCAGTGGTTAAGAGCACTGACTGCTCTTCCAGAGTTCCTGAGTTCAATTCCCAGCAACCACATGGTGGCTCACAGCCATCTGTAATGAGATCTGGTGCCCCCTTCTGGCATGCAGGCACAAATGGAAGGAATGCTGTACACATAATAAATAAATAAATCTTTAAAAAAAATAGTTATTTAGCCTGACGGTGGTGGCGCACGCCTTTAATCCCAGCACTCGGGAGGCAGAGGCAGGTGGGTCTCTGTGAGTTCGGGGCCAGCCTGCTCTACAGAGCGAGATCCAGGATAGTCAGGACTACACAGAGAAACCCTTTCTCGGGGAAAAAAAAAGTCAGTCAGTTCCTTAGGTGGAACATACACAAAGCAAAAGTTGCCAGGTACATGTACATGTACATGTCAGTTATCTTTCTCTACAGCTGACCCTTGTTTATGTTCATGCCGCCTTCCGTGGGATCCTTTTTTAATCCCAAATTCAGTTCAGAGGAGGCTTTCACATTTTTAATCACTCATATTAGAATCACATTGTGAATCCTTATGCTGTTTTTCTAGGGTCCAATCACAGTAGATTATGCATGTTTGGGGGTTTTACAAAGAAGAACTGATAAACAGGCCATGGTGTCTCAGAGTATTCCTCCAATCTGCTAGCTGGTTTGGGGTGAGTTCTCTTCAGGGTCCCAGCCTACTTCCTTCATCACGCCACGTATGTCTCGGTGGTTTGCCGAGATGAGCCAGCAAGGGGATAGATAGATTTGGAGACACTTTACAAGCTGTTGCATCCCATAAAGACACGAGGGACTTTTTCTCTCATTTTAATTTTTTTCATCTGTATGAGTATTTGCCTGCATGGGTTATGTTTGCCATGTGCATGCAATACCAGTGGGAGCCAGAAGAGGGCGACAAATCCCTTAGAACTGGAGTTGTAGATGGTTGAGCGCCACCATGGGAAGTCTGGGGATGAAACCTGGATCATCTGGAAGAGCAGCAAGTTGAGCCATGGCTCAGCTTGACATGAGGGATTTCATGTCTCACATTTACCTGCTTTGGTTTGGAGTTTTCCATAACAGAGTTTGTGCAGGCAATCCTGGGTGTGCCTAAGCGTGCCCAGTGAGTTCTGCACCGTTACATACAGACAAGGCACTTGTCCCCTATTTCCAGGTCTCTCCAAGGCTGAGAGCAAGGTGACTGGGACCTTCTGGGACGGTCAAGGGGAAAGGAATGTGCCTCCAGGATGTTGTTGCTGAAGGGATTCCATCCCTCACGGGCTGTTGGACTGGCTGCTTCATCTCCTCCAATACTGCTGGCTACGGAGCCTATGCTCTTTGCCAGGCTGGCGGTGCCAACATGCAAGCCAGGAGGACAATGGGTTTCTAGCACTACATAAGCACAGTCTTTGTTGCCTAATCACAGAGAGACACATGCGGTGATATTGACTAAAAGCTGCTCAGCTCGCCACGAAGAGGGAGAGCAGGATTACATAGGGATAGGGACGCGAGGTGGGGGGAGGAGTCACCAAACCTTGGCTCTCCTAATTACACTTTGGCTACTGGCCAAGCATTTGAACCACGCCAATCCTTTGCTCTTGACAACAGCCTCATAGAGTGGGAGACACCACCTCTCTCTTAGAGGCAAAGAGACTGAAGCTCAGAGAAATCTGTGTGACAAGCACTCGTGCCTACTTCACACTGTGGGTCCCATCTCAACCACTCGATTATGCTTGAATTTCTATCTTTGTTTAATATTCACTTTATGTATATGAGTGCTTATCCTGCACACATGGATGTATGTGTACCATGTGCATGAATACCTGTAGAAGAGGGCATCCGATCTCCTAGAACTGGAGCTACAGATGGTTGTGAGTCTCCATGTGGGAGCTGGGAACTGAGCGTAAGTCCTCTTCAAGGGCAGCCAGTGCTCTTAACCTCCGAGCCATCTCTCCAGCCCCACTCCGTTTGCTTAAGGGACTCAGGCCCCTACAGCTCAGGACTCGTGGGGAGGAGACTGGGGTTCCTATGGAGAATCAGTCTCTCCCAGCAATCAGTTGGGGTGGACGCAGCCAGACTATGGGCTGAGCAGCAACCCCGACAGATCTGCTAGATCTTAATCTGGGTGCTTTGAGGCAGGGTCTAACTATACAGCTCAGGCTGGCCTTCAGCTCAGTCTCCTCCTGCCTCTCCTTCCCTGAATGCTGGGATCACTGGCGTGCATCACACACTCTACAGTTTTGCTTGGCTTGGTCTGACAACAGGATGACAGGTTCCCTGTCTTTGACCTCCCAGCCTCCAGCACTGAGAAAGGAATGCCTATTTTCCCCAGCAATTCAGTGGAAGGTATTAGAAAATGTAACCTCCCCTGAACCTCCCCGCTAATATACAGCACTAGGTGTTCCACTTTTTTTCCAGTCTATAAATATTTCACCTTATTTTTTTATTTTATTAGTTCTTTGAGAATTTTATACTATATATATATATATTTTATCATATCTACCCCTCCCCTCAATCCCTTCCTTATCCACTCTCCCTTCCCTACCCACCTAACTTTGTGTCATTAAAAAAACCATTGTCTACAATCCATGCTATGCATACACTCTTGGATCTGTGGTCTCCACAGGAACATGGCAAAGGACCAGGGGCCACACCATCGTGGGAAACTGACCTATCAGCTGCCAATAGCTCCTCAGCTAGTGGTGGGACTTCATGCACACGCCCTGCTCCATGCTGGGGTTTTAGGAAGTCTTTATTCCCACCATAGGAATAACACCCATTTTATAGAATGCGTGACAGTTCATCCTGACTCAGTAGGACAGGATGGAGTTGTGCTCAGAGACCAGAATTCAGGCTTGTCTAGCCAAGGGAGTCTCTAGATTTAGTTCACGTAAGCTGTGGGTGGCAGCAGGATCACATGACGAACAAAAAGGAGAAGAGGAGCTGAGCAGCAGCATTCATCTCTGTCTGCAGGGAGACTGCGGATATCACGGGACCACCTTACCCTGCCACCACAGCTGCAGCTTCCCTCACCATCATGGCTTCCCCACCATGGTGGACTGCACCCACCGTGAGCCAGAATCCACCCTCCCTCAAGTTGAGTCTGTCGGATGCTTTGTCCCAGCAATGAGTTAAGTAACCAATACATACAGGGGACCTGGAGAGTTGACAGCGACCATTCTAAGGCCATAGAGAACCAAGCTCTTGTTCTGCCACCTCCTTCCTGGCCCGGAAAGGACACAGCATGTACGAGGACAGTGGCGGATGCTCTGCAAAGGGAGGACAGTCTGAGGAATGCACAGTGGCTCTTGACACTATTACCAGGAACACAGACAAGTTCTTGGCCCTGGGGCCGTAACTACCTTAGTCACGCAAGCCCCTCCAGTGCTGGTCACTACGGTTGTGCCAAATGCCCGAGACTTTCGGAAGAATACACGTGTCCTCTGCAGTAGGGCCCTCAACTTCCTGACCTGATGACGCCCTTCCTTTTCCAGTTTTCTCCCGTGGCTACCTGTGGTGTGCATTTATGTACGTGTGCATGGCTTGTCTGGTTTTGCATGTGTGTGGTTGCATGTATATGCTAGGCTTAGGGTTGAGGTCAAGAACTATCCTACATTGCTCTTCTACCTTATTCACCAAGGCAGGGTCTCTCAGACAAACTCAGAGCTCAAAGATAAGGCTAATCTTGCCAGCCAGCTTGCTCTGGAGAATTGCCCCCACCTCCATTTCTACCTTCTCATGCTGGAATTATAGGAGGGCTGCTATGCCCACCCACCCAGCATGAACATGGGTTTCTTGGGTCCTATTCATATGCATGGGATCCTAACTCTGGTCCTTGCATTTGTATAGCAAGCACCTTAGCTGTAGAGCCATCTCTTCTGTCCCCCATCTTACTGGCCAACCCTCAGTGGACTCCCTAAATCCTGATCTCACATTCAATTCCTGGGGATCTTCTACCTCACAGAATCCACCGTGAACATTTAAACTCCACTATCTCTAGAGCCTTGCTTGGGGAAGACATCCTTCGTTACTGTGTCTTGATAGCTTGGAACGTCACAATCAAGGATCAAAGCTGCCATCTCCCAGCCTCTCCTGCAGCAAGGTGTGGCTGTGGGTATGCTCTGCTCATGAAAAATGATGGGTACAAATTCAACATCCCCTAAAGTAGAAGAGGAGGCAGGCTTCCTGCTTCAGCAGGTTAATCCAAATGGCTGGAATTCCCAGTGGGGTAAGCCATTGTGGGTGGAGGTGAGCATAGCTACACTTTGGGGGTGATGGAAGAACCTTTGCAGGGTAGAGCTGCCATAAGAATGTAGCGTTAGAACAAGAGAGAAGGCGGCTTGCCCCTCTGTCACAGAAATATCGGAACCCACCTCTCTCTACATAGTGAGCACCCAGGTCCCTGACAGCTGCCTGCCTATGGGGGGGTGCTGCGAGCACATGGCCCCAGCAGCCCGTAAGGACCAGGGTGATTTGACTTTATCCTTACTTAAGCATCGGTGCCTCTTCCCAAGGTAGACAATTAAGGCCATGATGGATGAGTTGTCGCTGCCATTTAGCTGGCCTAATTTATACACTGCTGGCGAGAAAATGCCGCACTTGAGACAGAACAAGTGTGGAATAGTAAGGACCACTTATGAAGGATTAATGTGAGACAGGGAACAGAAAGGAAAGAGTTATCCAGCTACCAGGGAAAGACATGGACGGCTTTGCGGCACGACCTGTCACTCTGTCTTTGAGGAGAGTGTGAGGTCTGGAGGACCAATTCAAAGCTATTAAAATAACCTCTCTGCAGGAAGCGGGTCTTCGCACACCGCTTTTATTATTCTATCTGAATGTGTTGTTAGCTTTTCTTCTGAACAAAGACTCAAAGCATTTACCACCTTAGGGAGTCTGGGGGTCACTTCAGGAGGTTTGGCATGAGGTGACAGGACCAGGTGCAGGGTGATTAAGGAGGAGTGCCTGGGGTCCCTGATCTCTGGTGTCTAGACTTTGAGTATAGAGACCAGTAGGTCATATACACAGTGAGTCTTTATGTTGGCTTGTTGCCAGGTCTAAGTGGCCACCCATGTCGTCTTCATCTCCATTTCCATTCTCTAGACATTCGCCTGCTAAGATTTTAAACAAAAACATGATGGTGTCACCATCCTATTGATGACGTTTCAAAGGGTTCATGTTAGGATAGAGACAAGTGTCCCCAGAGTAAAGCACTCCCCCTCCTCTGCCTGGCCAGCCCTGTTCTTTTGGTTGTCACCTCAGAGGAGACACCCTTGTAGTGCATCCTGAGTGCTGGAGCACAGGACGCCCCCTACTGGTGCCTAAGCGCATGACAGCAGAAGCATAGCTACAGAGGGCATTGCAGGAAGGAGTCAAACCACACTGGATTTGTATAACGGAATAGATTCTCTTTAATTCACACCACTTTAAACAAGGCCTTGCTTGCAAGCAATTGACCCGTATTTAAGTAATACGCTCCTTTATGGGACTTAATAACACACACCATTTCTCTAGTGGACTTGCTTATCCAATCACTTTCTATCTTTCTGAAGACCAATCAATGTCAGGAGGGTTGGCATGCACGCCTGTCACGGGAGCTTCGATATCCTCAGGGTTTGCCAGGCGCTCCATCATTATCTGATAAATGAATGCAGATATAATGATTCCGGCCTCACTTTGAGATTTTTCATATAAAGCGAATGTTGGATGAAGGCACCTTCCTATGAGGATCTAACATATTCAAAATTGACATAAGAAGATATTTTATGGTTTGGGGAAACAGCTATATCCTTGCAGGTTTCTGAGTCTTGTGGAATGGGAAATAAGGGTGGCAGAGGTCCGCACATCCTGTGACCAGCAAGTTTCAAGGTTGAAAAAATGGCACAGCCTTTGTCAACTGAAATAATATTTTAATAACATGTCTGAATGTCCTACACAGAGTCCATTGGCTCCATAAGTCCTAGCAGAAGGCTGGGGTGGTGGCTCAGTCCATAAAGTGCTTTCTGTGCAAGGATGGGGACCCGAGTCAACCCACCCAGAACCCACATGAGACAAAACAGAATAAAACAAGTCTCAACAGTGTGTTCTTGTCATCTTAGTCCTGGAGAAGCAGAGATAAGATAAAATCTAGAGCCGACCAGAAGGTACTACTGAAACTCTCCCAGGGCCAAGAGTTAAGGAGCCCCTGGGGACCGGGAGACAGGTGTGTGCACATAAGCACTAACTGGGCAACTCTGATGGGAGACTGAGGAACTTTAAGGAGGCCGGGGCCTAGGTACGTTACTAGGGTTAGGCCCGTGAGGGAGAAAGCCCAGCCCTGGCACTGCTCTCACCCCTTTGCTTCCTGTCTGTCATAAAACGAGGTGCCTTGGCCACAAGCACGCACCAGGAACTCCACCGCATCTTCTGTCATGATGGACCCAAACCTTCTGAAGCCAAGAAGCCTAGGAGCTTTTTGCTCTCTTCATTAGGTTCTGTCAGGCACGATGGTCACAGTGACCTGGAAGCAACAGATAGCCTCAGGTGAGCCCCTCGCCTGGGGCCCCGGGGAAGCTGGGCTCTGAAGGGAAACAACCAGTTCTGAAATGCTGCACATCAGAGCCTGCACACAGGCTCCCCCAGCCTTCCCTAAGAGCTTGACCACTTGATGACTTGACACTCAGCTCTGGGCAGATTCTGAGAGAGACCGACTTAAGAGCTTGTTAGTGTTCACCTGCCAGACCGAGACAGGAATGAAGAGAGTAAATGCTCCATGCTAGCCGTGGGGCTTGGGCCATGCAATTGGTCCAGGAAGTCAGTTGGGTAAAGCAACTGACTTCTAGTGGTAACTTGGGGCCCTTGGTGTAAGAAGACAGACGCAATAGCATCTCTTCCTGGAGGAGTTAGAGAACTACTTAGGATAAGATAAGGGGGGGGGTCAAAAGAGGCACCAAGCCATTAGCCATTAGTATGAATGTGAGTTTGGAAGCAGATAAGCCCTCTGAATTCCTGGAGTCTCATGCCTGCATCGCTGTGCCACAAACTCCCTACACCAGTAGAATAAAACTAAAGCAATCACTTCATTGTCTCATGGTTTCAGTGACTCAGACATTCTATAAGGGTTCATCTAGGTTGTTTAGGGTTGTTTCCTCCTATCCCCCCAGCCCCCACAAGCTCTGCCATGAGTAGGTAGCGACTCCAGATAGAACAGGGGCTGAAGTAATGGGAGGGGGAGTTAGTGCGATGTCATTTCTTCCTCCACAAAGCTTAAAGTTCCTCCCTCGGGTTTGTTTATAGTGTATGACTAGACTTCCTCCCAACATGGAGGCTTCAGGGTGATCAGACTGCCTAGATGTGGCTTAACGTTCTTTTACAGACCAGCTTCAGAAGTCCCATGGTGTCACTTTATTATTAGCCAACCAGAGGCCTACTGAGTTCCAATAGGTGAGGGTCACAAATGACCTTTCAGCAAGGAGTGAGAAGAGAGGTACATGGCTTGGTAACAAAACAGTAGCCAACCCATGACCTTAACCTCACTATGAAGCTGAGGATGGTAATGGGCTTGATCTTCCAGCTTCTACCTCTAAGTGCTGAGAGGTGAGGCATGCACTATAAGGTCCTATTTATGTGTGGTGCATGCTAGGCCAGCTTTCCACCCACTGAGCCACACCCTCAAGCCTGTCATTCAAAAGCCGGCTACGCTAACACACTGTGTGTGTCCAGGCTTCCCACACTGAGTTCCACAGGTGCCAGGCCATGAACACTGGCTTCAGCCAGTCTCCAGCATCTCTGTAGACACATCTAATTTAATCCGGGGGCAGTGAGTCTTGACCAGATGATGAACCACAGGGCTTGCATGGCACCCGCCTTTGAGAACCCCTGTGGATCCTGCAGACACCAGATGTTATCCTGAACTATGACTCTTTGATGGCATGTCTCCCACTTCTCCCAGCTCCCCAGCTCAGGTGTCTCCAGCTAATCCTCTTAAAAAACTGACTCTCTACAAATGACATGGGCACATCAATGGCCTCTGCCATGCTAGCCTTTCACTTGGCACCAAACCTCCCCAGAGTTCAGGACGCTGGTAATCCAATGTATGCTTAAAGTAGGAGGGACGGAAGATTATACCAAGCATTACACAGCTTGTACATCCAGACATGCACCTGTTTGGAAGGTCCACATGAGCCTGCTATACGCTTGGGCGTGGCAGAGGCACACTTCTTTTTTTGAGAGCCCAGGACACCACTGAGATGGAAATCTTAGTGTGTGGTTGTTTGCTGTTTCTGAGAGAGGACATAGGGCAGACAATGTCCCTCAGGGGAAAGCAGATTATCTTACGATATCGTTCCCTAAATTGCTGTTTCCAGTAAGCAGTCCCAAGATCACTCATATTCTAGCATCCTTCACCAAAACGAAAAGCAAAACAAAAAACAAATAACCTCCTACAGCTAGCTCTAAGGTAGGCAATTGAGACCGCTTAAATGAATGCTAATAGGTGTTTTACTTACCATTTTCAATGATTTTTGCTTTCTGAAAAACCCTTCTCGTTTATTACCTGCCTGATTTACATCATTCCCCTGCAGCATATAGTCCCTGAAGTTTTATGCTTTTGAGTTAAGGGGATGGGGATGGCAGCAGCAGCAGCTGCTGGGGGCAGAGGGGAGAGGTACATGGGGTTCATGCTGTGTTCTATGGAGGCACCGGGACCTCAGCAGGTCTATCCCCAAGATCCCCTGAGAACTTAGCTGTCACTCAACACAAGGAAGGGTGGGTAGGAAGAAAGCACCTGCTCCGTGCATGGTCCTGGTGCCACTGTTGTCGGTAAAGCTGTAGGTGGTTGGGGAAGAGGGAGCAGAGACAGACGACACACCTTTACATTTCTGCTGGAAAAGAAGGGACGTCTGTATGATTCATTCTATTTAGGAAAAGGAACGTGGCTCAGCCTTCGAAGGCGCTGGCCTCATTTTGTAAGTCCCTTGTTTGGCAAGAGTCTTGTTCCAGGAGGACTTTTCACTGGGCAGTCTCCTTCCCTGGAAGTTACAGATAATCAACTTCCTGAAGAATACGGCTCTATTGTGGCAGGAGTCTGGTTGGCTGCTTTTGCATAGGGTTTACTGACTGCAGAACCATCTTCCTGAACAATGAGTCTTTTGTTGGACAAGCATGGCCGATTTTAAAACTGTGAGCTGCTGGGTGTGTCGGAAGCGCTTATCTAATTCCAGCCCTCGGGGGTGAAGAAATGTTTAAGGCCAGTGTGAGACACACAGTGAGTCCAGGCCAGTCTGGGCTACTTGACAACACACTGACTCAAAACAAAAAACAAAAAACAAAAAAAAAGCAAATGTTTATGGTAGATTTGATATGACAATGTGGGTTTTCAGCTGCTCTAGAAGCCTGGTGCTCTGGTCACACAGGGCGTCATGCATTCCCACCTGGGAGGCCCTAGAAACTGCAGCCTGTCTCCCCCTGTAATGGTCCCAGAGTGGGAGCAGGGATATTCTATTCACCTCCTAGCGGCACAAAAGTCCCTCCTGCTTGAGACACCTGTCCATGGTTCTGAAGTTCCAAGCGCGTGCTTCCCTGGGGCTGAGCCCCTAGTGCTGCAGCTTAGATGTGCGTCAAGGCAGCTGTGGGACATCCCTCAAATGCCCCCATTTCCAAAAGGGGGTTGCCATCTCTGATGGAGCAGGAACCCTGAAGATAAAAATGTGTCCCTTTTGGAGTCTCTCGAGTTCTCCGGGCTGTTCTGGAACAACAGACACCCGCATCACTACAACCCCTGCCTGCTTCTCGCAACATATCCTTAGCTCCCAGTCTCTTCCTTCAGCCCTGTTCCATTCAGACTGAGTCATCAGGCTTGGGCTTTGCCTTCCCAAATTTATTCATATTCATTCATTTATTCATTCATTCATTCTCTCTCTCTTTCTCTGCAAGCATATGGCCTTCTGCTAGCATATTTTTTTTTTATAAAGGAGTCGCTTCCTTTACAATCTATTATTTATTTATTTATTCTAGACAGGGTTTCTTTGTGTAACAGCCCTGGCTGTCCTGGAACTCACTTTGTAGACCAGGCTGACCTCGAACTTGCAGAAATCCACCTGCCTCTGCTTCCAGAGTGCCGGGATTAAAGGTGTGTGCCACCACCACCCACCCAGCTAAGATTTATTTATTTATTTAAACTATGTGCATATGTGTGTTGCTATGTGTGGGTATGTACGCCGTGTGTGTTCAGGAGACCATAGTGGCCAGAAGAGGGAGTCAGATCCCCTAGAGTTGGAGTTACAGGCGGTTGTGAGCTGCCACGTGGGCACTGGGAAACCAACCCAGGTCCTCCAAGTGAAGCAAGTACTGTCAACCACCAAGTCATCTCCCTGGCCCTGGTTTTGATATTTTGATTGCATTTGCATCTTCTCCTTTTTAATTACGCAACTGAGGTACCTCCTTCTCCAACCATTTGCACACATTAAAGCTATTATCGAAGGGAAACACTTACAGGCGCTCACACGTCCCGTTTGGGTGCCTGCTCCTTCTGAGCGCCTTCGGTCTTCAGCTGCCTGATAAATCATGTGACTTTGATTGTGGAGGCTGTCGGAAGGATTTAGTGAAATAATGTGCACATTTTTGTAAAATGCCAATCCCCAGGGACTACATGGGGGCTTGTCCAGGTGCTGCCGAACGCTAAGAAACACACAGAGGAATCATGTTACCGCAGTGTGTGCTTTCAAGGCAGCGTGCTTGCTTGGAAGACGGCTTTTAACAGTAATGCTTTAACAGCTGAACCTAAAAGGAAATTCCAAGTGCCGAAGAGAGCTGTCTATGTCAAGGTGTTCGGCTGGGAACAAGCGTGTGGCTGGGTCACGATTCTTGCAGCAGGCATTTGTGACCCACAGCATGTGCCAGCTGGATCATGACCTCAGAGGTTGCATCTCCCAGCAACCGAACCCCATCAACTGAACCCCATTTATTTCAGGGAATGCCTACCGGTTTAAAAACAGCCTTTTGCTTGGCCATTTCCCCTGAAGAGCAGTTGCATAAAGCAAGGCTTAGAGAATGCTCAGGGCAGGAGCACGTTTTCAGATGAAAATCCCACACTGGAGTCCAGGGGAGCCAGCTTCCCTCTTTCTTTCTGCCACCTGGAGGTCATTCTTCCAGGTCAGACAAAGCACTTGCCTAATTGATCGCTAGATGCTTAGGCGGGACTGTCCTGGACACTGAGGTCTGAACAAAGACTTAGACGAAAGGTAGATGCAGGATGTTTCTGAAGGAAGAAATGCAGAGAGGGCCAGGAGAATAAGTTCGGATTCAGGTTTGCAGCTGTCTGCCCCCCGCACCCCCGCACCCCCACTCTTTCCCTGAAGCCACACAGAGGCCTCTGCCTCTTGCCCTACTCACTTAGAGCCGTGCAGCTCCGATGGGGGCAAGATTTGGACCGAGTGTTAATTGCTGTGTTGGCTTCACACTCTAAGTATGAAAGATTCTCTTACAGGTTGGTAGCTGACTCTGTTTGAGAGCAGAGAAGTTCAGGATGCTTAAAAAGGGAAGAGGTGAAGGACACAAAATAAATAGACAATAAATAGAGCTCAGGTACAAGCTCTCTTCCTGGGTCTGGGAGACGCTGGCAAATGGTTTTGGTTCCCTGAATCCCACAGTTCTTTGGTGGAGCAAGGGGAGCTAGTACTCCCGTACCATCTTCCTGAGATCCCCCAAGCAAGCTTTCTCTCCCATCTCTCCATCTAAGAGGTCACTTCCCTAGAGGAGGCAGTAGGGGGCGCTTCCGATCCTGAGTCCCAGGTTGGGGTCACCAGCCGCGAACACTGGGATGGGGAATTGTTTGATGGAAGTGAATTAAGGAAGGGTCTTTATTTTCCCTCCAGGAGAAAATAGGAAGCAAGAGAGAAGGAAGCAGCCCCAATACAGGAAAGAGGTCCAGCGAGGGCTGTCTTTTTTTAAAGCACCAGCTTCTCACCGGCTCCTATGGTGAGTTTGCTCCGGTGTCCTGCACTGTTCGGTATTGTCCAAGTATGGAGACAGAACTCGGCTTTGACATCCCACACCTGACCTCCCAGGAAGGGCAACAGAGGAAGACAACCTCCCGGTGTCCTTCCAGTGACCTGCAAAAGTGGGCCAAATGGGCGCTTGCGCCTGGAGCCCAGTGAAAGCCCCGTAGGGTGTGAGGGCAATCTCACAGTTGGGGACTAGATGGTGAGCCCTTACCCTGCTGTGACTGTATTTGGAAACAAGATATTTATAAGTCTATGTGAGATCCTAGGAGGGCCACAACCTGACAAGAGTGGATGTATTAAATCCAGTTTAGACTTCTTGTCACGACAGAGCCTTGTAGATGAGAGGTGGCTTGATGTGCAGAGAACATGGATGGAGAGACAGTGCGTTACTAGTAATACCCTTCTTCACCCACACACTACCAAGCCTCATAATAAGGTGACCATATGTGTATGGCCTATCACACGCCAGTGCTGGGTTCATATTTGGGTCAGGTTTCCAGTGTCTCTGTCTGTCTCTGTCTCTCTCTGTGTGTATGTGTGTAGACGGCAGAGGAAAACTTGTGTGTCTTCTTCTACTATGCAAGTTTTGGGGATTGGACTCAGGTCATCAGGGTTGGCAGCAAGTGCCTGTGCCTTTACCCACTGAACTCTCTCACTGGGTCCGCCTTAGTTTTCTTTCCTTCCTTTTTCTTTCTTTTTTTTCTTTTCTTTTCTTTCTTTTTTTTTTAGCCTGAGTCTTTTACTGGTGTATGGACTTCCCAATTAGTCTAGGCTGACTGGCCAGAAAGCACTGGGATTATAGGTGCAGACCACTGTGCCTAAATCCTCACACTTAAGCAGCGAGCACTCTGCTGATGGGTCCCCTCCTTAGCTCCAGCAAATCCTCTTTCATGAGCCAGAACTCTGGGATGTGACTGAGATCTGAAAACACAGCTGCAGCTTCCATGGCTCCAACGGGCAGCTCTCCTAATTGCTGACACTCATGAGGGACATTGCAAGAGCCAAAGGCAAGGCGCAAAGCACTCTCGGCTCCTCCAACAGCCACCATCCAGCATCCCACAGAGAGGCTCCCGTAGGCAGTCACAAATCACGAAGATGGGGGGATTCTGTGCCAACAGGATCCTCAAATAATTGACTGAGTTTGTCCTTGAAGCAAAAATACTTGGTATCCATGTCCCGATGAGGGCTGTCTGCTTTGGCTGGGCTGGCTAGGGAGGCCAGCTCCTGTGCTCAGGGCAGCATCAGGCGTGGGTGATTTTTTTTTTCCTGTGAGTCTTCTTCAGAGGTCCAGGATGCTTCCCTGATGGGCACTGTGGATGCTGAAGCAGCTGACCTGAGTCCCACCCCTGATGCTGGTGTCCCCTTCCAGTGTCTCAGGGACTGAAGTGCTGCAAACTTTTTGCTCCAGAAAGTGAGTTTATCAACATATCTCTGTGAATGATAACTACACTACCTTGAAGGACAAGCGGCTTTGAAGGTGAAGAGCAACCAACAGTTTTTTTTGTTTTTTTGTTTTTTTGTTTTTAAGTTTTTCGAGACAGGGTTTCTTTGTGGCTTTGGAGCCTGTCCTGGAACTAGCTCTTGTAGACCAGGCTGGTCTCGAACTCACAAAGATCCGCCTGCCTCTGCCTCCCGAGTGCTGGGATTAAAGGCGTGTGCCACCACCGCCCGGCTAAAGCAACCAACAGTTTTAAGGTGGGTTGAAGGGACGGGGGCTAGTCTGGATCATTTAGTGGGGATCTGATGACATCATAGAGGGCTTGGAGGTCAAAGTAGGAGGCAGGAGACTTGGGGATGTGTGAATAGATTAGGGTTTTCTGAAGCTCGGGACAGAGATGACTGACTGAGGCTGGCTCTGTAAGTCAAGGGTCAGCTACAAGCCAGGAAACAGGATGGCAGGCTCCAGAAGACAAGGGGACTGTCCCTGAAGTCCTGCTGACATCTGTATCAATTCCCAGTCACACCACTTGTATTGTGGCTCAAGAAGTTTCAGATGATAAATTTCTATCATTTTAAGGTGACTTTTTACAGCAACAAGGGATGAAAATAAAGACCCAGGGCAATGTCGAGATGTAATGAATGACAGGGGCCATATCTTCTCATGCCCTAAGAGGCTTTCCCACAGGCCGAGCCGATGGAGGAATTTTCTCAACTGAAGTTCTCTCTTCTCAGATAACCTTGACCCTGACCTGGGTAAAGCTGACAAAAAGTCTGATCAGGACAATCATCTACGAGCAGAGACAAGGACCCTTTACATGGAGCTATAGACCCTGGATGATACTTGAATGGGAACCTTCCTTGAGACCTGGAGCAGAAGATTCTGCTAGGCTATGCAGATACTCAGAGGCTATAAGGATATGCTGATGGGGCTGGGGTGTGTGTGTGTGACTCAGCCCAAGAGTCTAAGTTTGATCTCTAGGAATAGTGCAAAAAAAGGGTGGGCATGGTGGCATGTGTTTGTAATCCCAGCAACCTCCTGGGGATAAGTAGGCAGGATGATCCCTGGGGCTTG
Organism: Dicrostonyx torquatus; assembly: GCA_028555095.1. Lineage (NCBI taxonomy): Eukaryota > Metazoa > Chordata > Mammalia > Rodentia > Cricetidae > Dicrostonyx > Dicrostonyx torquatus. Next base: position 6,135,369 of record JAQHUG010000116.1, on the reverse strand, counting down.
CTCTCCAGTCAGCTACTTGGCCAGTAAGAAACCCTGTCTCAAACAAAGTGGATGGTTACCTGAGGAACAAGAACCAAGATCATCTTCTGGCCTACACACACACACACACACACACACACACACACCCCACATATTTTAAAAGGTGTATTGTTTTACGGTCCAAGTCCGTGGATGACTTGATGTACACTGATAGACAAGTCTAATGCCTTGTGTGAGCTGCAGAGAGCTGTCTCAAGAGCGTCACGCACTCTGGGTACTTGAAATCAGGTGTGGCTCTCACTCAGCATAGGGTGGAAAGCCTCACACTGCTTTCGAAGGGTCCAAGTGAGGAATGAGTGTGAAAGGGGACCCATATTAGCGTTGCACAGATGACAAGGCTCTCCAGCAGCTGGCGGCTATTTCTCGGTGTGTGCCAGGCCCTTGCTGTATAAATACTGTCCCTGGGGCTGAGTGGCAGCTATTGTGAGGTCCTGGCTGTTACAATCTGGGATGGGTGTTTGCGCACACTGATGATACCGGTCCTTCCATAGCAAGGGTGCCAAAGGAGGCAGAATACTTTCTCAGACGTCGCTGAGAGAAACTGAGAGCAGGCGGGCGTAGCCAGGTTCCCTCCACCACACACACCTGCTTGTGACCCTAGAACACATAGGGCTGACCACATGGCTCGTCAGCATTTTCAGCAAATATCTCATCAGCCTTTGGAGGACTCTCAACCTGTGTCTAATACAAAGAACTATTTACATGTGTAAACTCACTATCTGTTAATTAACACGCCTGCTTTCATTTCCTTAATTGCCTGTTGTAATTAGATTTTATGTGAAACCAACTAGGAAGGCTTAATTTGTCCTCTGACTTCCCCTATAACTAAGGGACTAGGCACACGATTCTTTCTGGCCATGTTTTTTGCAAGGTTAAAGACTGAGACGCTGAGGTGTGCTCCAAAATTCTTCCAGGGGTAACCATGGGGATGGCCAGGGCCGAAGCCAGGAGTTATTCAGCATGACAGCTGTCTTTCATGGTTGGGTGTTGAAGAAGGGGGCTGCAGAGGGTCCCATGGACCCAAGAATAGGGCACCCATAAACAAAGTGGAGTAGTTTTGCTTAACGGCAGCATCCTAAGGGTCAATTCAGACATGTGCCATGACTTCTCCTTCCTTTCCTGCATCTAAATTCCTTCAGGAGAGCACACTGAGAGGAGAGGCCAAGAGGACCCTAACGAGAGAACACACTTCTGAGAGAAAAACAACACAACACAAATGGCTGTACACTGTGTTCCTAAAAGGGAATACCATGTGCTACTCCATCCATATTAACACTTGCTGTTCAAATATGAAAGCTTGGACTTTGGAGATGCCAGTGGCGCTGAAGTCAGGTACCAGCAACCTGTGGACAGCTCACAGGAACCTGTCAACTCTTGTGGCTGTGTTTTACTGAGCTAAGCAAAAACTGAATGTGTCAGAGAAACAGCTGGGATGCCAAATGGAGAAGGGTTCTCAATTTTTAATGAAGGAATTCTCTGTCACTCAGGCTGGCAAAGCAATTCTTTCACTAAGCAATTGCATGCAAGCCAGCGCAGGGAAACCAAGCTCTATTCCAGCTAGACAGCACACAAGTCAGCCTGAACGAATGTCTCCTAAGTAGAGATTGGAGCCCACATTGAATGTTATCAGTTTCTCTGCTAATGTGAACAAACCATGTGCCTTACAAATTCAAGACCATTTGCAGCAAGTATACAGTGTACTCCAATCATAGCCCACTGCACCCAGTAGTCTCCCCTTCCTGTCCCTTCCGTTTCTTCTCACCCCACAGATACAGCTTTCACGATGACTTAACACTCTTCTGCCAGTGATGACTAAGACAGGGTCAAACACAATATGCATTAGGAGATGGTGGGTGCATTGTGCTGGTTAGTTTTTTGTTGGTTTAGCACAAACTAGAGTCACCTGGGAAAAGGGGCATCCGTGGAGAGGTTGCCTATGTTAGACTGACTATCTGTGGGGGCATTTTCTTGCCTGGTGACTGATGTGGGAGGTCCCAGCCCACTGTGGGTGGTGTCACGCCTGGGCAAGGTAGTTCTGCACGCTATAAGAAAGCTGTCTGAGCAAGCCAAGAGGAGCAAGCCAGTAAGCAGCACCCTTCCATGCCCTTTGCGTCAGCTCCTGCCTCCAGGTTCCTGCACTGTTTGGGTTCTTGTCTTGCCTTCCCTCAGTGATAGAGTATCATCTGGAAGCCAAATAAATGCTCACTCTTCTTTCTTGGGTTGCTTTTGGCCTATGGTGTTCATCACAGCAACAGAAACCCAACCTAGAAAACCCACTTGAGTTTTCTGTTTTCTATGTGTACTAAAGAGAGATTTTTGTGGAAAGAAGCTCACTATTTAGTATTATCTGGGAGAGTGGTTCTCAACCTTCCTAATGCTGTGACCTTTTAATACAGTCTCTCATGTTGTGGTGACCCCCAACAATAAGATTATTTTCATTGCTACTTCATAACTGCAATCTTGCTACTGCTTTGAGTCATAATGCAAACATCTGTGTTTTCCAATAGTCTTAGGCGTTCCCTGTAAAAGGATTGCTTGACCCTATCCCCTCAAAGGGGTTGTGACTCACAGATTGAGAACCACTGGTCTAGGAGACTCAAACCTGTAAACAACCTTGATGAGCAAAAGCACAGTATGTTTACTGGCATTAAGTTAAAGGCTTATGGTGGGATATTATGTAGCCATTAATACTGTTTGTAGGAAGTACTTAAAGTCAAAATGAAATGTCTCCCATATGAATGAAAACAAAACCATCATAAAACCCCAAGTGGATACTATGATCCTAAACTAAGACAAGTAACTTACTATGGATATTTTGTATATGGGGATTGTGTATGCGAGACCCTGGAAGGAGATGAGCCCCATGCCTCAGCAGCCAGTAAGAGGATGCCTTCAAGGGCCTGAGTTTTGTTTTCCAAAGCAGCAGGTGTATTGGTCTCATAGTCATAAAACAACAAACTTCAGGGGTCACAGTGTCTATGGAGAGCCTCGCACAGCCTCCCCGCAGCATCCCAGTTTATTATCCCCTTCCCTCCATTGACTAAATCTAACGTGGGTGCAGGACTGAGCATTTTGTCACAGCATCCTCTGATAGTTCACAGAAACGAATTCAGGTGACAAAGTGGGGAGTGATGTCATTTCTTTCCCAATGCTCAAGGACCACAAGGCTGGAACCCACACATGCTGACATGCATCATTGGTTATTTGGAACCCCAGCGGGCATTAGGTCCTGGGTTTAACATCTGGGCCAGCATTGGTCAAGATGAAGCCAGACAAAACTGGATGCAAAATCAGAGTGCCCTGGAGGGGCTACTTACCTATTGCGCGTCCCAGGGCCCAGGCGCTGGCAGGCCACAGAGGTGGTGGTGTGCTTCCCTCCGTTGCCCACCTCCTGTCTCACATCCCACTGCCGAGGCTCGCTGGTCTGTGCGCTCAGAATGTTCACCCCCTTCTTCACCTTGGCTCTGTAGATGGAGGGGGTGAGAAAGGGTCACAGAGTCAGAACTGAGCTTTCAGAGGTGTTGGGCCTGATTCAGCTGCTGCCGTCAAAGTGTATGGGGCGGTGGCTCTACTGGGACCACTAGTGGAAGTGGAAGCAAAGCTCTCTCCCAAGGCTCATGAATCATAGAACTTGCTGGAACACACTAGGACGTCTCCTCAACCACACCAGAAAGTCATACATGATTCCAGCATGTAGATCTACCAAGATGGTAGAGAAATCATTCACCGGTAGTAAGTTTATGTGTGGGTAAGTACACAGAGTGCAGTGCCCAAGGAGATCATAAGAAGGCATCTGATCTCTGGAGCTGGAGTGAGGGGTGCTTGTGAGCCATCATGTAGGTGCTGGGAACTGAACCCACATCCTCTGCAAGAGCAGACAGCGCTCTTAACCATTGAGGCATCTCTCTAGCCACCCAAGCATGGAGTTTAAAGAAAGACGTGGGTAAGAATTAAAGACAAAGAGAATGAAGACACCGGAGGGAATAAACTCAGAAAGTGGCATGGGAATTTAACATGTGACTATCATGGGCAGGGAGCTGCAGGAGAAAATCCAGGAGGACTGCTTACAAATTAGTTCACGAAACTTCTAAAAGAGCCTCCATCTTCAGACTAGAAGAGACCAGTAGACTACATGTACAATGGACAATAACAAGCCACATGATCAGTGTGCATTCAAACACTAGCTACTCAGAGCGGAGCTAGAGAGGAAAAGGTTGTCCTGGTTAACTTTACCTGTCAACTAGAAACAGCCTAGGGTCGTCCAGGAGCCTCAGTTGAGAAACTTGAAGGATCCCATTGTCCTGCGGGCATATCTGGGGAGACTGTACTTATTAACTGGTGCAGGAGAGCCCAGCCCACTGTGAGTGGCACTGAGAAGGTGATCCCGAGTTATATAACGAAGCTTGCTAGCTGAGCATGAACTTGCCTTCCCACAGCCAGCATCCTCCATGGTTCCTGGCATGTTTCTTTGTGAAGTGAGTACCTTGGTCAGGGGTAACACTGTGTGGAATAGCAAGAGGGGCTGCCGTCAGGTTCCTGACTAGAGTTTCTTCAATGATGGATTGTGAGTTGGGAGTGGGGTCCGGGTCCACAGCAGCCTCATGGAAGTGACTGGAATAATCTGAGCAGAAAGGACTTTAGATCCGAGTTCTGTGCCCAGCCTGATTACAGATCCAGTGTCTCCACACATTAGAGTCTTCAACACATGTACTCTCTATGGCCACGCTTGGGAAACCACGTGGGAGGTGCTCCATGCAGCCAGGGAGGAAGTGGTGAGACACAGGGAACACGGTCCAGACTTCAGAGAGACAGGCATGGGGGCACAGTGCAGGGAGAGCCTAGGAGACTCCCAGCAACAATGCTGTGTGACTTTTGCAGACAAATGTCTATTCACTCCAGATAGGGCACCCATGACAGACAAAGAAATGATTCATGAGCCAGTGATGGACAGGAGCATGGGTGACTCAAAAGTGGCTTCAATCATCACCCCCACCCCACAGAGTGTGGGATGGACTCATGCAAGCTGCATCCCTGGAGCTCTCAGCTTGCAGGCAGCTCCACTCAAGAGTCTCCTACTCCCTAGACATTGTCACTCATTGTAAACTTAGGGACCAGCTTTGGGAATCCTCTAGCTTTCCAGCTTCCCAAGCCAGTTATGTTTCTTAACTTCCTCCCTCAAGGGAAATTGCAGCACAGAGGAAGAAACTAACGACAGCCAGACAATGAGATTCCTAACTTCTGTGATCCCAATGAGTATGTCATGAGATCTGATCAGTTGGAGGAGAGTTTGGGAATGAGTAAGAGCCAAACATACAGAAAACCAAGGGGAAAAAAACCACAGCTCAGGGCTGGAGAGTTGGAGAGGTTGTTAGAGTCCAGACGCTCTAGTAGAGGACCCAAATTTGTTTCCCAGCACTCATGTGGGAGCTTGTAACTGCTTGTAACTCTAGTTCCAGGAGCTCCAACAGGTATTGTATACAACACATACACACACACATTTTAAGTTTTACATTAAATCCATGTGTTAAGCACACTTAGTACAAGGAGATAAAGATGCATTTGACGGAAAATACGTAAAGGTCTGCTTTCATGCCACAGTCCCATCCTTCCTAGCAGAGAAACTGACACTCTTGGGTCCCCTGTCTCTGCTGCTGGGAAATAAGGTTTCATGCCGTGTGACCAGCTGGAAATGGATTATGGGTGCATTTGAACCTTGCTTAAGCTTCTAGATTTCAGCAGAGCTACAAGTATCCCCTGCAGTTCACACAAACTGGAGAACCCTGGTGGTCTGGGTGCTGGGTGGTTTCAAGTCAGAGAGCTGGAGAGCGAGTCACTGAGGTGGGGAAGGCCAAGAGCTACGAGAACTTCTAGTGAACATGGATCACTTTCTTGGGTAAGAACCATGGGTGTTGACATCTATTCCACAAACTGAACAGGAGAAAAGCAGCTCAGATCCAAGGACTGAAAATTTTGCAAGTGGAGGCTTGCAAAATCTTCACTGAAGATGGTGAAATGTGACACTCTTGCTTGGAGATGCCCGGCTTTGAGTGGAGGTGAGGTGGCCAGACAGAGGCTGGCTTTCCCAGCGTGGGTGAGTGGGCTGGAGCCACACAGACTGGGGTAAGGAGCTCAGCTCCAGCCACCTGCAGGTGTTTCTCTTACACCATCTGCTCTCAACAGAGACTATATCCTGATTCCATGTCCCTTGATTTGTGGGACTGCTGTTGCTGGCCACGGGGTTCAGAGATATCATTGTCTACAATGCCTGGTGCTGAGCCCAGTGTTTCTCAGCATGGGCTGGGTGCTGGAATGCCTCAGGACACCATCCAGGTGGAACACCCAGCCTCACTATAGGTACCTATGCTGGGCTCACCCACCCATCGTGCATGTTCATAGCCAGCAATCTTGCTCAGTTCTTGCTGGTTAGAAACAATAGCTTTACCTGTCTTTTCCCAATATGTAATAAGGGGTGATTAAGTGTTCTTAGGGAAAATCGATGCTCAGTACACATTTTGAACATCGAACGGCTAATTTCCACCCCGAGCTATCTCCCTCTGGTCATTTGTAACCTCGCTGTGTAACGCTTCCTCTAGAAGCTGCTGAATTCTGTGGGGATATGTGAGCCTCTGTGAGGCTCGAGGATATTTTTGGGTACCACTCAGTCTTGGGCCCTGGGGACCCAGATCTAAACCTCAGACAGAATATGCCAGGAAATAAAACCATATAATTAGGAGCTGTTTAGAGTGCACTGTCCATCCCATTAGCACATATTGGAGCTCTGGATCCTCAGAGTATGGTCTCATTCATAAAGGGTCTTGGGGGCGGGGTGGACCTGCAGCCATTATTGGCGAGATCTGGGTTTGAGAGACCTTGCCTCGGTGAATAAGATGGAAGATGGATCAAGCTGAGATCAACTTCCAGCTTTCATATGTATGTGCACATGCATGTGCAGATACCCACATATGTATGTCCACACACATACAAAAACCATGCATGAACACAATCTCACCACACACACATACAAAGGAGGAAAGAGTCTTTGTGGACAGAACCAAGTTAAAATGAGGTCATAAAGGTGGGCCAGATATAAACAGTGTCCTCACAAAGGGGAAGCTGAAGCAAAGGTCCCAGCAGGAGAAACCACATTTGTGTGCAGGTAAACATGGCTGCCACTCACCAAGGAGAAATGCCGGGACAATGACTACATTAGTTACTTTTCTCATGGCTGAGACTTAAATACCAATAACAGTTAGTTAAGGGAAAGGAGTGTTTGGCTCACAGTTTGAGGGTACAGTCCATTGTGACAGGAGCATGAGGCGGCTGGTCCCATGCCAGCCCCACTCAGGAAGCAGTAAGAGATGAATGCTGGTACTCAGCTCACTTTCTCCTTCTGGTGCAGAACATGGGATGGTACCAACCCACGTTCAGAGTGGGTCTTCCCACATCAGTTAGCATTGTCTAGAAGTAAGCTTCCAGACATGCCTCCTAGGTGAGTTTAAACCCTGTCAGGTTGACACTATTAACCATCACTTCTTTGGTTACATAGCCCCGAGGGAAACACCTGCTGATGCCTCTGTTCCACTTCTCTCTGTATCAGAAGAGAAGACATTCCCAAGCTGTTAGTGTAATACGATTCTAACCGGTCTTAATAATAAAAACCAGAGTCATATTAATATCTAATCACCCCAATGGGGGTGAAAGCTAAAAGATCAGAGAAGCAGAGCAGCCAGCCACTTGCTCTTACCTCTATGAAACCCTCAGCCCGAAGGGGGTGTCCCGTCTCTGCAAGTTCTCAGACTGAATGCCGTCTCTATGAAACCTCAGACTAAATCCTAAGCTCCAGTCTCCTTCCACCTTTTATTCCTCTCTCCACCCAGCCATATCCCTTTCTGTCTAATCCCTAGTCCTGGGATTAGAGGTGTGAGCCATCACCGCAGGACTCTGTTTCTCTTTGAGACTAAATCAATCTAGTATAGCTCAGGGTGGCCTTGAACTCATAGAGATCCACTGGCTCCCGAGTACTGGGATTAAAGGTGTATGCCACCACTGCCTGGCCTTTATAGCTAACTAGTGGCTCGCTCTACACTCTGATCCTCAGGCGAGCTTTATCTGTTATAGCACAAATGAAATATCACCACATGTTAGCCACCCATGAGTGGCTCTATGTCACAGCTGCCCCAGAGAACTGGCACAGTTGCCAGCACGTGAGGATGGAAGCAAGCCCTCACTCCAGCCTGCTGTGGCTCCTGGGAGATGTAAGACCAACAGTCACTACAAGGCAGAGACAGCAGCTTTAGAGGCTGGGACTGCTCAGCATGCCAGTTGGAGCTCTCCACCAGCCTGGCTCCAGGTGCTGTCACAGGAACTCCACTTGCTTCTTGTACCTGGTGGCAGATGCTGGTAAGGGGGACGGGACCTTTGCAGTGGGCACGCACTGCATGCGAGGGCACAGAGAAGGTATGTATGTCTTCCAACTGCAGGAAGACATGTGGGTTCATACCCACACTCAGCAACTAACCTAGCAGAGTTCCTGGGAAGATGCCAGGTCGGGGTGGGAGAGCTGGCTTGGGTTTTAATAGTTCAGAAAACCAAGAAGGACCAGTGTGAATTTAGTGGCCCTGGTGCCCCTGTAGTTCTTCTGAGCTCAGGAAAGTCAAGCAGGGTGTCAGGGGCCAATGTTCAGGGAAGGTCACATACATACAGCCTCCTCCTGGCTCTCTGCAAGCAAAGCCACTCAGGTTCTAGTCCCAAGCTGCTGGCAAGTCACACACTCTCTGTGATTGCATTCACTTACTTGATACTTTTCTTGAAATCAGCAATCTCTCTGCTATAGGAAAGTCATGTCACAAAGGAGCCCTTGTGTGGTTACACACTCGGTAATGAAAAATGTTTTTATGTGAATGCACACTGAGATGAATATGTGACAGCAGAAATAAGAAAAACTTAATCATAGATCTCATAAGTTAACATGTCTAGTTACCGGCATGCTCGCACTCTCTGGTAAGGTTTAGAAACGCAGATTTTTGTGCATATGGCTTGGTACAGACAATTCTTTTCTTCCCTCCTCCCTCCCTCGCTTCTTTTCAAGACAGTGTCTCAGCTTGTGATCCAAACTAGCCTGGAACTTTCAGCAATCCTCCTGCCTCGGCTTCTCTAGTGCTGGGATTACAGACACATGCCAGCCACCGTCGCCACTGTTTTGTAGAATGTGAACTCACCGATCGTGCACATGGTCACAGCTTGTTCTCAGCAGTGGGGGCCGTTTTCCCACTTCCCTTCTCCCATGGGAACCTCATGAATATAGTCACCATATACACCCTGCTGTATTCTGATCTGGTGCTGAGTGCTCCACGCGGGGACAGGGTCCCTTCACAGACCAGGACCTACTCCCTCACCTACTCTGACAGTTTCTTTGACCTCCTTAAATTACCTGACAGGGTAGATTGTCCATGTCTGTCAGGAACCAAGATGGAGAAAATTAAGAATCTGTACATGGTTCCAAGGCATGAAATGTCCCCTGGTCATGCCTGTATTTCCTAAAAGAAGCCAGTGCATGAATGTATGATGTGCACAGATGTGCACACACAAACATGGGGATAAACATGAGTTGTGGTGTTATGGGCATGTATATACATGCATGAGTTACATGTATCATATGTGCACCTGTGTGTGTACATGCACATGTGAATACGGGTGTATACATGTTAAAGCCATTGAACCCCCGCTTTTTCTCCTGCCCGTGGAATGACTCAGTTTCCGATTCACTGATGTCAGCAACCACAGCCAGCCTGTCTGAACACATGCTTCTCACCCCTCAGGTGGAAACAGGCACAGCCAAAGGTGTTTCTTACTAAGCATCTTTCTGCATCATGATAATCTTATTGGATCTTGGCCCCTTTGGGCCATTGCCTGTGGCTTCCCCATGTTTGCTTCTATCTTGAGTTAACAGTGACTTCTTTATCAGCAGGCAAAGCTGTAGCTGGAGAGCAGCAGGATTCCCGAGGCTGCTGTTAAGCTCCATTGCTTCTGGTCCTCAGCAGTGGGTTCCCCGGCTCCATTGCAGACTCTGGTATAAGATGTTCATTAAGAGCTCATGCACCATTGCACGGCTTCAACAGGCTTACTTCTCAGACTTCCACTCTGCCTCCTTACACCACTAGCTAAACAGCATGAAATAGGCACCTGTCGGATATTAGAGCTTTAGAATTTTGCAAGCTGATTGTTAGATCAATCTGTTATCCAGTTATAAACGTAATATGTTTAGGATTGAATAATTAGGAAAAGACCTGGGCCTGGGGGTACAGGTAGGCATCTCTGGTATCTGGGAGGCTGAGGCAGAAGAATTATAAACTGCCTGGGCTACAGGATGAGTTCAAGGATAGCCCAGACAACTTGTCCTGTCTCAAACTAAAATTACAAAAGGAGTGAGGAGATGGCTTAGTGGTTAAGAGTATGTACTAATCCTGCAGAGGACTCAAGTTCAATTCCCAGTATTCACACCAGGCAGCTCACAACTCCAGATCCAAGGGCTCTTCTGCCCTCTTCTGTCCTCCATGGGCACTGCACTTGTGTGCACATTCCCTCTGTCCCCCACAAACACATAATTAAAAATAATAAAAATACATCTTAAAGAATACGAAAGGTCTTGGGCCGAGGCTCAGTAGTAGCGACTTTACCTCACATGTGCCAGGCCCTGGGCTGTATCTTCAGAACCACAAACAGAAAGGACAGGAGACACCCAAAACTCCACCACTCACTATTTGATTTCAGCTGCCTGTCATCTGTCACCACGAGTTCATTTCTGTGGATGTATCCGTATGGGGGCAACGGTACACAATATCAAATTATACAACAGCTCCTCCAAGTTCTGTATTCCGTGGGATTGAGCACACTGGTACCTGAACTTATACCCAGCCATTGGCAGAGGTGACAAATGGAGGTGTTTCTCCAAAGTACCCCTTGATGGGCATTAACTGCCACAGCATGGGACCAGCTGACTCCACTAAGGGACAGTTTATACAGAAACATGTTCTCAGAGTCCTAGATTTGCTCTCCATCGATGGATGTATCATCTAGTCACCCATTCTGAAAATTCTCATTTGCATTCCCCCATCCCAACCCCTGACCCTGCCACTGCTGTTCCTACTTCTGTCTTGCATTTCAGAGGCAGACTTCCGAGAGTTACTCTGTATCCCGTCCCTCCTACGTCCGTACAGTGGAGTGTGGCCAAATGACAGATTAAAGGGCATGCTGGGAAGATTTGCTAGCAACATAATTATTTTCCAATTATCATTCCTTCAGAATTAAATCATCTCACAGAAAGAGAACACTCCTAATTATTTCAAAGAGAACGTTCACACAATTGGTTTAAATTCATCAAAAACCCAAACGTGGTTCCCGCACAGCATGGCTGTCACACTCTTTCTGCGAACAGCATCTCTTCCATTTCGCCGGAGAATGATCGGTTTTCAGCCAGCCATTAATGTACCTTGTAGAATATGAGTCTATGGGTCTGTCTGCTTGTGGTCCCGAATTATCCCTCTCACTTTCTTTCTCTTAATTTTTAATACAAACTTTTTTCAAAAATAGCAAATTTTCTTTATTCTTAAGAATTCCATAAAGGATCATATCTATCTCCACTGACCCTTCCAACTCTCTCCATGTCCCCCAACAAGTCCCCTCTCTACTTCATGTCCTTTTTTTCTCTTTTTAATGAGAATTAATCTTGCCCATATGCACATGGGCATGGGGCCATCCAGAACACCCTCAAAGAGGGATCCTCCCTCCTTCAGGTTGTTAACTCTTGATGACTAGCTGAAAACAAAGCCATCTCTCACTTTTGCTGCCCTAACTTTGTTGTTTTGTTTTTGAGACAGGGTCTCACAGTATGTAGAACGGGTTGGTCTCAAAATCATAGAGATCCATCTGCCTTTGTTGGGGTTAAAGCCGTGCTCCTGCATGCCTGGTCCCTATTGCCCTGATTTTTAACAGTCACATGGCAGGAGAAAAATGGCTGTGAGTCCATGCTCTATGTCTATTGTCGATGGAGGTTTCTGTCTTGCCTGATCCTGCAGCAGTTCAGTCCCAAAGAAACACACAGAGGCCTACATTAATTATAAACTGTTTGGCCTGTTAGCTTAGGCTTCTTTTAAGCTCTTACATCTTAAATTAGCCCATAATTCCTGTCTGTGTTAGCCACATGGCTTGGTACCTTATTATCAGTGAGGTGTTCTCATCTTGTTTCCTCTGAGTATGGGTGACAACTGCTAACTGACTTTTCCCAGAATTCTCCTGTTCTGGTCTCCCCACCACTACTTCCTGCCTGGTTGCCCCACTTATACTTCCTGCTTGGCTACTGGCCCATCAGCATTTTATTAAACCAATACAACAGACAAATCTTTACAGGGTACAAGATCATTGTCCCAGTCTATGTCAGTAATATGTCCAAGGCAGCCAGAGTAAGGATGACCACTCTGGAGTGTTTCCAGCATCAGGCCATTCTTGGCTACATGTTCACCATGTGTTGAATGAGTTTGAATCCTTTAACTATAACCCATGACTAAGCTGATTCCTCTTGGAAATATTGATTATAAAAAGGAACAATAAACTTGGTCAGAACCACAGTCACAGAAACCACAGAGGGACCAGCCTCATGCCCATGATAAACAGTTTCTCCTCTGCTTATTACAAGGATGTGTGATGATTGACAATGATCATCGTGTTGACAGGCTCTGGAGTCATCTGGGACACACACCTCTGAGTGTGTTTGTGATGGTTTAACTGTAGAAGCCACACCCTGAATGTAAGCAGCACCATCCCCTGGGCTAGGGTTCTAGACTGAACAAGAAGGGAAAAAGTGCACTGAGCACCAGCACCCATCTCTCTCTACTTCTTGACAACGTGATCAGCTGCCTCATGCTCCTTCCACCATGCCTTCTCCCTCTATGACTGATTGGATCCTCAAACTGTGACCCAAACCAACTCTTTTATCCTAATTGCTCTCATTAGGTATGTTGTCACTGCCTAACAACTTACAGGATGGCGGGTCTAGGAGCTGGGGGTGGTGGTGTTTGAAATGAATGACCTGGACCCATGCATTCCCACTATGGTAGGGAAGATGAGCTAAGGGTAATGCATGCTCGTGAATGTGCACACACACACACACACACACACACACACACACACACACACACAGAGAGAGAGAGAGAGAGAGAGAGCGAGAGAGAGAGAGCGAGCTACCTTAAATGGAAACTACCCTACTTGCTGGTCAAGAGCCACTGGTACGAGACTATATTAATAATAAAAACCTTAGAAGGCAAAAAGGTCCATCTGTCAAGTTCCTAATGGCTCCCCATGCAGTTTCTCACCAGCACCTGCATCTTCCTTGAGAGACGTGATAGCCAGTCACAGAAGAGGCAGGGCAGGAGGAGGGGGGCTCCAGTAAAGTGGGCACATCAATATTGCATGAGGCTGACCCACTAATTTGCCCCTAAAGGTGCCGAAAGTCTCTGCTTGCATTGCTCTCCATAGCACGGCAGTGAAACTTCCCAGTAAAATGTCTCAAAAAGGACAATGACGGGCAGCTCCCTGGATGGGCAGGCACTTCATTCCACCCCCTTCTTGACCCTCACTGTCACTACTCTTGTTATGTTGAGGTGTGTGATGGGACACAATGACAGCCACACTGTTGCTTTCTGCTTCATGCCTGGCCTTCTCAGATCTTAGTTTACCCAACACCAGAATGTCCTCTGCAAGCAAACCATTGGTATGTGGGCCCCGATGAATGTCTTTCACCCACTTTAAGGTGCTGCGGAGGATTAGGAGCATGTGCCGAGAGGGACACCTACTTGGGCTCAAGACCAGTCTCTGCCAAGTTCAAACCCTGTGTCCTTGATTCATCAATTCACCAGTCACCGTGATCTGCTTTTGCACACTCCTGCCTGCCTTTCACCTCGTTTTCCAGCTCTGAGTCATGACAAAGCAACATGCCTAGAGTTGTGCCTCTGACAGTTCCCTGCTTCTGCACGCCTTGTCTGTGCTGGCCTGGCTGGAGGCCTCTCTCTTTCTCAGCTCAGATGTACCTTAGGGAGGCTTAACAAAAGAGTGGGATTTGCCTTCTCATTGTTGTCCTTTGATCCTTTTATCACTACACACCATGTTTATTAATTCTCCCTAATCAACCTCCCCCATTAGCAAGCTGACCTCATCAGAGCCCGCGTGGTGTGACTCTGGATAGAGCCTCAGTTTCCACGTTAAATTCTCACGAGGGCAAGGTTGGTGTGACCCCGTGTATCTCCTTAGATTCCCAGGGTGAATCCCCCACTCACAAGGGATGGTATTGGGAAGTGGGTCCTTTAGAGGGGAATCAGGGCATGATTGAGAAGGCTTTATGAATGGGATTAGTGTCATTACGAAAGATGCCCTAGAGAGCCCCCAGGCCCTGGCCAAGGGAGGACACAGCCAGAAGCTCTATCTATGAACATGGAAGCAACATCACCTGTCACCAAGTCTGCTGATCTCATGACCCTTGAACTTCCAGCCTCTAGATCTGTAATGGATTAGCAGTTGTCTGATATCACCAATTGACACGATTTTGTTACCACAGTTCTAACGAAGTAAGAGGAAAAAAATCTCTCATTCACACATAGCAGTAGTTCCAGGACCTGGGACAGTACATAACATGTGAGCACATGTGCATGCTCACACAGACACACAGACAGACAGACAGACAGACACACACACACCAGTCTCATGAAACACTGGCTTCAGACTTTTGAAGCATATAGACCATCCCAGATTACACCGGGGAGGGGGGGGCTCAGCTCTGATGTGTGTCATTCTGCTGAAGTTTCTCTTCTGTGCTCTCAGCTCTCACAGAGGCCAGCACAGAAGCCGCTGTCCCAGACTACGAGCTCCTCCTAGGTAGTGTACACTCACAGATGGGTATGATATCTTGGAATTAAATATGTGGTGATTCCTCCTCTGAGACAAGAGGAAGCTCTGCCTCCCCAAGGACAGGACAGGGGCACCTGCTAGCTGGTGACATCACCCTCTCATCAGCAGTGGAGAATCAGGGTGAACTCTAGTGGTTCCTGTGATGTTCGCCTTGCCATTGTCCCTGTGGCCCCTTCGAGACCATGTTTCTGATTTTTAAGGACAGTTTTCTATACCATGCCTCAAAGAAAGACGTCCTATGTTCTCAGAACTTGGTGGACAGGGCAGGAGAAAACTGCTTCTGCTGGGAGCCATGAAAAAATTTCTCCATTGGGTAAGTGGCCATTTTCCATTTATAACATGATTATGGAGAGTGGATGTGAGACCTGCGGGGGTCCTCTTGCTGCCACATGAGCTTTTTCCATGAGAACCCAGAAGGAGAATGTGAGAGCCTTTACTTAACCCCCAAACCTGCCCTAGGCCTGCATTCCCACCTCCATTCCACCTCAGAGCCCCTGACTGAGAATTTAATGTGTGGCTTTACTCTCCTCCAGTCCACAAATTACGGAGTGTAGCTTCCTTTTTGATGAATTCTACCTTGAAGTTTGCCTTCTAAGGCTGGAATTATATTTTTGGTTGGAAAAAAAAAGGTGAGAAAGGAAATGGAAATAAATTCAATCCATTGCTGTAAATGGCAGTCTGTACCTGAGCGATGTAGGGCTGAAGCCAGCAGGAGCAGGAAGCCCTGCAGGGAGGCCACACTTCTGGAGAGGACAGCTCTGATTGGTCCACACACTGCAGATGGCAGCAACCGTGTCCTGAAGGGAATGTGTCTGGGGTGCTAATGTTTAGAATTCATGCAGCTCAGGATGTCCTCTGACTAAGAGACACCTACAGATTCCTCACTTCCCCATAACCTTTCCATTAGGGGCCAGGGTTCCAGCCATCCTTGACTCTGAATTAGCCACTTCTTGTCTAGGCACAGCTGACTTCACTGGACTCCAGGGACCTGTTCTACCTTGCCTAAGGGCAGCTGACTTGCATTCAGGGCCATGAAAGCAGGCTAAGGGGCCATGCCACTACTCTGGTGTGGCTTGTCTGAGTTCTTTGGAGATTTGATGGCATGGGGATAGAAAAGAACACCCCTCTATGCCTCCATGAAGCTGGAAGCTATGAATCAAGGATGCTGTGTGCCTGGATGGTCTGACACTGGAGAGAGAAGCAGAGTCTTGATGCACCCTCAAGCCTCTGGATCCAGTTCAGCCTGAAGCTACACTTACATTCTCGTTAGCTCAGACATTGATGAATGGATTTCCTTTTTCTTTCCCATTTTTACATTCCTTCCCCACTGTGTGTGTGTGTGTGTGTGTTCATGAGGGTGCCACAGTGCATATGTGGTGGTCAGAGAATATGTTACAGGAGTCAGTTCTGTCCTTCCAACATGTAGATCAAACTCAGGCCATCAGACTGGATGGCAAGCAAGTGGCTTTAGCCACCAATCCATCTTGCTAGCCCTTAATTTCCAATTTTAAAAGATATTAAAATACACGTAGAATGAACTTTAGCATCAGAACTTGTATGTGTGTGTGTGTGTGTGTGTGCGCGCGCGCGCATGCATGTGTCTGTGTTAATATGTATACGTGTGGCGCTGGGGGATAGAACCCAATCTTGTATATACCAGAAAAAGACTCTATTCCTATTTTGCACCTCAGTCTTATACTATATTTTCGTGCACAGAAATACCATGGAGCTCCTCTGTGTCTAAGGTAGCTGCTTCAGCTCCTGCCATTTATATCTTCATCCCAGCCAGGGGATGAGGAAGAGATTCACCAATGCATGTCTTTAAATGATATAATCTAAATGCAAGCATATGTCCCTTGTATTCAGAACTGCTAAACGGGAAATAAAGGCTTATATTAGCTGCTTTTGGTTGTTGTGCTAAAACGCCATGACCAGAAGCAGCATATGAAAGAAAGAGTTAATTCTTGGGCTGAGGATTCTAAAGGGATAAGGGCCAGTCATGGTGGGGAGGCATGGCAGTAGGCGGGCTTGGTGGAAGGAACGGGAAGCTGGGCACTCACATCCTCAAGTGCACAGGAGGAGCATAGACGGTGAACTGGAGATAGAGTGGGATATGGACGTGCAGAGAATGTCTCACCCTTAGAGATGCACTTTCTCCAGCAAGGCTGTATCCCTAGGGAGAACCACCATCTGGAGACCAAGTGTCCAAATACCCGGCCTTATGGTGAGCATCTCTCATTTGAACAGTCACAGGAGTACTCCGGGCAGATTGTATGGCAAAAGGAAGAAAGGAAGAGACGGGTCGGCATTGACTATATCTGGTGCAGGATGCAGCAGTGTGTAAGAGGGACAAGCAGAATATTGAGTGTTCCGAGAGCAAGAAGGGGAGTGGGGTGCCTGGAAGCTCCCATCCCCATGAAGCACTGAAGGTTACTGTAGCGAGAAAGAGAATAGGTGCCATTTCCTTGAGGGTCTAGACAGGTCATGATAGGATTTAATGACCATGAGGATGCCATCCCAGGGACCGAGAGAAAGATCAAGACCTTGAGGCAGCAGGAAATGAGTGTATGAGCTTCATCAAAGGACCTTCTGGAAGCTGGAAGAAGGGAGCTGGACACAGAGAGGGAGAGAAGACTGAGCTAGACCACAGTCACCCGCGCCATGCTTGGGAGTGAGTACTGAAGATGGCAAGCAGAGATTTTGTGGGAGAGGTGGGCCCAGGAGTCTTGCCCTCTGGTCTCCTTGTTGAACTTAGGTCTTGTTCATAATAGGTTAGAGCAGTTCACAAGGGACCCTGGGCCTGACTTGCTGGTCAACCCTCTAAATGATTTTGGTGACCCTCAGGTCCCACTGAGAAACTGCAGCTCAAAAATAAAGCAGGTGGGCAGAGCCAGAGGAAAAACACCTTAGCCTGATCTCTGGCTGTCACCCCCACCCCCACCACATCCTGAAACACATGCACACACATACCTGCTCACATAAACATGCAGGTACACACACGTGCACACTCACAAGCACACGCAGATGGCTACTAGAGTCAGGATGGATGAGGGAGGATGAGAAGAATAAATTCTCTGAAGGTATTTGAGAAGCCCCACACCTTACATTTGCTTTAAGACAATAAACCTTCAATGAAGCACCCCTTTGCCTTTACTCCAGTGCTTGGCCAAGGCAGACATCACTAATCAATCCTGAAGAGCCAAATTAATGCCTATCAAATATTTGTAGTGTGGTGCTCCTTCAGTGAGCTGGTGTTCAATTGTTCAGCGTGTTGATACCCAGAGGATGCTCAGGCACATACGATAACCCATGTATCAGTATTTTAAGGTCTTGCTATGTTGTTAATTCCTCTGGCTCACTGAGAAAAATCCCAAACAACACCCACACAAGTCCTGAGGGTAAAGATGACGGACAGCCCTTTCCCATTGCAGTCTGCAGCAGAGTGTCTGATCTTTGGACAGTACCAAGTAAGAAATGGCAGTCCCCACGTGACAGATGAAAGAAGGTGATGCTCCACTGGCAAGAGGATGTAAATAAAGATTCAAGACCCACGGCACAGAGGCCACATCACACCTGGCTGTGTCCATCGGGTTGGGGAAAGCAAAGTCCTTAATCTGTCATTCAAATCCTTGATAAGGCCTAGGCATTAGTGTCAGGATGAACACCCAAATAAATAGACAGGAGATGATGAGCCCAAAGAAGAAAGAGGAGAAAAGTGGAGAGAGACTGGGAGAAGAGTAGAGGAGGATGCGGATGAGGTGGGGAAGGGGAGGGGAAGAAAGAAAAGGCACAGCACACTCGGGAGGGGTGCCCCTAACCTTAGAACAGGTGAAGGCAGACCTGAAGAAGGGATGAAGTTGAGGGGCAATAGGAAACCTAGATGCTGCGGAGTCTGGGATGAGGGATGGTCTGTCATCCCTCATTAGTGTCAGGATGATTGCCCAGACAGTAGGGGTAGACACAGGCTGTAGGGAAGATAAAAAGGTCCCTCCCTCAACTTGGCTTTCCAGGGGAAGGACAGGAAAAGATCTCAATGACAGCTGTTCAGTGCCTACCAATGCCAAAGCTGAGACAAACAATGTGTGTGTGGCTTGCTCAGCATGATCCTCATGTCCTGCTGTCCCAGAGTGACTGTTATGAAGATATCCTTTCCTTCACTTCTGAGAAGTCGCTAGGCTGGACCATATAGTACCATCACCACTGCAGCTGGGAAGTAGCCTCCCAAACTGTGCCCTGGGCAGTAGCAATCAGAGCTGGGCAGGGAGGTGGCAGACCATGGGAGCTCTTCTCTAGGGCGCGTTGCTTTGGGAGGAGCAGGTTTTCCAAAGGTGAAGGAAATCTGAGCATTGTGTGTCTAATCTCCGCCCCAAACAACATGCACTACAGTCTTTTGCAAACAGTATGTAAATTATACATTAACAAATTATAGTCATATTCTGTTCACTGTACGCCGAGCTCTTTCCCATGTCTATAAACGTACACGTGTCCCAGCCATAGAGGCGGCAGTGTAATTACTGACCCCTGGATGCAAAAATAGAGAAGGCTGGACAGTTCAGCCCACCCTGGGGCTTGCACAGTTTAGAAGTGTGCAACCTGAAATTCTTGCTAGAGTCTTCTGCCTCAGGTTTCACACACACACACACACACACACACACACACACACACACATTCCAATGGCTACTTCAAAGGAGTAAGAAAGAAATTTAGATTGAGGCTGAAGATAAAAGAAAATATTTTCATAACACTTCAAAAACTCACAAAAGGACTATGCAATTTTGCATAATTAGGGCATAATAATCGACTTAAATTTTAATATTTACTTACTTATGTGCATATGGGCTCACGTACACACACACCCTGGTGCACATGTGGAGGCCAGAGGACATTGCTCAGGAGTGGTTCTTTCCTTCTACCATGTGGGTGCCAAGGATCCAATTAAGGTCATCAGATTTGGTGTGAAGTGCCTTCACCCACTGGGACATCTAATCACCCCAATAACTGCTTTAAATCAGTGAAGAGAGGAACTTGGGAGTCAGTGATGTATAAATGCATGCATGCACGCATCCCTTCCTACTGCAGCCTCTCTTCTGGAACATGAATGAGGCCCTGAGCACTGACATATGGGGACAAGAAGAGCCACAGGCCACCTGCCCGTTAGAGGCCACCTGGATTTGCCCATGTCTCTGTTTCTGTTCAAAGCCATGTAGATGAGACCCCTGTGTTAATTGCAAAACAGCCCTAGACAAGAAGAAAAGGTTCCTGGAATGCAGCCAGACACGCCCCTCTCATCTCATTAATTGTCAGCGTGTTACTTCATTTTCTGCACAAATAAATCACTGGCCCGGAAAACATGAGCCTGATCCATGTGGACCCAGAAAGGGCAGGGCGGCCTCGGAGCCCCAGGACGTGTTTGTTTCTTCCGTGTAGGATGTCGACTCTAATAAAGGGAGATGGCCGGAGCTTAACTGTGCTTTCCCCAGAGGGTGAGATGGCTGGTACCTGGATTTCAATGGTTCTCATTGCAACATTGTACCATCCCCAGGCTTCTGGCTCAGGAGCCTATCCTGTCTCTGAGACTAAGCTCCTCTGGTAACCAAGGCAGCCTGTGCTATGTCTGTCTGGGGCATCTCTTGATAGCTTGATGCTCAGCTTCGCATGAATACTCTAGTCCCAAGAAACTGCTCGACCTAGCTCCATCAGACTCTGGGTCCAAAGCTCATCTCCATGAATGTTCCTTCATCCTGGTAGAAGCTATGGTGTTGAATAGAATGTGAGGAACTTCCTCACGATATTTATTTGTTTATAGAGAGGGTCTCATATCACCCAGGTTGACCTTGAACCCCTGATCCTCTTGCCTCTATCTCCCCAGTCTGAAAATTACGGGCATGCATCACCATGCAGTTTATGCAGTGCTGGGGATTGAACCCAGGGCTCTGTGCATGCTAGATGGGTACTCTACCACCTGAGCCACATTCTCAGCCTTGTTCATTGTAAAGAAAAGCATGTTTGCCACCAGACTTGCTGCCTTGATTTCTTTTGAGGGATTCAACTATAAAATTATGTCTTAAACCTTTCTGGGTCTCAGTGTGAGGGTATCCCAAGCTGGCATAGCCTACCTTCTCTTGTATTCATGGGGCTCATCACTCTTGTCTCACGGGAACAGCACCTGCCTGTTCTGTTTGGCGGTTTGGACAGGTCAGTGGCATATCCATCTTCTACTTGAACATCTGAGCCTGTAGCTTGTGTGGCAGGTTGATGTCAGTCATTCCAGGGCTCTGCCTCTTCTACGCAGGTCCTTCTGCTGCAGGCCAGGTTTGGTATGGGCCGTGTGCCCTTGTAAGTGGACTTACCCCTACTCCGTTGCCCATGGGTCTTTGCAAGAAGGCAGGCTGGTAATTGTGTGTGAAAAAGAAGCCCAGCTAGTCACCAAGGAGGCATGGAATGGGTTGGATGGAAGGGAGGCTGGGCCCGGTGAAGGCATTTGTTCCTTAGATGAATCGTCCTCACGGAGTCTGGATGCGTCCTCAGTGAGAAGAACTCTCCCTAGGGCTTACACCTCATTTTGTAGCTGTCATCTCTCCTAATCATCTTTTCCTTCCTTGCAAGGAAAAAGTTCCCAAGGTAATTGGACATGTCACTGTAGCTCCTGATGGAGCGAGGCCAAACTCCCGCACACTGTGTGTGAACTGAGGGGCTGAGTCTCTCAGCAGCATTCCTCCTGGGGGTCAGAGAAGGAATGCTGCAGAAAGTGTCCCCAGTGCAGGGAGAGGGAGGAAGAGGCGCCTTCCCCCAGAACTAGTATTACTGGTAGTTAGTTGTGAGCTGCCTAGCACGCGTTCTGGGAACTGAATGCAGGTCCTTTTCTTAACTGCCTAGCCATCTCTCCAACTTCTCAAAGAGATTTTCAACCCACTACCATTCATCTCCTGATCTTCCCTGGGCTTGGGCATGGAGGCCAGGGAAATTGTGCCAGCACTCTTCCCAGGCATCTCCTCCCTTCAGTGTCTCCCACTGCTGCTTTCCTATCATCCCTGAAGCCAGACTTTCTTTGGAAAAGGGCTTCTTTTCTTTTCTTTTCTTTTCCTTTCTTTTCTCCTTTCTCCCTTCTCCCTTCTCCTTCTTCTTCTTTAAACTTTGTTTTAAGTAGATCTGTGTGGCTGTCCTTCCCCTAGAGGACCAGACTGCTCTTTGCTCTGTATCATCCATTCTGCATTATTCCTTCCTGGCAACTGTCTCTCTGCACACTATGTAACAAGTGTGTATTTCGTGCTTTCTCCCCCAGAGAGCCAGGCCCACATGCACAGGGATGTCTCTTGAGCGCACATCTATATCACATACTGACTCAGAAGAGGTACTCAATAAGTACTTGGTCACATGAGCTCAGATTGACAAGAAAGAAAATCGCAAAAGTCTTAGCATTACAAAGGGGAGGCATGAGGACTAGGGAGGGAGCTGGTTCAGGGAGAGTATAAAGATCTGAGTTCAAATCCCTAGAGCCCATGTAAAGCTATACCCGTGATTTTAGCATTTCTACAGGAAGATGAGAGGCAGACACAGGAGCATCCCTAAAAGCCCACGGTCTAGCTAACATTGGGTATGCAGTGGCTAAGTTTGTCTCAAGCAAGCTGGAAGGTAAGGATCACCCGAAGTTGTCCTGTGACCTCCATATGGGCACTGTGATATGTATGTACCCAATCTCTCTCACACAATCATAAACACAAACACAAACACAAACACATACATATTAAAAGAAATAGATGTGTGAATGCATACAAAGTCACACCCCACCCCTGACTTGAGTGGTGTGAGGAACAGACTCTCTGGTTTGATAGTGAACTACTGAATGGTCTTGCTCCAAGCAAGAAAATTTATCCAAATTGCTCATGGTTACCCCATCTGGCCAGCAGGCCATGTAGCTTACTTAAATAGTGCCATAGAACTTGCCCTGTAGATAGCTTTGTATGTGCGTTAATAGTGAGAGCATGTGAGATACTAGAGACCTTGTATCTAGTATCTAGTATCTGTGTAGTATCTTGTATCTAGTACCTTGTATCTAGTGACTGTGATGGTAAATTTTGGATACTCTGTCCAGTGAATATAAAGTGGCCATGGACAGTTGAGAGTAGTCTCTGGTACAGAAACAGCTCTGTGAAATGTCAGATAGAAATATCTCTCTATCTATCCATCTATCTATCCATCTATCTATCTATCTATAATCTATATCATATCATCTATATCTATCTACAGTCTACATATATATCATCTATATCTAACTATAATCTATATCCATATCATCTCTATATATCTATCTATAATCTATATCTATCTCTACATTATCTATAGATAGATAAATATAGGTGACATAGAGATAGATAGATAGATATAGATATAGGTATAAAGATATATGTAGAGAGAACACAAAAGACATCCAGTTCTGTACAGGCAAAGAAAGGGCAAAAAGAAATGACTATCGCATTTGCTTAGGTTTTGTCTGCACTTGAATCAGAAGGAAGCCTAAAAGTCAGTGCAGATGACTCAACAGCTGTATGGAGTTACTGGCACAGAGAGCTCAGAAGAGGTAAGACTTCTCCCTTCCCTACCTTTCCACATGACTTTTGAGCCAAATTCACTTTTAAGAAATAAAGAAGGGATTGGAGAGTTGGCTCAGCAGTTATAAGAACTTCCTGCTCTATTACAAATAATGCTGATACAAACACAGCTGAACAAATGCCCTTATAGTATGATTGAACATCCTTTGGGTATATGCCCAAGAGTGGTATTGCTGGGTCCTGAGGTAGGTTGATTCCCAATTTTCTGAGAAATTGACATACTGATTTCCAGAGTGGTTGTACAATTTGCATTCCCACCAGCAATGGAAGAGTGCTCCCCTTACTCC
Source organism: Dicrostonyx torquatus (assembly GCA_028555095.1). Lineage (NCBI taxonomy): Eukaryota > Metazoa > Chordata > Mammalia > Rodentia > Cricetidae > Dicrostonyx > Dicrostonyx torquatus. The sequence goes on along the minus strand of JAQHUG010000116.1, from coordinate 6,111,479 downwards.
ACATCCTGTCCAGCATAAGCTATCATTGGTATTTTTGATCTTAGCCATTCTGACTGGTGTAAAATAGTATTTCAGAGTCATTTTGATTTGCATTTCCCTGATGGCTAAGGATGTTTAACATTTCCTTTAGAGTTTTTCGGCCATTTGAGATTTCTGTTGGGAAATCTCTGTTTAGTTCTGTACCCCATTTTTAAATTGGATTATTTGGAATTTTGATGTCTAATTTCTTGAGTTCTTTATTATTTTGGAGATCAGTCCTTTGATGTGGGGTTGGCAAAGATCTTCTCCCATTCAGTAGGCTGTCTTTTTGTCTTATTGACTGTGTCCTCTGTCTTACAGAAGCTTCTCATTTATTTATTGTTGCTCTCAGTGTCTGTGCTACTGGTATTATATTTAGAAAGTGGTCTCTTGTGCCCATGCATTGAAGGCTACTTCCCACTTTCTCTTCTATCACGTTTAGTGTGGTTGGATGCCCCTCAACTGAAGAATGGATGAAGAAAATGTGGTACATTTACACAATGGAGTACTACTCAGCAATATAAAACAATGACATCTTGAAATTTGCATGCTATGGGACAATGGTCTTCTACCCTGTAAAGATTTGTCACTTGTATTGCTTTAATAAAATGTTGATTGGCCAGTAGCTAGGCAGGAAGTATGGGTGGGGTGACCAGGCAGGAAGTATAAGTGAGGTAATCAGAACAGAAGAATTCTAGGAAGAGGAAAGACTGAGTCTGTAGTCGCTACCCAGACACGAAGGAAGCAAGATGAGAATGCCTCACTGATAAAAGGTACAAAGCCATGTGGCTAACACAGACAAGAATTATGGGTTAATGTAGGATGTAAAAGTTAATAAGAAGCCTGAGCTAATAGGCCAGCCAGTTTATAATTAATGTAGACCTCTGTGTGTTTTCTTTGGGACTGAATGGCTGCAGGACTGGGTGTGGCATAAAGAGATATTTTTGTTGAGGGAGCCATTATGGGGCTAGCAAGAAACCTGGCACTAGAGAAATTCCCAGGAATCCACAAGGATGACTCCAGTTAACATCCTAAGCAATAGGATGGTTTTGTTCTGTAGTCAGGTTGATGAATTTCTTAAATGTCACCATAGAACCTTCGTCCATCAACTGAGGCAGAGACCTGCATTGGAGCACTGGACTAACCTCCCAAAGTTCAGTTGATGAGTGGGAGGAATGAGAATATGAGCAAAGAGGTCAAGACTATGATGGGAACACACACTGAAACAGTCTGCCTGAGCTAATGGGAGCTCACCAATACTAGCCAGTCTGGGAAGGAACAAGCATAGGACCAAACAGAACCCTCTGAATGTGGATGACAGTCGCATAGCTGGGACAGACTGAGGGGTCACTGGCAGTAGCAGCAAGATTTTTCCCTACTGCTTGTACAGGCTTTTGGGAGCCCATACTCTTTGGATGGATAACTTGCTCAGTCTAGATATAGTAGAGAGGGCCTTGGACCTTCCCAAAGCAATGTGCCTTACCCTCTCTGAAGAGTGGATGGGGGTAGGTGGAAGGAATGGGAAGAAGGGAGGGAGTGGGAACAGGGATTGGGTATGTAAAATGAAAAAAGATAGTTTGTTTTCTTTAAAAAATAAAATCAAATAAATTATAAAAAGCTAGAAGCAAAGGTGATGGGGAGTTGGAGAAGAAATAGAAGGGAGGGGATCAGGGTGGATTTTATCAAAGCACATTATATACGTGTATGAAACTCTCAATAAAAAACAGAATCTGTACCAGAAAACACTGTACACTAAGAAAATTTGACTGTGAAATTTGATGGAAAATGTCCTCAATCCCATGGCAATTTTAAAAATCAGTAAAAAAATTGCACATGATGATCTGTAAAGGTAAGTAGTTTGCATAAATTACTGATAGCTTAAGGAAAGTTTCCCCATCTACAAAACATGTACAGTCTTTTCGTTTATAATTAACCATAGTAGAAAAAACAGTTGAGTACCCTGAGCATATCAGACAATTAGTTAATAAAATGTCACTTTCTTTAAGGAAAAAAAAATAACTGCCTGCTCTTCCAGAGGACTGGGATTCAGTTCCCAGCACCCACATCGCAACTCAAAAACAGCTACAACTCTAGTCCCAGGGCATCCTGTGTCCTCTTATGGTTTCTAAGGGCACTGCATACACATTGAGCACAGATATGCATGTAGGCAAAACACTCATACACACAAAATAAAATAAAAAATAAAATAATGAAACTGAGGCTGGAGAAATGGCTCAGAGGTTAGGAGCACTGGCTGCATTTGCAGAGGGCTCAAGTTGGGATCTCAGCACTGATGTTGGGAATTTCACAACTACCTGCAACTCCAGCTCTGGGGAGGTCTGGTGCCCTCTTGTGGCCTCAGTGGGCACTGCATACACATCACACAATTTTAAGAAATACATCTTAAAAAACAATGAAGCTGGTATGATGGTGCTTTGGAGATTGAGGCAGAAGGATTGAAAGTTAAAGGTCAGCCTAGGCAACATGTCAAGACTCTGATCTCAAAAAGCTTAAGTGAACCAATAAATCAATTAGACACAGTGAACAGGGCTCTAGAGGTTCCTGTATCAGATAGGAGGACTCCCCAAGGATCTTTGGGACTGCACTACAGTCCAGCCAGAGGTGGACAGTCTTAGCAGTAAGTCCAAGGTCAGGGCACCTCCAGGCTACGAGGTCACCATTAACTCTGGGTGTGGTCACACTTGACAGACCATGCTTGTTGTCTGATGACCCTGACGGGCAGATGGTAGCAATGTGATTCAGTATGGCCTTCCAAGTCCTGTGACTTAGGTAGTGCTGGCTGAGGGAGGCTCAGTATGGGGAACTGGACACCACCTCCTGCTAGGTACCCAGGTATGTGTGTGCGTCTGTGGCCACACATTATCCTTAGGTGATGTGTGTGTGTGTGTGTGTGTCTATTCTTAAGGGGTGTGTGTCTGTGGTCATATATCATCACCCTCTGAAGGGCTAGAGCACAGAAACCTGTGGACCCCAGACTGGGGCCAGCTTCCCTAGTGGGTGCTGCTGTAAGCTGTTTACACAAATGGGAGGAGGAAAGGGGTACCACCCTAGCTGCATGATGAAGGGATGCCTACGTTCTACGTTTGGTACTTCCCAGATTCTGTGCTTTGAGTGTCTTCATTTGACTGGTTTCATTTGTAACCTTTCTTGTCATAAACCATAACCAGGATGGCTTTCATGGATGATTCAGTGGACATTCCAAACCCACCCTGGTACCAGAGATGAGGGAGGCCGCGGGACTGCTCCTCTGCTGTAGTGGTGGAATGGGTGACTGCCTGACGGACATTCCCGCTCGGTAGATGCCTGGAAAGTATTTGGCTTGTGGAAGGTGCTTCATTGGTGGCTGTGCAGTGATCTGGAGCACCTGGGTACCTAGCAGGAGGTGGTGTTCAGTCCCCCATACTGAGCCTCCCTCAGCCAGTGCTCAGCCTGGGTGTACAGTGAGTCATAATGTACACCCAGTCATCTACAGAAGTCCTTGGCCACTCAGGCCATCCCTGCACCCATGTTCTGTTCACAACACACACGTCAGCTTGCAAGACTGCTGGTGTTCCACGGCGGGCCAGAAATGAGTGACTGTCAGCCAAGAGACACAGGACACAGAACCATTGGAACGAGAGTGGATACAGACAGGTCAGTGGGGGCAGAACACAAGGTCACAAGCCTTCCTCAATCTGGGTAGGAGTAAACAGTGGGCCCAGAGTGCTGACAGCAGATGCCATCTGTACTTACCAGGCAAGGGATGCCCAGTGGGTAGGTAGAAGATGCCCATGCAAGGAGCTCCCCCTTTTGGCACCTACACACTGGCTGAGCTCCTTTGATCCTTTTCAGGATGGACTTCCAGGGACAGAGAGATAATTTTGGCTTAGTCCCCTGTGGCTGCTCAGTGTGAGTTGTGGTCTAGCAGGTTCATGACCATCTGATCGATGCCAGAAAGCTTTGAGCTGCCAACCAATTCCAACAATGCAGAACATCTGCAAATAGCCCTTTAGATGTATTTACAAAATGCCAGGATAGAGGTGGAGACTGGAGGATCTTGGCTAGGGGATAGTTGGAAAGACACAAGCCCAGGAAAAGATGCAGGGCGGAAAAACAACCAAACCTTGTTCTTTGCTGTTTTTTTTTTCCTTTCATAAAAGAAGGGGCTGTGAGATGGTTTAGCAGGTAAAGGTGCTTTCTGGGAACCCACATGGTAGAAGGAGAGAAACAACTGATAAAAAATATTGTCCTCTGGCTTATACATACATACCCTGGTATGTACTCCTTGTATCTACAAATAAATAAAGAAATGCAATTTTAAAAACTTATACATCAATATAGTCTCTTGGAGCAGTCAGTCACCAGCCTACCAGGATCCCGGTCCTTTGTCATGGAGACACATGGATAAAGAGCCCTTGGTCACCATTTAGTTGGTTGGTGAAGGGTTTTGGGTGTACTTTGCTTATCTGTGGTGTATGGTCTTGGGACTGGATCCCGTAAGGACATTTTTATACACGCATAGAATGTATTTCTGTGTGTGAAGGTTTTGAAAATGTGCTTGCTGTGGGGATCCAATAGCAAAGATGAACAACTTCAAGTATGAGCCGTTGACTGCATCAGAAGAATCCCCATAGTGGATATGCGCTGGGAGGAAACAGTCCGTCTCCCCTAAGCCAGAGTGGACATCTTCTGGGACCCTGGATGCACAGGAGTGGCCCATGAGGACCTATGTACCCACTGGTGAACCTTCAGAACCGAGATTCCCACAGGTGACCCACAATGCCCTGGATTCCCACAGGTGGCCATGACTCATGCTGCTCAGACCCACCACAGTTTTTAATCTTCAGGCAACACAAACCCAGTCTCCTTCCTCCTGTTCCCTCCTGCATTCTTGCTCTGAGCAGTGAAGAGATGGCGCGATGCTAACAGCCAGCAGAGGGAAAGGAGAGTTGATAGGCTCCAACATTCTGTTCCAGGCTGCTAACTGAAGAGCATCCTGTGATCCTTTGATGCAAAAGAAAACATGTTCTTTGGTGCCTAGAGCAAGAAGCAGAAAGCCGCCTATCTCACGTTTTGTTAGATTGGTCATGTTGGGTCCAATGGTTCACATCTGGGATCCCAGCTACTCAGGAGGCTGAGGCAGGAGGATGGTAAGCAAAGGGACAGGACAGGCAACTTTCTGAGACTCTGCTTTAAAAAAGAAGTAAAAAGAGGGTTGAAGATATGGCTCAAAACTAGAGTGTTTGACTTGTATGTACTACGTCCTGGGTTCTGTCCCTAGTACTGAAGAGGAGGAAGGGGAG